>CM060430.1:195111777-195441777 GCA_030545235.1 Helianthus tuberosus
GTGAGAATTAGACCCGCCCCTGCTCCTTCGGCACTAGAAGCTCCGTCGGTATACAGGGACCACGGCTTCTCTGGAGATTTTTCAACTTCTTCCATTCCTTTATCTTCCGGAATTTCAACTAAGAAATCCGCTATTACCTGTCCTTTCAACGGACCTTTAGTTCGGAAGGTGATGTTGAATGCGCCCAATTCGATCGCCCATTTTGCCATTCGACCCGAAACTTCAGGTCGTCGGAGAACGTGCTGGATTCTCTGGTCTGTTCGTACCTCGATTGGGTGGGCTTGAAAGTATCGGCGAAGTCTTCTTGAAGCATGGACTAGTGCCAGAGCTAATTTTTCCAAGTTTGAGTATCTTGTTTCGTAATCTTTTAACATTCGGCTTACGTAATAAATGGGGATTTGCTTCCCAGTACGGTGAGCAACTAATACTGCACTGATAGCTCCGAACGATGCGGCTAAGTATACCGTTAATACCTCATCTTCTTCCGGTACGGTGAGAGTTGGCAAAGTACCCAGACAGGTTTTAAGCTCTTCGAAAGCTCGTGCGGCTTCTTCCGTCCATTTAAACTCCGATCTAAAGCTTTTTCTGAGAACATCCATGAACGGGAGCGACCGGTCTGCTGCTTTTGATAAGAACCGATGGAGAGCAGCCAACCGTCCATTTAAGGACTGAATTTCTTTAACCGACGTCGGAGGCTTCATTGTAAGAACAGCATCAATCTTGTCTGGATTGGCCCGCAAGCCTTTTGACCCAACCAAGACTCCCAGAAACTTACCTTCTTCTACCCCGAACGTACATTTTTTGGGATTTAGCTTCATGTTGATGCTTCGGAGTCGGGTAAACGTTTCAAGTATGTCTTTTAGCATGGTGGCTTCATCGTGACTTTTGATCACGATATCATCAACATATACTTCTACGTTTCGCTCGATCTGATCTTTAAAGGCTTTGCTCATCAGACGCTGGTACGTAGCACCGGCGTTTTTCAAACCGAACGGCATCTTAGTAAAACAATACACTCCTTCATTGGTGACAAAGGCTGTCTTATCCTCATCTTCGACCGCCATTTGTATTTGATGGTATCCCTTGTAAGCATCCAAAAAACATTTCAACCTGAACGTAGCGACGGAGTCAATCTTCTCATCAATCTCCGGTAGAGGAAAACAATCTTTCGGGCACGCATCATTTAAATCGGTGAAATCGATGCACATTCTCCATGGATTATCTTTCTTCCGTACCAGAACGGGATTTGACACCCATGTTTGATACCGAACCTCTCGAATGATTCCTGCGTCTAGGAGGCTTTTAACATCTTTTGCAATGGCTTTGGCTCGATCCGGCGCCATGTGCCTTTTCCTTTGTGCTATTGGTTTGATTGATTCTTTTACGTTCAGGTGATGTTGTGCCATAGATCTGGGGACTCCTTGCATATCGGAGTGCTTCCACACGAAGACGTCTATCGAGTTGCTTAACAATTCCCACAAGAGCTTCTTTGTTCGTTTTGGGAGCTGAGCGCCAATAGCTACTTGTTGTTCGGGAAAATCCGGGTTGATTGCCCAAAGTTCCGTAGGTACCTCGGACTTTTTGGAGCTCGTTTCCGCTGCATGTCTTACTTCGGCGACAAACGAATTTGACTCTGAGAAAATAGTAGCAACTCCGGCCTCGGTAGGGAATTTAATAGCTCCATGTATTGTCGAACTGATCGTCCCGAGGGCTCTCAACCCAGGCCGTCCGAGTATTATGTTATGCGATGAATGAGTGCCAACAACCAGGAAGGTTAGTTGGACAGCCCTGCTTTTATCACCCTCTTTGAATGTAGTCGGAAGGGTAATATGTCCTATCGGACGGACCACCTCCCCGGAGAAACTGATCAGAGGGGTGGAGACTTCAATCAACCTCTTTTTTACTTGGGGGTTCAACTGCTGGAAACATTGTAAATACATGATCTCGAAAGCGCTTCCTCCGTCCACGTAAATTCGTCGGACCAGGTGTCCGGCGATGACAGCCGAGATTGTAATTGATCCGTCCCGAGCATCATCGGGGTCGATCGGAGGGAAGTATGTTGGCTGATGCATCCATGCTGCCATATGCTGGTTCGACCGCTTTACCCCTCTTGGTTCGGTTGATCGGATCATATTGATTCCGGGCTCGGTGTTCGGATTATCAATTGCTGTTGCTGACTTCTTCCCGTCTTTCACTTCTTTCACAAGGTGCGAGAGTTTACCGGATCGTACAGCCTTCTCGATTTCTTGCTTTAGGGCCCAACATTCATCAGTTGTATGACCCTTGTCTCGGTGATATTCACAATATTTCTTGGAGTGCCTGTCCGAGTTGGGTCGTTGCTTCGACGGCGTAGGGAACCGAGTAGTCTCCGTACTGAGAATTTCGCTTGGTGATTTGGTGAGTTCAGAAAAGGTGTTGAAACGCACATTTCCTGTTCGGAAACTGCTTCGATCCGACTTCTGATACAGGCCACGATTTCTATTCCAACCGCTGCTTCTATCTTTTGGTGGCGACGCATTGCGTTTCCACGAAGTGGTCCGAGCCTTGGCGTTTCTAGCTGTAGTTTCATTCGGTTGACCGCAGGCACTTTTTCCCCGAACGAATGCCCGAGCTCTCTCCATAGTTTTTGGGAGATCTTCATGGAGTTTCTCCACAAGCTGATTGTTCCGAACTCCGTGGCAGAACCCAGAGACTCGGAGCTGGTCAACCGCTCCACTTATCTGCATACTTTCTCGATTGAAGCAATCGATAAAATCTTCTACAGACTCTCCGTCGCGGCGCTTTATATGGTGAACCTCCGTAATGTCTTTCTTGCAGCGTCGCTGCTGACAGAAATTTTGCAAGAAAATACGTCGGAAATCCTCAAAGTGGTCGATCGACCCCTCTGGCAACCCATCAAACCAAACCCTTGCCGATCCGGTGAGAGTTTGGGCGAACATAAGACACCAAGCCGGCATAGGCCACTGCTCGACCTTAGCCGCTCCGGCAAACGCGAACATATGGTCGTCCGGATCAGACGTACCATCGTAAAACTTCAACGTGGGAGGCATCTTCAGCTTAGCTGGGAGTGGGGCATTGACGATCCGTAACGTAAACTTTGATTGGGAAGTCATAGACGTGGGGTGGTATGGCATGAGCAGCTCTTGATCTTGGGGGTTTAAACCCATAGATCCCTGGAGAAACAGGTCGTTTAGACCGTTATTCATCGGAGCACTTGTAACCGAAGAAAATTGTGTAACATGTGTTATAGGAGTGGAGATCATAGAACTTACCATAGACCCAGGAGCGAAGGTTCCAACAGAGACGAGATTTCCCCCTGGATAGACGTCGTTAAACAAATTTGCTCGGAGACTTTGCAGCATCTCATCTCGCTGTTGCTGCTGCTGTAACTGACGCAACAGATCGGCATTCCTTAAAAGGAAAGCGTTGTCGAAGGTAGGTAATGGCGTGGCAACCGGGGCAGTAACAGACAGCGTGGTGACAGAACTTCCGCCTACAGGATTTGCAGCCGGAGGAGCCGACGCAGATCCTATCGAAGCTGCTGAGGCGACAACTGCTGCTGAAGCAGTTGTGGAGTTAGCGTTTCCTTCCCATATATCATTGTAAGATGGGAAAGTGCTGGTGGAGACTGCTGTCGTCGATTCTGCCATGACTTCAAATGAACGAGAACAAAGAAACGAATTATGTGAATTCGAGGGGATGGCACCACTGAAGACTCAAAAACCAGTTGGTGCGACCTGGTCAGAGTAGAGCTTCAGATGACCTAGCAAGAAACCTGCAAGATCACAAGAGAACAAACACACCGTTAGCCTCGTCACAGGGAGGGGGGCCTCTCTGTGACCAAGCTCGGGCGTGAGAATAAGTATTTGTGAGGAGGAAATAGGTCAGGGAGAGAGAGAGGAGAGTTTAGAGAGAGAAAGTAGCGATTACCCCTTGCTGGAAGTCTTGGCGGGGTATTTATAGCTTTTGGGTGTGCTGACGTGGCAAGTTAGTTAGGGTCGGACCAGTCGCTGTCATGGCAGTTATGGAGGTGGGACCCAGTTAGTTATGCCGCACCAGCGTGTCTGTCCGATTCGTCTTATGGTGCAAGGTCCGGTCCGACCTTAGTGTGCCATGATTCGGTTCTATTTACGGCGGTGATTCGGTCCGGTCAAGGACGTATCCTCATCACATGGTATGAACAAATTGTGTTTCATGTTTACAATTATATGTGGATCTTTGTTTGTGGAGTCTGAAAACAAAAATAGCATCACTTGGTTTCATAAAAAACACCATGAAGACCGAAGATTTGAAGATAAAACAAAAAAATCAAGAAGGCAGCGACCATTTTCGTTCTCCTCGAAAAACAGTATTTTTTTTTATGGAATTTATCATTTATGTTATGATGCATTCAAAAAACATGAAAACAGAGTATGATTTGGGTAAAGGAAAATAATAACCAAAATTGTGTAATGTGAATGTTTGAATCGTGATGAGAAGACTTTCATGAAATGTTGCAGGGACTTGATCTAAAAGATTTGTGTTTCCCGTTTTGCCCCTGCGGTGTTGTATGGATTAAAGTGTGGAATGGCTGCGAATTAAAAGAATGGGTTAATACACAACCGTCCTCATAACAAATTAGCCGAGGACGACGTAACACAAAGCGTATTCAACACCATTGCGAAAAGTTGGTTACGATTTTACACGAGTTAATTCAACCACCTCCACATATACCGATTCTACATTGGACTTCTGCTATCGGTTTAAACTTTTAATGGTTAGCGAACAGTTAACACGCGAGGGGCATCACTGTTAAAAGAGATGAGACTTTCACGAATTAGAACAACATATGGCACGACGACGGTTGAGGAAATCGAAATTTGGAGGATCGAGTTTTGTTTTGCTCAGGGTGTTTATACAGTTTGATTGCTTCGTCTGTTTCACATTTCCTGATTATATCTTCGTTTATTATCCGTTTCAAGTTTGATCTGGCTTAAAAATTTTTAATCCCTTCTGTTGAATTCAGCCCTGGCTTGTCGCCCCTTTGACGATGATGATGATACATATTTGAACTTTCATTTCATCCCCTGTAATATTATATAACTTACATAATAGAGCTTTAAATTTAGTTTGCATTATAATATATCTAACACTTTTTTAAACCAATTAACTAAATTCGTTTATAATATATAATAAACTAGTATTAAGCCCCGCGTTGCAGCAGTTGTCGTAAAACTGTGTCAAGTAGTACCAATGCTATACTACTATCAGCAATCACCAACATCGGAAAAGCTCGTAAAAACAAAATAAATAAAAACGGGAAAAATAAAGCCACACGAAAAGCAGACGTAAAATATTTGAATCACGCACGCTCGTTGCAGAGAAATTAAACCGAAACGTAAAACATAGAAAAAAATAACTAAGTCAATGCAGGACCCGCGCGTTGCAACGAACCTTTCAAATGGAGAAATATGGATGTGTTGCGACGGGCCAAGCGGGAAAAAATACACGAAAAAATGTTGAACCCTACACGCACGTTACGATGTGTTAACTCACAAAATTTAGAACGAAACGAAAAACTTGGGAATGATGAAAAATATGGTGCACCAAAATTGAAAAATAAAAAGAGTTGGGGTTAAATTGCAAAAGATGAAAAACTTTAGGTTAAAAGTAAAAAAACTAAGGGTCTAAATTGCAAAAGAGTAAAAGTTTTGGGTTAGAAATGAAAAATGAAAAAAACTCTATACATGAGGTACAACACCATAAGTTAAAAAAAAATTAAAAAATTTATTTTTGTAAAACTTGAATAAACTATTATATTAATAGAGTAAACTCTAGTTAGTAGTTAAATAATTATTTATTATCTGCATAATACACAATATGGTTTCAAACTATTTATTATTTTTTGATTAGTTTAATATTTATGAATTAATTATTTTCATATTACTTCAAGTGATATTAATAATTTATTAGATATTAGATTTAGATATTTATAATATTATTAATTGAATTTATTAATATTAAAATAAATATATGGATAAAGATAAAGATAAGTGATATCTATATATTAGTTATTAATATTAAAAGAAATATATTAAACAAATATAAATAAAATTTATGAACTTGAAGGAAAGAATGCCATGTGGCATTATTTGTAGTCTTTTATTAATATTTAAATATTGCTACTATTATATATTATAGCAAATAGCATTTGCATTATTTAATAAAGTGACCTCAAGTTTTTTTTTTTTTTTTTTTTTGTAATTATTTTTATTTACAATTATATATATATATATTAATTTGCAACAATTGTTGGTATTGTTATTTGTAACATCATGCTTAGTGGCTTGTACCACTAAAGACAAATTGTTATTTATATAATATAATATCAAATTGTAATACACTTAGGCTTTAAATGGTTGTAACTTTTGCATTAATGGTGTTTCATGCTTAGTTTTGTTGTACCTTTATGTGTTGGGGTTGTACACTTTGTTAAATTATTTATATACTATTAATTTTTAACATTATGGTGCATTAGAAGTTGTACTCTAAGCATATATTCTTGGACATTGGTTTTTTTTTTTACAAAACTAGGTGGTGTGGGTTATTGTTTTGGGCCAACTCTCTTTAATTGTGCGGGTACCCATTATCCCCGCTTTTTGGTACCAATATCGGAACGGTACCGGTATTTACAGGTAAAATACCGGTACTGGTACCGAACCAGTATATTCAGTACCGGTACCCACTTTTTCCGTTTTCTGGTACCAGTACAGGTTCAATACTGAACATGTACCGTGCTCATCCCTAATCAACATCATGTATTTGTATTTCCCTCCACAAGACATTTGGAAACACAATGTGATCGTTTGGATATCTAACTTGCTACAAAGGTGTGTAGTTAATCCTTAGGTTTGTGGTTTTAAAATGCAACGAGCGGGTCGATAGAGAAGTATAAAATAGATTCATTGTGCCGTAATTTGTAAGGGCCTAGCCGTATAAAGTTGATTCATTGTGTCGTAATATGTAAGACCCTAGCTGCAACGCGGCGGGTCTTACATCTAGTATATTATCATTTTGTAACATGTTTGAGCATGGTTGATTTGTATTTTATGCTTTAGGTGTATTTTTTGTTTTCTTGTATTGTTTATTTGTTGGTCATTGAGGTTTTTTCTTTCAGGGGCGGCTAAGAGGGTGTGCGGGGAGGACTTCCGCACAGGGCCCGTGATTTCGAGGGGCACGTGTTTTTTTTTAAACTGATATGTATATATGTTAATAAATAGAAATCGAATCAAACAATATACATAAGATGATCTTTGGTGCAGTGGCACGCATGTTTTGGTTAGTTCTTTGGGCCCTGTGAGACCCGGGTTCGAGTCCCTTGGTTCACTTCTTTTTTATTGAGTTTCATTTAACAGTTTCCAATAATTGCACATTTTATTGAGTTTCATTTAACAGTTTCCAATAATTGCACAACTGGTCCCTACACTTAAAAGTTCCAAAGAATTACCAACAGTCCCTTAAATTAGGAAATTAGTTTAATCTAAAATTTATAACTAGGTTAGTTATTTCTTTTGTAATTATTAACGAGACTAACAAGTTTCATTCATAAAATTAATATTTTAAACCCAAAAAAACTAGTTATAGTAATTTCTAAATACGCGACATCTAATATAAATAAAAAAGTTCGTTTAGGATCCGGTTTTCAAAACGGGTGGGTATCGGAGATCCGTTTTTGGCGGATGTTACACATTGTTTATCGAATAATACGATTTTGTCATTTTCGTAAATGCCTTGTTTATCGTTAAGATATAAGGGCACATTTTTTTGACCTCGAACAGGGTACATGAATTCTCAGAGACGCCACTGTTTTCTTTCTTTGTTTTGTTGTATTTTCATATGTATTGTGTTTGTACTTTTTCCTTAGCATGCCACGTGTGGTTTATTTACATATTATTTTGTAACATAAGTATGCATCTTGCTTAAATGATGCTTTATGCTTTAGTTGTTTATATGGTTAGTCTAGGTAATTGTACATTGATATTTACATAATATAAATTTACAACAAGTTGAGGCATTAGGTGTTGTACCCCTTGTTTTGGGTTTTTCTTAAATGATGTTTAACTTTAAACCCAAAACTACTTGATTTTATAGTTTTAATCCAAAAGTTTTTAGTTTTACCAATTTAACCTCACAACCTTTTTACTTTCAACTTTGATCCCCTATGTTTTTCA
The DNA here is from genome assembly GCA_030545235.1 of Helianthus tuberosus. Classification (NCBI taxonomy): domain Eukaryota; kingdom Viridiplantae; phylum Streptophyta; class Magnoliopsida; order Asterales; family Asteraceae; genus Helianthus; species Helianthus tuberosus. The sequence goes on from CM060430.1 coordinate 195,119,988, forward strand.
TATTTTGAAAAATTTTTAATTTTATGTTTAGATCTAAATTTTGCGACTTAACACGGCACAATGTGTGTGTGTGGTTCAACGATTTTACGTTTTGTTATATGCTTCGTTCTAAATTTTGCGAGTTAACATGGGGTAACGCACGTGTGTGGTTCAGTGTGTTTATGTCGTCTATTTTTTTCCCGTTTAATAAGTTCGTCACAACGCGTGAGTCCAAAATCGAGTTAGTTATTATTTTCTATGTTTTATATGTCGGTCTAATTTTTCCACGTTAAGACGCTGCAACTTCAATGTTGGTGGTCGTTGGCTATAGTTGGCATTAGTGCTATTTGTCACGGTTTTATGCCCCTGCCGCAACGCGGGGAGCTTAATACGATAGGTTATTTATATGGATACAAGTCATATAACGTGGTAATTGTGATACCGTTAATTGTATTGAGTTTATTTTGTGAATTACTTATTTGTATAAGATAGTAATACAGACTTAACCGACAAAAACATCTTTAACACATTGTAAATGTGAATCTGATTAACAACATGTCAATTTCGTTGGTCGCATGTCAATTTCGTTGGTCGCGGCGCAACTCGCAGGGGTGAATCTTCTAGTTAAGAATCAAATACGTAAAATCTAGAATTATTGACTAATCTGGAAAATTCTCCAAACTACATGGATCAACACTATAACTTACTCTTATTCTACCTTATTTTAAAATAATATATTTTCGGTTATGTTCGTTAAAAGTGTGTTTATGCTATTGATGAATTAACATAAGGCTAGACGGTATGGGGAGCGTCCCCCACCCGTCCAGGCCCGGCGACGAAGCACACCCCGTCCCCCCCCCCCATCCTCGTCATGAGCGTCGACTACTAGACGTTTGAGACGGAGCAGAAGAGGACAAAAATTCCTAATTTCCATTGATTTGTTAAATGGAAATAGAGAAAGAAAGACGGTTATTGCTGTTGAAGTTTGATTTCGAAGAGAGAGAGAAGCACAGTTAGTGGCAGCTGTTTAAATTTTTAGGGTTTTTGGCTTGAGTAAGTTGGAGAAGATGAAGATGAGATAGAGATAGAACTGATGTCTTTTTAGGGTTTGGTGGTTTTGTCTCGTAGCAACAAAGAAAAAGTCATAAAACTCAATTTAATAAAATTCTGGAAGTCCGAATAGTTGTTCAATTTGCAAATTGAATTAATTAATTTCTTTGAAACTTAAAATGGAATTATAATTTATTTGTTAAATGTTAAAAATAGTGGAAGATTAAAAAAAAAAAAGTGGTGGGGTGGGATCATCTAGGATCATCCTCCCATTTCCACCAAATTTGTGGGATGAACCATCCTCCCAAGGATGGTGATGTGTCGATGACGTGGCGGATCATCCTCCCTTGAAGGATCATCCCCATACCATGTAGCCTAAAACAACACCAAGACATTTATTTTTTTCACTAACGATCGTATGTTAGGTAAAAGTTAAACAAACGAAAACATGTCGTGTTCGTGTTCCTCGGTTCTTTTACGCACTTTGACTTTGGGAGTCAAGCTTAGACATGCAGAACAGATTTAGAATATTATGTTAACACAAAGCAAACATATTAGGCATAATTCATACACTATTCATTATGGAGAAGAAAAAACGGTGGCAAAATTTGAACTGAGGACAAAATCGTATTTGACAGGGAAAAAAAAGGCGCCAAAACTATAAATTTGAACTGAGGACAAAATCGTAATTTGTCTGGGAGAAGAAAAAACAAAACCAATGTCAAAAGTGTAAATTCAAGCAGGGCAAAATCGTAATTTGGCTGGACCAATAGAGAAGTACTAAACAGCTGCCTAGCATTATTCCCCTCCACGAAATGACATTTTAATACTTGAGTTTGCTTTAAACTATTATATACTAATATTAAAAAAAGGCTAATTCCTTGCCGCCACTTTTGACCAATCACGTAATTTCACTATTCCCCGTTGGGGAAATGTATATGTGGTATAATTTCTCTAGAACTAAAAGTATATATGTATTTACGGAATATTTAGAATGCTTATTGTGACTTAACTAGGGTTAAGACCCGCCCGCGTTGCGGCGCGGGTACATCGTAAACATTGAATGGATTAGTCCAAACGTTATATGATGCATTAACCATATGAAAACACACATTTCGACGTATCCAGTTGAACTCAATGTAACCTGTATAAGCATTGTGATTGGATCTAACGTAAAGTAAATCAAATTCATATCGAACAATCATAACGTATTATATGTGACCCAACTCATACATAGAAAACGTAAAGGGTATGAAGGAAAATATGCACATGTAATCGAAAGGGATTAATTAGAGCTTTCGAAAAAGGGGAGAAAAAGAAACCATAATTTGACTCAGCTCGGTACAAAACATACATAAAATAAATACGAAAACAAATTATATTTGACCTGAATCATTATCTAAAAAAGTTTACGTCGAAATGTATAACTTGAATTTATACCAAAACGTACATAAAAATATACACGTAAAAATGGTTTCTTTAAACGAAAACGTAACATATTTGACCTGACTCATCTATAAAAGAAAGTTTACGTCAGAATGTAGAACAAATCATATTTATACATACACGTACATAAAATAGGCACGTAAAAAATAGTTTTTAAGTAAAGGAACTATAGGGGTAAACCGAAACAAAATATTAGTAAAAATTTTAATAGGTTAAAAACGTTCGTAAAACCGTGCCAAGTAGCACCAATGCCACAACGGCATCGACTCTCAACATCGTAAAAATAAAATAGATAAAATGGTAAAAATTACACTGAACGAAAAGCAGACTTAAAAACGTTGAACCACGCACACCCGTTACAGTGTGTTAATGCGAAGAAATTAACTAGAAACGTAAAATGTAGAAAATAATAACTTAGTCGATCTAGGACCCGCCCGTTGCGGTGAACTTTTCAAAAGAGAAAAAATGGACACGTTGCGATGGGTCTGTCAAATTTGAAAAAATAGAGCAAAAAACGTTGAACCTCACATGCACGCTACGAGATGTTAACTCGCAAAATTTAAAACGAAACGTAAAATGAAAAACTTACGAAAGATAAAAAAGTATGGAGGACGAAAGTTGTAAATAATAAAGTGTTGTAAATAATAAAGTGTTGTGTTAAATTAGAGAAAAATGCCCGGATAGTCCCTGTGGTTTCACCTTTTTTCACCTATAGTCCCTATCTTTCTAAAACTACTTGAATAGTCCCCAAGGTTTTCCGTTATGTTCTCGGATAGTCCCTGGGTCTAACTTCAGTTTGTTTTCTCTGTTAAATGACCCCATGTGCATATCACGTGAGGGGTATTTTGGTCAGTTTATTTGTTTCTTTTCTCCTGCCTATTAAATAAGACCCTTTTCCCACAAACCTAACCACCAACAGCATCGATTCCATCATCTTCTCCACTGTTCGTCTTCCTCAGGTCGTCTTCCTCAGCAGCCTCGATTCCATCATCCTCATGGTTCTCTGCAATTGTGGCCAAGATGCAATCATAGTTACGTCATGGACTGATCTTAACCCTGGTCGCCGATTCTACTCTTGTCCAACCATGGTAATGTATACTTTTACCAATTTTAATAGTCTAGGGCTTAAAAAGTTTGATCCTTTCTTCTTTCTCTGAAGAATCCCAACTGTGGAAGATTCATAGGGTGGGTAGACCCACCAATGTGCAGTCGTGCAGTGGCAATTATTCCTGGGCTTTTAAGACACAGAAACCAAGTTGATGCTGAGTTAGCCAAGATGCGGGAAAAGAATCGGCTGAAGAACAAGATCATTACGGGTCTTTTGATACTTTTAGGGTTTGTGTTTTGGATGTATGTTAAGGGTTGAATGTATTGGATATTGTAATGTTTTTAATGTGAAGGATGTTGTAATGTCTTCAATGCAATGGATATTCCCAATGTTTTTTGAAAATCTGATGCATATACATAGCATTCAATGAGTAGGTTGTATGAATTTGGTTGTTTGGAAGTAATTATGTCTTAAATGTGGTTGGTGAAATATGGATAGCATTCAATGAGTAGGTTGATTCAATGAGCAGGTTGTTTGAATGTGGTTGTTTGGAAATAATTAGGTATTGTGCAAAATGTATCGTGCGAAATGTGTCGTTTAAATCTATTGTGCGAAATGTGTTGTTTAAATCCATTGTGCAAAATGTGTCGTTTAAATCCATTGTGGATGACCTGTTGCAACAAATGAACATGTATAACCTGTCCAAAGTGCATCACCTGTTGCAACAAATGAACACAATAACCTGTCCAAACATAAGTGTCCAACATTTGGACCAGATTTAACATTCGACAAACATGAAACTAAAACACAAAATAGTAAACCACAAACTTTTAACTACTGACCATTAAACATCCAACCATACACAATATCCTACATTAATATCATCAACATAACAAGTCCAAAATATGATGATAATTGTCATAGTGTTTTAATAAGCTAAATAGACACAAAAGACTGCATGATTGTTTTAAGACAACCCAAAAACCATAACCCGACAACCCGAAGAACCATAACCCTTAAACACTTGGACCTGCCTGACCAGCCTCAGTAGCTTGATTACCATATTTCTTCTTCGTTCCTTTCCTCCATTTCTTCGGCCCGACAACTTTTTTGGTCCTTCCACAAGTTCTTTGGTTGTGGCCCTTTTCACCACACTTCTGGCACTTCACCGACTTCCATTTTCTTGTGAATTTGCCACCAACCACAACCTCCTCGTTATCAGCTTCAGCAGCCCTGTTTCTCTTGTTTCTTGCTTGTGAAGCCCTTTCAACTTCATCCTGCAACTCCACATCATCCTTCCTTCTTTTCTTCTTAGGTCTGCCGATAGGTCTGTGGTGCAGAGGCGGGGTTAGGTTGGTTGGAACCTGTGATTTTGGCCACAATTCTCTGCCATTAATGGGACCAATGGTATGACTGTAAACCCTCTTCCATGTTTCAAGATAATAACATTCATTAACCCATGATTCCGGGGGTCCAACCTCTTGGCCATTCATTGCCATGTCCCAATTGACAGCCACAGCATGCCTACAAGGGATTCCTGAAACTTCCCATTCTCTACAAGTGCAAACCCTATCCACGACATCCACAACATACTGTTTATGTGTTGCAGCACCATCCACTGTGACCTTACCACTGACTTGATACTTTGTCCCACCACTCCACTTAACATTATAATTTGCAGCTAATTTCTTTGTGTTTTCAAAAATCTACACTATTTAACCTACCCTTCCTTTTATCATTGCATTCTACCAATCCCTTTTTAAACCCCTTTTTTGTCCCACTTGCAGAGGATTCCTTGCCTTTTTTGCAACTTTCAGATTGTATATGGATACCTGTCCCACTTTGGCTGGGCCCAGTTTGATTCGGCCCACTTTGGCTGGGCCCAGTTTGATTTGGCCCACATGTGAAAATTGGACATCTACCCTCACAAACCACCCTAATTCTTTTTTTATCATTTCTCAGAAAAGAAAGTGACCTCCTTGTTTCAATTGCATGTTTGTTTATCTTGTCTTTTGCCACTTTGGCTGTTGGAAACAACTGACCAACATAAAAGGTCACTTGGGATGTTGATGGTCCATCCGTCTTTTTCCTCCTCAACTCTCTTAATTTCAAACTTCTCCTAGTTTCGAAATCTTCCATTTCCTCATCAGTCAAGCTGTCAAAAGACTCATAACTTAGATTTTCATCATCTAATAAGTCATCACTAGTATCCACATCATGGTTGCCAACAGACTCTACTTCAGCTCCCATAAACTCCACACCCCTGTCAACATTTGCATGGTAGTCCTGCATGTCATACTCAGCCTCATCCATACTATCTAACCCCTCTACAAAGTCACTATCATCTGAATCATCACCCTCAGATGATTCATCATCATCAGCCTCAGCACCATCAGTTGCCTCACCACCCTCATCATGCTCAGACTCACCACCCTGATCATGCTCAGCCTCACCACCCTCTTGATGCCCAGACAAACCACCCTCAGCTTGCTTAGACTGACCAACCTCAGACTCATCACCCTCCGCTTGCCTAGACTCACCATCTACTGGAAAATCAGTTGAGAAATTTGCATTGTCAAGATCATAGCTAAAACTGTTAGTGAACGATGCATTCTCCACAACTACATTAGCCTCTACACCACCTACATTAGCCTCTACACCACCTACATTAGCCTCTACACCACCTACATTACCTGCATTACCCTCTGCATTACCTGCATTATCAGCAGCCTCTAAACCATCTACATCAGTTACATCTTTCCATTGAAGTAAGAGATTTTTTTATATCCTAAGTTTCTTTCTTCTAGGCCTTTGAATGGTATTAACAGCACCCCCCTCATTTTCTAATTCTTGAATAACCACCTTCGACGCTGGTGTAGGACTAAAGTAATTTTTAACCTTGGTTTCACCATGTTCTATAAACACCTTAATAACTTTGTTTTTTGCAACATATTTGGCCAAAAGCCTAACATCACCATCATTACCTAAAGGACATAATCCAACATCTAAATCTAAATCAGGAATCTTAAAATGGTAATACAACTTCACATCAGGAACATATAGTTGAAGATCTCTCACCATCCAATCGATTTCATGCACTGAAAATTCCTCAATGTTGCAGTAGTCAACAAAAGCAGCTTTACCAAAAGCATATTTTCTTCCTGGTGACGGAGTAAACACACCACCATAAAGAAGTTTTATGCTGAAAAAGTTCTCAAAACCATCTGCACATACATTAAACTCACATTAGGGTATAAAATTAGGGTTTTAACATTTTATTTGTCTATATTGCATGTTGTTGAACCTGTACCATTCTTGCACAATGAAGCTAGGGTTTTAACGATACATACCGTAAACACTCTCTGGTACAAACTGCTTCACATACTCAGAATTGGACCGGAAATTCCACTGACGGTTGTTGTTTGGATGTTGAGGATCGTCGTCCTTCATTTTCGTGGGAAGATTCTGATGATCAATCGATCAGATTTAGGGTTTAGATTGTGTGAAGAGATTAGGGGAAGATGATGAGCCGGATTCGCCTTAGGGAGGGAGGGAAAACAACTGACAATTAGGGAGTAGGGGTGCAGGCATACTTTTAAATGCTAGAAACAAATAAACTGACCAAAATACCCCTCACGTGATATGCACATGGGGTCACTTAACAGAGAAAACAAACTGAAGTTAGACCCAGGGACTATCCGAGAACAAAACGGAAAACCTTGGGGACTATTCAAGTAGTTTTAGAAAGATATGGACTATAGGTGAAAAAAGGTGAAACCACAGGGACTATCCGGGCATTTTTCTCGTTAAATTATAAAAGATGGAAAACTTTGGGTTAAAAGTAAAAAAATAAAAGGGGTCAAAATACAAAATATGAAAAAGTTTGGATTAAAAATGAAAAATCAAAGTTTTTTTTTTGAAAAATCCCCAAAGCTTGGGGTACAACACACAATGCAACCAAAAGTTGCTAATTTATAATATGGTAATACTTCACCACTTTCTTTGAGAATTTGTTCAACCTTCACATTCAAATTAAGAAGGTAATTTATAAATTACATTATAGTAATTGTACCCTTAACATCTTTGACGAAAATCTTGTTTTATATTAAATTAGAATAATATTTCATTTTCTGATAGATGATGATGGAGTGAAATTTATTTTTTGTATACACACATACATACTGTAATTAGGAGGTTTTTTTTTTTTATAGAACCTAGCTAATGTTCTTAATCACATCTTTATTTTTATATTAAATTAAATTAATATATTCGATCATTTCTTGATAGATGATTATGGAGTGAAATTTTTGTAGGTACATACTGTAATTAGGAGGGTATTTTTTACAGAACCTAATGTGCTTAATCACATCTTTATATATACAAGAGAATCTGAAATTCCTAGACAGAACCAATTATATAACTAAAAGGAACCATAAGTTCTTAAATGAAACATACATTTTATATACATTTGGTTGAGTGGATACTATTATAGGCAAAGGCAAGCAGCAAGCTGATATTAGTTGCTAGTGAAGTGACAAAACATTTTTGTTCATTAAAAACGTTCAATAACAGTTGATTTAAGGCTTGCGTAAAAGACTATACAATCAAATTTTATGCTTTGGTTTGATTATATACAATCACAAGACTACTAACATACATAGATGAATAATCACTACAAAGAATGGAAGCTTTAGCTAAATGTCGCCGCTAATGATCCAATATGTCGCCTCTAATACTGTAAGTGGCAACTTGTGGCTAATAACTTGTCGCTATTGGTCAAGGATCGCCGTTAATGAGGTCGCCGCAATTGATGTCGCCCCTAAAGGTCAAAAATCTCCCCTACTGAATAGTCGCTAAAGGCTTGCCAGAATATATTGTTCACAAACATAAATGGAGGTTTACAAATATAAATGATTGAACAAGATGCATGTTTATTTAATTAAATGAACAAACATAAATGGACGTTTACAAACATAAATGAACGAACAAGATGCATGCTCAATGAAAATGAACAAAAAATTGTGTTTATCTTCGTCTTCGCTCTTGATTCAAAGTTGACCAAATAGAATTTTAATATTATTTTTATCAACTTGAAGAGAATTTTAATATTATTTTTATCAACTTAAAGTAAAAAGATTGATAATAACAATAAAAAAAATATTCACTCGCAAATCTCAAATTTAGTTAAAATACTCCAATTTAGCTCGTTTTCATTTAAAACCATCTAACTTTAAATATGAACCAATTAGGAGTAATACTCAATAAAAACCACCCCCGAAACTATTAAAAGTGTAGGAATATTTATATAAAAATATGTATAATTTTGAACACATGACACCTCTACATAAGATAAGATGACAAACAAAATTTCATTTCGCAAACAGCATGGTATATCCCTAGTTAGTTTCTTTGTAATCAATACACCACATAACTACACTCTTTTGAGAACAAAAATCCCAAAGAAATATGCAATATATGTTGCGATTGAAATTCCAAATATACCCACTAGAATTCCAGGAACTACCAAAGAGTCCCAACCTTTGGCTGTTGCCATTCCTGATGCTGTTGTGGGGCCTCCAATGTTAGCATTTGAAGCTAAAAGTAGTACTTTTAGATCCAACTTGAGTAGCTTTCCTAGTCCAAGTATCACGACAAGATGCACCGTTACCTGTATAAATGCAAATATAAAAATGCTAGGCGCCACCCTCATAACGTTCCATATGCTCCCACTCGCACCCAATACCGCAAAAAACACCTGCATCAATATATGTGAGTCGTAACTTGTGCAAGCAAATCTGGACCTCTAAATTACTGGTGGAGAATGTGTCGGGAACAGGTTCAGGTCAAAAAGAAAGGTTCTCTAAAAGAGTTGAAGTACCTGAATCGAAATGGCAGCAACAGCATCACCAGCAGGTGCAAGGTAACCAATCTGTTTGGGTAGTAAAGTTGCCAAAATCACAACGATTGCAGTAATTGCAGGAAGACTACCGCCCTGAATCTTGAACATTTGAACTATATGTGTGGCGCATTTGCAGATCGCAAAAGAAACAGCAAGTGCAGTCGCTGTCTGTAGCAAGCCTGATTTGTCTCCAGAACCAGAGTTCACATTATTAACCGTATCTGCCATTTTACATAAGTTAAAGGTGCAAAGATAACATGAAAACCATTTAAGTGGATGGAAATTTCAAATAATAGCAAACATGAAAACCATTTACGGATTACGGACCCTTGCTTGCTGTTGAAGTCTCTGCAGGAAGTTTGGAGCCTAATGCAAACAGCACCATAAAATAAATTGCACAAATAACATTGTCTGCAGCTACACCAGCTGCAATAACGGATGGGGAAACAGCAAGTGCATCTGAAACTGCAACATAGTTTATAGCTACAAAATACAAACAAAAACATAGTCATGCTCTTAGCATATGATGGTGGCATGCAATAATGCCTTTGAATGAAGAAACAACTGGTTGCTTTTGTATTTTTTTTTTCTCTGGTTACTTTCTTTACTTGTTGTAAATATTCGACAACATTGGTTAACGTAATGCATTACTTTATGATTAGTTACCTCCTCCTATGTAACTAGCCATAAGAGCGGAAGCAATCTTCCAACTGTCTTGACCAAGTGATCTCATAGGAACAATCATGAATGCCACTAGCGTTCCAACTGTCGTTGCAACTGCCAATTATAAGAAACATGAAATCAGAAAAAAAAAATATATATATGTTCAACAGGAAAAAAAAAATCTTCTAGACTCTGCAGATTGTGTATATGGATCATTTAAACTCATTCACTAAATATTTAAAGCTTTCAAGTAACATTTCTCTCCAGTCTTAAATTTGTTAAAATGTGATTTGCGGGACATGAAAAAATAAAAACTCGTTTTCTAATGATTCATAGCGACTAGTGATTTGGTATTTTGGCAATGAAAGCAGAGGCTTTATTGAAAAATAAAATATTTAAGCGCCTAACGGCGAAGTAAAGCTACTTACTTTGTTTAAACTATAAATGATTTCTCTCGTTCATGCACCACTCTGAATATTCAGACCTATTCCACCAAGCAGACAGCTTAAAAATGAGATCCAAAAACATTCATGTCAAACTATTTGGATCAACGAAAAGCTGATTTACAGACGATTAGAAACATGTTCATATTGTTGGTTATAAAAAATTGAAAAGACCGACGAAATTTCAGCATTCGATTAGAAACATGTTCATATTGTTGGATATGAGAAACAAGACCTGATCCGATCAAAAAAGCCAAGAAGAGATTCCCAGTAGATTTTCTTACATCTCGCATATCGGCTCTGAACAACATCAAGGGGATAGTCAAAGGTAGAAGGTATTCCAAAACAACAGAATAAGCCTTTGCTTCATGAGGAATAATCCCAATATTACTGGCTGCAAGTCCTAACAAGATACTCACCAATGCAGCACTAATCATTCTCCCAATCTTTGTTTTCTCTGACCTTTAATAACACATAATAAGCATGTCATGTAATTGTGTATACAACTTAAGAAAGGATAATCAAAGTCAACGAGAGAAGGAGATTACCAGAGACCGAAAGCTCCGGTGGCGAAGAGAGCAGTCCAATTGCCCCAATTGTCATCAGGAGATATCAGAGGGAAGTTCAAATTCGAGCTAGAAGAAACTACAACACACCGATTGGAATTAACAGGTGGCGATGTCAAATACAATGGAGATGTGTTGACGAACAAACGTCTCGATGAAAACGGAGACGGTAGAGGTTTATAATGTGTGTAGTACTGGCGGAAAGGGACGGAGGGTAGCCGGAATGACGTGGCAGCGGCCGTTAGCAGCGGTGCCATTGATGGTGAGACAGTGTTTGTTTGCAACGATGATGTTCCCCAAACGGCCGGGCAATTTAATTATTATTATTATTATTATTATTATTATTATTATTATTATTATTATTATTATTATTATTTTTTTTTTTTTTCAAGACAAATTACTTTATAGATATGATAAAGCCCCAAAGAAACAAATTACAAACAGGTGGCAGGTAAACGGGCAACAAGCTGCGCCGCAACCCCCTTTTGAATTGCAAAACCAATCCTACTAAAGATGAAACGACCCTTAAAGGTTGAGAGATTACTATTCACAACCCGTTGGACCCTGTTTAGAAATTCCACGGCCTCTGGGGCTAGGGAACCAAATGTATCAAAAGCGAATGGGATAAACACATGTTGATTTTCTAAACAAGCCTTTTCGTGTTTAGCGACCTTGCTTGATTCCGCCTTCAATGCAGCCTGGCCAGCAACAAACCCGTTATCCCTAAGCCCAACAAGAGGGGACACTCCTGTAAGGTCCACACAAGCGTGTTTCCCCCTGGCCCACCCAAACACAAGAATATCAGCTGGCCGAAGAGTAGACCTCCCGTCGAGCGGATCCGTCAGAAAGTTCACCGGAGCCTCCTTTTTTGCTGAAATCCCAGCCCGCTTTAGAACATCAAACAAAATATCCCTCACCAAATCATGCCTGTATTTAAAACCAGGTAACTCCTTACAATGAACCGCATGTTCGCCAAAAGTATCTAAACAAACCTTGTGGCAAACTGGGCAAGGCTCATCAACCGGAAACAGAGGGATCATTAGCCGGTACTTAAGAATTGCCCGGTATTCCACTGCCGACATGCGTTGGCCTAGTCCTTCAATGGGGATGACTGTCAGGAAATCCTGAGCATGAGGAGCCCGGAGACAATTGAACACGGCTTTCTGACGAGGGGATAGACTAAACTTCTCTCCCAAACTCTGGACAGTTCTACTAAATAGGGCACTCGCCAAAGCATTCTGGGCTTTAGGGGGGGCGGTGTCCTTATTAGAGAAACCGCCAAGATCGAAATCTGGAAGGGACATGTGCATGCAATCCAACGCACACACATAATCAGAATCTAACCCGACAATACCACAGTCCCGAAGAATGTGGTCCTGCAAACTCCAAGATTGCGCCCTCGAGGCCACAAAAGCATACGTAGATACATCCTCAGCCGAACATAAACCCAAACCCCCAAAACGGGTCGGAAGGGATGCAAGCCTCCATTGAAGATCCCCAAAAAACGGACCCCCACAAACCACAATATCTTCTATAGCTCTCCGAAGGCCTTTGTCAAAAACTGAAACAGCCTCCCCAACAAACGTGGGTTGGCACGTTCTGAGGCCGAACAACAACTTAGCAACACCCATGCAAGATCGCAGCAAGAGAAGCTCGCATTGAGGGTCTCGCAGATGTGGAAGATAGCTCATCAGATCCACTGCACAAGATGCCCTTTTCAAGGCCAACCTACTGATAAACCCCGCATCCCGACTAACAGCGCCCCCGAGGAGTTTGACACCCGACACCGGCCTTCCAATCCCACTAGGAAACAAACCCTTTTGCGCCTTAACTCCATTGCACGATGGCCAAAAAACTTCTGTTTTCTTGACGTTAAGTTGAAGCCCCAAACAAGGCCCCTTAGTCCTGATGATTTCTAAAGCTTTAGCCACCTCTTTAGCATCTCCTATAATTGTACCATCATCCAAGTACCAAGCATGGAAGAGTAACTTGCATCTATCTCGTATCTGATGAATGAGGGGATGTAAAACTAAGGCAAAGAGAAGAGGCCCCAAGGGATCTCCCTGCTGAACCCCGGTGGTGGACCAAATATGATTATCTCCGACATATAATCTAGCCGGCTGTCCATAGAGAAAATCCACCCATAAGGGTGGATTTATTCATAGTATTACACTCGTTGGATTTTCGAGTGTTTGATTGTTACGGTTTTTATCAGTGTTTACTTGTGGCCTCACAAGTCACAAATAAGTTATCAACTAGATTAGAAAGAGATGAAAGATCACCCTTCAAGCCGTACAGACGACTTTCATGGACTCTACTGATTGATAAATGATTCAATTTTAAGAGAAAAATGATCGGATAGTCCACAACTTACTTTTGCAATTTCGTTCTCGAATAGTCATTGACGTGGATGGGAGTTAGTTTTTGGTGTTAAGTAGGTTTGAAATAACTATAATGCCTTTACTGGTTAAAAAAAGTAGGCCCACCTTTATCCTACCCCAACCCACCCCCACTCCCCTTTCTCTCTTCCTCTTCCTCTTTCTCTTTTTTTGTTTCCAATAATCAAACCATCACCACTTCATCTTCACCACCCTCCATCACCATCCCCACATTTCACCACCACCATCCAAAACAACTCGTAAATCAACACGATGGGCATCTGGAACGGTCTCAGATCGGTTGCCGGCCGGTTCATCAAGATCTGGAACGAAAACCAGTTGTCGAGTTGCCGGATCCGGTTTGCAGAGAGACAATAAGTCGTGTTCTTACCGGTTTCGTCAAGTTTGTTGTTGATTATGTTGTTTATGATCCAAAACTTTAATAGAATCAAACCTACCGGAGACTCGAGTTCAGCCGCATTGTATAGAGACAATAGAAAAGTTCCGTTGATCTACTGGCGTCGTTAGGTAACTGTTGTTTCTAATAATCAACTGTGAGGTTAATTTTGGTAACTGTTGTTTCTGATCATCAACAGTTTCAGTTTTGTGATTAAATTATTGCAACATGTAAATGATGTTACTTGTAACTGTGAGGTTGATTTTGGTTGCCTCAGATCAGTGGTGGCGGTTATGTGGGTTGTTGCAGGTTAAAGAGAAAGAATGGGGAAGAAGACATGGGCTGGGGGTAGGGTGGATAGGTGGGGCTCACATGTATTTTTTTTAATATTTTATTTGTTATTTTTGTAATAGCAAGGGTATTATAGTCATTTTATATCAACTTAACTGAGAAAACTAACTCTCATCCACGTCAGCGACTATTCGAGAACGAAATTGTAAAAGTTATAGACTATAGGTGTAATTTTAGAAAGTTAGGGACTAATGGTGAAAATGGAGCAAACCACAGGGACTATCCGGACACCCCCAATTTTAATTTAAAGCAATATTAAACAATAAAAATAAAATGCATTACAGGTTGGAAAAAATATTTCTGAATGAGTTCGAGTTGAGATTAAATCAAATTATTAGTATCGTCTAATAATTAGTGTATCGTCTAATAAAATCGAGACAAACAAAAATTAAAACTTAATATTAATCTTCTATAATATTATTTTGTTATAATTTTTGTATTGGTATTTGAGTCGAGCTTGATATTAAAAAATAAAAGGTTTCGATTCGATTCAAATACCATGTAAGAATCTAACTTATAATAAAAGACTCCAATTAATGCCACATAGCAATCTCTCCTTATTTTATTAAAAATATTCATAAATAAATACAAATACAAATATCAAATTAATATATGATATCTAATTCTAACCCTTATCTTTTATTCTTAATATTCGTAAATAAATATAAATATCAAATTAGTATATGATATCTTATTCTAATCCTTAAATTTTATTTGGTGGATAAATGTAAGGAACTTACCGTCCGTCCAAATCGATTATGAAAGAATTTTTAATTGATAAGCAAAGTGGATAAATGTTTGAAATCTATCGAATATCAAAATTTGATGGTAATACTATAAATATATAAGAATAATGTTACTACTAATACCATATTAATAATACTATGATTATCATGTTATGCTATAGCATAATATAATATTTAATTATGTAATAAGTTTTTATTATAATAAATATTAAAGGTATACTTTACTTTTTTTATTCTTCTACTAGGTTAGAAATTTTTGTATTACACGACTTAAATTAGAAAAACATGGTTTCATATTTGAAATTCTTAATATGTGTGATCATAAAAGATAAAAGAAGAAAATGAAAATGAGAATCCCAACTCCTAAATTTAGAAAAATACAAACAAAATAATGGTCTTTTTATATAATGAAAACGTGTGGGGTTGGTGAAAACGAAATAAGAAATGTATAAATCGGGTAAATTTAAAATTTGTGAGGATAAACATGCAAGTTAACCGGGTATACGATTTAGATGAAAAACAATTTATCCATTATAAATTATCGACATGTTGATGCATAGAGTAGTTGTACTCTATGCTTAGGGAGATATAAAAAAATTGATATAATTACACTTTTAACTTAAAACTATTTTGATTTTTTACTTTTAACCTCAAAGCTTTTTATATTTGTCAATTTAACCTAAGAACTTTTTACATTCAACTTTAGTACCCTATACTTTTCATATTCGCAAAAAACCGTTTTACGTTTTGTTCTAAATTTTGCGAGTTAACACGGCGTAACGTTCATGTGTGGTTCAACGTTTTTACGTTTTGTTTTACGCTTCGTTCTAAATTTTGCGAGTTAACATTACGCAACATGCGTGTGTGGTTCAACGTTTTTATGGTCGTCTATTTTTTCCCGTTTAATAGGTTCATCGTAACGCATGATTCCTAAATCGACTTAGTTATTATTTTCTATGTTTTATGTTTCGGTTTAATTTCTCTGTATTAACACGTCGCAACTTCAGTGTTGGTGGTCGTTAGCGGTGCTGTGGTCTTGTGTTATTTGTCACGTTTTTACGCCCCCACCGCAACGCGGGAGGCTTAATACTAGTAAAAAATATAGGTCTCAAACATGACACTATATTAACTTGAGTCGACTCGATTACATCGATAGTTATATTTATTTATATAAAAAAAAACCAATTTAGCCTAAACCGGTTTGGGTCCAACCTGACCCGGTGGTTTGATACATGTTTGGATTTTTTGGGTTGAGAATCAGTTCCAACCCGAACCAGTTTGATCCCGACTAAAAAACTGATGATTTGCGTACGTTTTTCACAGAGAATGCATTCTCGTTTTTTGCAAGACTTTCGAATATTGATTTTATACACTTGAAATACTTTAATTGAAAGTAAGACGACACAATACAGAAAGTTATCCAATCCAGGACACGATCTGAAACAGAAAACTTACATTTAACTGTACAAACTACAAACCTCGAAATAGTTTACATGTACTGAAGGACTTTAGCTCCAAACGCGATACCCAGAAAAGTAGCAATTACAATACCAAAAATACCAGAAAGAATTGCAGGAACGACCAATGAACTCCATCCTTTGGCTGTAGCCATTCCACAAGCTGTTGTAGGCCCTCCAACATTTGCATTTGATGCCAACAACAACAGATTCAGCTCAAATCCAAACACCTTTCCTAAACCCAAAATAACTGCTAGATGAACTGCCAGCTGGACCAGAGCAAATAAGAATATACTAGGTGCTGTGTTTATCACATTCCATAAGTTCCCACTTGCACCAATAACAGTGAAAAATACCTGAAAATTACTCGATTTCAGTTACATATTATACGAGAAGATATAACCCTTTTATGCAGATTCAAACCCACTGGTTATATCTAATGGGTAAAATACTCAAATTTACAGTTTCGATTTGAAAAAAGGTTGACCGAGCCGAGAAGATCAAAACTCCCTTAAATTGTTATTTTAAAAAATATGTTGTTTGCGATTATTTTTAAGAATAAGGTATTTATTAAATTAAAAAAAAAGTATCTTCATGTCAACCCCATTGGCCCATTTGGCCATTTTGACCCACACTCAAAAAAAAAACAAACAAAAGAAACTCAATACAACGTGAACCAATTTACAACCCGCCTGTTGTTGAACCACATAGTTATTATCATTGGCTTATTGCAATTATTATTGCCTGTAGGTGTTTGTGATTATCGATCCTTAGAATCACACTTGTCATGTCTAGAGATAAGGTTTCGTGAAGAAACGAGCAATTTATGCAGATTATACTGACAAAATTATGGCCTAGTGCATACGGAATATAAAACTCATATCATGCTGAAGAAACATTTGATGTTAGAAAAACTACTTTACAACTATGGAAGATTAGTAAAAGGTTGGACGCTTAACCTGCATTAGAATCATGGCCATGACCTCACCCGCAGGTGCAAGGTGAGTAAACTGCTTTGGAAATACAGTTGCTAACACAACAACAATAGCCGTAACAGCTGGAAGACTTCCACCTTGAATTGCAAAATATTTTGTCACAAAACTGCCAAGTTTACAGATGGCGAAAGATACAGCTAGGGCCGTTGCAGAGGGCAGCAACGGAAGTCTGTTCCCATATTCTGATTTCACTTTCTCTTCAGCATCTATCAGTTTGAAATAAAAGTATATTACAAAATGAAAGCAAACATAAAGAGATGACTGACCATTCAGTTTGGTCCGCAAAATAGATTACAAATAACAATTAAAAGTGGAATTATAACAAACCGGTAGTTACTGGTGAACTCTCAGGAGGGATTTTAGCAGCTAGTGCGAACAATGTTGCAAAATATACTGCACAGATAACATTATCAGCAGCTAGACCAGCAGCTAAAACTGAAGGAGAAACTTGTAGGGCTTCAGCAATGGCAACATAATTCACAGCTACAGAGTTTCAGAAACAAGAAATTCGTTAATAAGATGCAAAGCTGAAAGCAAGCCAAAATAAAGACATAACACATTTAGCATACAACTCGGATTGCCATATATTCATAACACCCTAATTACTTAAAAATATAAATATCTTAGCTTTAAGAAAATGTGTGCCTCAGTGTGAGGATTGGAAACATTCTGGAAATAGCTTCAAAGGATATGGAGCGGCGAGATCCCATGAAGCGACCTGAGGCGGACACTTTTTTTCCTGAGGCGCCACTTCAGGCACCTCGTGTATAAGATACGCCAGCCCATTCAGACTCCTTATTTCTTGTTAACAGTCTTATTGCAATACCTCTCTTTTAATGTATAAGCAATTCTTTTGTTACCAATATTATGTTTTCCATGTGTTCAATTTCTAATAAAGCTATGTGTTGCATAAAAAATCAGCTGTTAAATTAGGTTATCTGTTAAATTTTGGTCACATTTGGTTGTTGGAATAATAGCTGTTAAATTGTTGAATTAAACTGTAAACTATTATTCAGTAATTATATAGATTGTCAATAGTCAATACAGATTACAACATTAGGTCCATTACCTCCACCAATATGTCTACCCATTAAAGCAGCAGCTATTTTCCATCCTTCTCCACCAAGCTGCCGCATTGGAACCATCCAATAAGCCACAACCGTTCCAACCGTCGTTGCCACTGTAAAAACAACAGATGAATCAAGTTCATAAGTCAATAAAAAAGGCAATACCAAAGTACCAATAATAGTTCAACAACAAGGTCACCTGATCCAATCAAGAAAGCCAAAAGCAGCTTCCCAGTTGACCGAAAAACTCGAAACATATCAGCTCTAAACAACAACAGAGGAACGGCTAACGGTAACAAATACTCCAACACAATCGGATAAGCATGGGCTTCACTAGAAATAAGCCCCAAATTACTAGCAACAAGTCCAATCAATGTGCTCATCAACGCTCCACTTAACATATTCCCAATCGTTGTCTTCTCTGACCTGACCTTACAGATGAAAACATAACATCAACTAATCCGAAAACATAACCGATGATTATAATTGAGATACTAGAGATGAAAAACTACCAGCTACCAATCGCGCCAATGGAAAAAAGAGCAGTCCAGTTACCCCAGTGATCTGACGGAGAAATTAGCGGGAAACTGAAATTTGATCTGACCTTTACACATCGACGACTGGAGTTACCACCGTAAGTAGGAGCAAACACAAGTGTAGGATCAGAAGAATTATGGTTATTCATCCAACGGCAAGTTGGTTTTAGTTTGATTTGGAAAGAAGATAGGTGCGACCGGCGGTGTAACGTCGGACGCATAGGAAACGGTTGAAGGGGGAGAAAAGACGACGACGACGACATCTTCTCAACTCCGATTGGATCAGAAAGAAGGATGAGTTACGTTGGTGAGTTGAGTTGCATCTGAATCTGTCACAATTTCAACGCAATTTTTCGCCAGTGATGTCAATTGTCAAACGTAAGACAACCGAGTTGGCAAGCAGAGTCTGTCCCGAAATAATAATAAGATTTTATGACCCAAATATGCTAGTTTTTACATTTAAAAATTAACCGGTGGGATTTCTTGTGCTTTGTAACGGGTTTTAGATTGGTATCGGTTTGATTTGTTATGATGCTGGTATGCTCAACAAGATATTGACACGTGTTTACCTAGATCGAAAACTTTGTAAACGAACATCACTACCGATACTGATACCAATGTTCTTTGAACGCATGTTGAGAAGGGTGGAAAATAGCTGCTAGAGTGTTTAGCATAGCAACCAAAAGAGAATTATAAAATGTTATTACTAAAATTCGCCATGTTGACAAAACTATAAAAATACGAATACGATATGAGTGATGATATTCTTTGAACGGTATCGGTTCGTTTCTAATGACAAAGATAGAAAGTTAACTATATTAGACTTTTATTTTAGATAAAAATAAACACGTCATAACGGCATATTCGCAATTTTTAAGGAGGTTATATTATACTATTAAAATAACAAAAAGGGTAAACACACTTTGAGCCTTTCAGGGTATGCACACACGTGCTTTGATCATTTGAAATAAGAACGTCACAACGTTATACTTGAAATTTAAGAAAACATCGTATCTTAAAAATTATAAAGGAAAAACGGAATATATTAAAAAGCAGCAGCAGTAGTAGTAGTAGTAATAATAATAATAATAATAAAAATAATAAAGTAAAAAAAGGTATAATAAAATAAAATAACTCCGCCGTGCTGGTATGATACTGGTGCTCGGTATAGCAACCATATGAGATATGTCCGACAAGGTATCAACACGAGTTTTACATCGATCGAAAACGACAAAAACGAACACCAATGTCAGTATCGAGACCAATGTTGTTCGGACGCATGTGGAGAAGAGTGAAAATAGCTGTTGCAGTTTTCGGTATAGCAACCATTAAAGAAATTAAAATGTTATATAATGTTACTAAAATGCGTTATGTCGACAAAACTATAAAAAAACAAATACAATACGAATGCTAATATTCTTCGAACGGTATCGGTTCGTTAGTAATGGCAAAGATAGAAAGTTTACCATATTAGACCGATTCCGAAAACGCCAAAAAGTAGGTAACAAATCGGTACCGGAAATTATTCGGTGCTGAAAATCGATACTGGTTCGTACGGGTTGCAAATGACGGTCCAGTTCGGTTTTTACTTTAACCATATTTGTAACCGCTGGCTTCGGTTATAAAATTTCCTTAATCGGTTATGAGACTCTGTTATGGTTTGGCTTTGGTTAACTAACTGATCTAATTTTGAACTAAAATTTAAACTAAATAAACATATTAGACAACTATTTTCTCAGTTACAATCTTTTTTATAAAATAAAAAAACACATACCGATGCATAAAAAGAGTCAAAATTTACACAATAATTATTTTTCAAACATTTTAAAACTAATATATAATATAAAAAGCTTTTATACATGTTTTTTTTATGTATATAGAGTTTGATTCCAAGAACATATATATTTTAAATATAGATGTAAAAATCCTCAATAAAACCGACACCCTCCTAATTTTTTCGACACCCTAGTATAATTTAAAATGTCCCAATATATCTTTAAATACACCCCGTATGTGAAAACCGAGCCCGAAATACATTAAATAGTATTTAAAATAATTAAAAACTGAAAATGTAAGTTGAGGCGGGCCGCGTAGACCCACCCCAACCCTTACGCGGGCGGTATGAAGCTTTAGATCTGATTTCGTTGATTGTTAAGTTCAGGCGGGCCGCGTAAGACCCCTGATTAGTTTACGCGGGCCGCGTGAGATCAAGAACGCAGAAACACCCCAGGCCGACACGTGTCAGCATCGTGGCGGACCTACCTGATGATCCGGACAAGCTAGTCCGTTGACTAGCTTTGACGCGGGCCGCGTAAGCCCTGGGCTTATGTTACGCGGGCTGCGAGAGACCCAGGTTCAGCAACTATATATAGAACGCATCAGATTTCATTTCAAATCGTTCATTTTCGTTTCTCAATCTCAAATTCTGAAATAATAGGCTTTATATTCGAGTATTATACCCCCTAATTAGCGAGATTCTGCTCCGTTGTAAGTATTATAACCCCAGTTTCGTATTAGATACGCTGCCCGATTGATTTAGGGTTCCGTAACAACTGTCGTGGTTCTGCCCGACGTAGTTGTTGGAATACCGTCTCGGGGAGGGTATCATTAATATTATCAAAGGGTTATTATACTAACCTATGTACATTTGTGTAAATTATAGATTAATCCCAGGAAACCCTTACGCGAAGTCTAAGATAGCAACGTGAGTTTATCCTCTTTTTGTTAACCTTTTTGTAATATTTTACAAAACCTTAAAGGTTTTACAATGCGATTAAGCGGTGATTGAGTCTTTGTAGTTCTTCAATTACTGCCGGTATGTTGGGGTTTTGTATACAAAATTTACTACACTGTGAGTAGTAAGTCAGGACGACAACACGTTACCATTGGACGAAGAGTTAGCCAATGTGTAATATGACCCACAAGTCAGGATTGACAGTACTGAATGAGTAATTGTGTAGAAATAAACAATGTGATCGCTCTCAATACTGTATTAATTGATAAAATATTTCTTGATTAAACTGAGATTCACTCACCAGTATTTCCCACTGACAAATGTTTTTAAAACGCGTTTCAGGTAACACAATGTGACAACCAATTAGTAAAAAGCCAGCTGGAGAGCACTGACGGCTTGGGAAAAATGTGGCTATAAAAGTTACCTAAAAGACGATGTTTTAAAGTCAATAAAATAGGGTTTATCTCTATAAACATGTTGTAATAAGAAACTTGGGTTTTACCCATGTGATTATTAATATCAATTATGGTGGTTTTACTCTGATAAACATTTCCTAACTACGGTCCTGATGTAATTTCCGCTGCCAAATTAACCAACTGATACCACCAAATTCTGAGTTTGCGTTCGCCCGTTCCCGGGACAGATAAGGGATCGGGGGTTGCGACAGAATGTGGTATCAGAGCCTAGCCACTGGTCTAAGCCAAAGAAGTGTTATGCTGACACTTAAAATCTAATTTTTTTGTGTTAGGAAATAATTTATGTGATTATGTGTTTTGTATTATTTGGCTATTTGTTAGTTTACAGTATGAGTGATCAAGGACCCTCAGACATGTGTCGCCAGTTGTCTGATTCACCTAGGAGTGAAGGTACCTCTTCACAGCCTACCCTTTCTGGGTATTCTGCTGATCAGGAAGAAGGGATGTTTGCCTTTAAAGCTCAATCAGAAGAGCCATCCCCTCATAAAAAGAGATGATGGTTCAGTAAGGAAGCATTTGCACGTAGGAAAAGAATGCGAAAATTGCAACAGCAAAGAGTTTTAGCAGCCGCTAAGCGAAAGAGAGATGCCCATACACAGGATATGCTTAATAGAAGCCTAGCCAATTTCCATATCCTAGCTACAACTGCTGCTGACCCAAGTCTGGAACAACTAGTAGCCCCACAACCCTTACCTTTGATTCCCACTCAACCGATGGAAGTAGAAATGCATGATTTTAACCCTGAGGAGATACCTAGGATACCAGCCCCTAATCCACTAGATCCAAATTATGATCCATGGTTTGATGATCTTAGGGATTATGTGCCACGCTATCACTTAAACGAAGAAACCTTGCCGAACTTAGCAGCATATCCAGGTTTGGACCCTCTAGATCCCTATTTTGACAATGATGAATACATTAGGGAGATTTTGGAGAATCCATACCTTCAGGGGAATCCAATACCTCAGTACCCAGAGCCAATACCAGTACCTGCACCCCCAATGAGTGCAGAGAATTTGCAAGAACTCCGAAATTTTGGAGAGTAAATCATAGAAAGTAGTGAGAGGATGAGGTATGTAGGAGAGCAACTCGTATGGAAGTACGATGAGCGCCAGATGGATTTCAGGGGAAATCCATATCCATGAAGGAGATGGTGAAGTTGGTAATAATAATAAATAAAATATGTGTAATACTAATAAATCTATCGTAGTATAGACCACTTGGTGGTTAACGAGGCATAGTAGTATTGTAATTTTTAATTTCTGTTTTAGTGTGTATTTGACGCATACTATATAGAAAAGAGTAAAAGTCGCAATGCCCGACGTTTTTGACCAATATGTGTATTATGTGGTTGTTACTTAAACTATTTAATTATTCTATTAATGATTGGTAAATGTTTAAAATTCAGATGAACGACGAAGGAAATCAAGGAAATCTGAATAATGATAACCAGAGTAACATTAACGTGGTTAATGAGAATCCGAGCATCAATAACAATGGAAACCAAATGGATAATAGTGACGTTCAACATATAGTGGCACAAGGAATCATAGATGCCATGCCATTTATTATTCAAACGATTCAAGAAGCGAATAATAAAAGTAAGTATAGCAGTAAGCGACCAATCAAACCAGAAAACAGCATGAACAATGGACCGGTACTTCAAATGCCCATTCCCAAAAGGAGAAGAACCGTGTCTTACGGTTGTTCTTTTAAAGAATTCTGGTCCTGTAAACCAATGGAATTCTCGAGCAATGAAGGGGCCATTGCAACCCTACGCTGGATAGAGAAGACTGAGACAGTCTTAAGAATAAGCAAATGTGCTGATGAAGATAAAATAATGTTTGCTTCTAATCTGTTTAAGAATTCAGCACTGGAATGGTGGAACACTATCCTCCAATCAAAAGGAAGTGATAGAACTTACAAGATGGAATGGGAAGAATTTAAGAACAAGGTAGAAAGGAAATTCTGCCCACCCAATGAGAAGGAACAAATAGCAAACAAATTCCTAAACCTTAGGATGACTGGTGTGGATAGTAAGGGATACACTAAATTATTCTTCGAATATGCTAGAATAGTGCCAACTCTTGCTTCACCTGAACCAGAGTTAATCTCCCGTTATATCTGGGGATTAATTGGAGAAATAAGACACGTAGTCAAGGCAGCTAGACCTCAAACCATAGAAGAAGCTGTAGAACTAGCAAATACCTTGACAGATGAATTAGTCCGTACCCGAGAAGAGGATCAAAGGAGGAACCTAACCCAGAAGCTCACACAAGAATTTCGTTCTGGAAATTTTAATCGTGGGAAAAATATAGGTTCTACCTCTACACCTTACTGTAAGAATTGCAAAAGAAAGCATTCAGGAAGATGCTCCATATACTGTAACTTTTGCAAAATATCGGGACACAAGGAAGAAGACTACAGGAAGAAAGCTAACAACAGGATATGTTACAACTGCGGAGAACAAGGTCATATCAAACCTAATTGCCCGAAATTAGCTCTAGCTACAAACAACAAGAATACTAAAAATGCTAGAGCATTTGTTCTGACTGCAGATGAAGCCAAGATGATTCCAGATGTCATAGCTGGTACGTTTTTAGTTAATGATGTCTTTGCTAAAGTATTATTTGACTCTGGTGCAAACCAAAGTTTTATTAATACATCATTTTTCAAATTTCTAAATCAGTCATTAACTAAACTACCACAAGAATGTCTAGTAGAGACAACTAATGGAGAAACTGTTAGGATTTCTGAAATCTTGCAGGGAGCAAGCATAAAAATTTTAAACCAAAAGTTTATTGCAAATCTTTATCCCATGAATCTGGCAGGATTCGATGTTGTTTTAGGAATGGATTGGTTAATAGCCAATAAAGCTAGTATTTTATGTGATCAAAAGTCAATCCAAGTAAATTCACCAAGGGATGAAAAGATCACAATTAAAGGAGATAAACTATCTAGATCCACGAAATTCATCTCTGTGATGAAAACGAAAAGTTATATAGAAAAGGATCATTAGTGTATTTAATTTCTATAATCACTAACACTAAAGGAAAGGATTTAAAAGATATTCCAGTAGTATCCCAGTTTTCAGATGTATTTCCAGAAGAATTGCCAGGACAACCTCCAGATAGGGAAGTTGAATTCAGAATCCATTTAATACCAGGAACAGCACCGATTGCCAAAGCACCTTACCGTTTGGCACCTGCAGAAATGCAAGAATTAAAGAAACAATTAGACGAATTGTTGGAAAAGGGATTCGTACAGCCAAGCTCATCACCATGGGGAGAACCAATCTTATTCGTTAAAAAGAAAGACAGATCAATGCGTATGTGTATTGACTACCGTGAATTAAACAAGGTCACAATTAAGAACCGGTACCCATTACCAAGAATCGATGATCTGTTCGATCAACTACAAGGAGCTCGATTTTTCTCTAAAATCAATTTAAGGCCAGGATATCATCAATTAAAGGTACAGGAAGAGGACATTCCTAAAACCGCATTTAGAACGAGGTATGGTCACTATGAATTTACTGTCATGCCATTTGGTTTAACCAATGCCCCAGCCGCATTTATGGACATGATGAACCGAATATGTAAGCCATATTTGGATAAATTCATAATCGTTTTCATAGATGATAGTCTCATTTACTCTAAAAATAAGGAAGATCATGCAAAGCATTTGCACGCACTTTTAAGTTTATTAAGAAAGGAAAAGCTTTATGCTAAATTTTCTAAGTGCGAATTTTGGTTAGAACAGGTGCAGTTTCTTGGACATTTAGTCAACCATGAAGGAATTCACGTGGATCCCACAAAGATCGAGGCAATTACTAAATGGAAAACCCTTGAGTCACCAACTGAGGTTAGAAGTTTCTTAGGATTGGCCGGTTATTATAGAAGATTTATTCAAGATTTTTCTAGAATAACCATTCCCTTAACTAAGCTAACCTGTAAATCTGTTAAGTTTGAATGGGGATTAAAACAAGAAGAAGCTTTTAGAATTCTTAAGCATAAATTAACCCATACGCCCATATTAGCGTTACCAGAAGGAACTGGAGACTTTGTAGTCTATTGCGACGCTTCCAAATTAGGTTATGGATGTGTATTAATGCAACGTCAAAAGGTTATAGCTTATGCATGTAGACAACTTAAGAATCATGAAGAGAATTATTCAACCCATGATTCAGAGTTAGGAGCTATAATTTTTGCTCTTAAGATTTGGAGACATTACCTTTACGGTAGTAAGTTTACCATATTCACTGATCATAAGAGTTTAAGGTATGTTTTCAAGCAAAAGGAGTTGAATATGAGGCAAAGACGCTGGATGGAGATGCTTAGTGATTATGATTGTGATATCCAGTATCATGAAGGAAAAGCAAATGTAGTAGCAGATGCTTTAAGTCGAAAGTATCATGAAAAGACAAAAAGGGTACGTTCTCTTAAATTAAATCTACAAGTAGATTTAAATGAGCAAATTAGAATAGCACAAGAATCAGTAATCAAAGATGATACTGAAAAATTGAAAGGTATGATTAAGGAATTAGAACAAGGAACATATGGAATTTGGAGATTCCATGAAAAGAGAATGTGGATACCTAAATTAGGAAACCTACGTCATCGTATATTAGAAGAAGCCCATAAATCCAAGTATACGATGCATCCAGGAAATGATAAGATGTACCAGGATTTAAGGAAAAATTTCTGGTGGATAGGAATGAAAAAGGACATAGCAGCCTATGTTTCTAAATGTTTAACTTGTTCACAAGTCAAAGCTGAACACCAGAAACCCTCAGGATTTCTACAACAATTAGAAATGCCAGTGTGGAAATGGGAATTGATAACAATGGATTTTGTTACCAAATTACCCAAAACAAAGAAAGACAATGATACAATCTGGGTGATTGTAGATAGGCTAACCAAGTCAGCTCATTTCCTACCAATGAAGGAAACTTTCAGTATGGAACAACTAGCTAAACTATATGTAAATGAAATAGTTTCATTACATGGAATTCCTTTATCAATTGTTTCTGATAGGGATAGCCGATTTACCTCTCATTTTTGGTCAAGTTTCCAAAAGGCAATGGAAGCCAAGTTAAATCTGAGCACGGCTTATCACCCTCAAACGGATGGACAAAGTGAAAGGACAATTCAGACAATGGAGGACATGCTTAGAGCTTGTGTAATTGATTTCGGAGGTAATTGAGACGATCACTTACCTTTAATAGAATTTTCATATAATAATAGTTATCACACAAGTATCAATGCTGCACCATTCGAAGCACTTTATGGACGAAAGTGTCGAACCCCAGTCTGTTGGGCAGAAATTGGGGAAAAGCAACTATTTGGGCCTGAGATAGTGCAAAAAACAACCAACAAGATCAATCAAGTCAAGGAACGACTGAAAGCAGCACGTGATCGACAAAAGAGTTATACTGATAACCGACGCAAGCCATTGGAATTTTAAGTAGGAGATAAAGTATTGTTGAAAGTCTCTCCTTGGAAAGGAGTAGTAAGATTCATCAAACGGGGAAAGCTAAGTCCCAGATATATTGGACGTTTTGAGATTATTAGAAGAATAGGACCTGTAGCCTATCAACTACAACTGCCAGAGGAAATGGCAGGAATACATGATGTATTTCATGTATCTAATCTCAAAAAGTGTTTAGCTGATGAATCACTGATAGTACCTCTTAAGGATATAGAGGTAAATGAACAACTCAAGTTTGTAGAAAGGCCTCTACAGATTGAAGACAGAAAAGTCAAGAATCTCAAACATAAGAGATTAGTTCTGGTCAAAGTGAGGTGGGACTCCAAAATAGGACCTGAGTACACATGGGAGCTTGAATCAGAAATGTAAAGGAAATATCCGCACTTGTTCTAGTAGATCTCGAGGACGAGCTCTAAAACAAGGAGGGGAGAATGTAACAATCCTCAATAAAACCGACACCCTCGTAATTTTTCCGACACCCTAGTATAATTTAAAATGTCCCAATATATCTTTAAATACACCCCGTATGTGAAAACCGAGCCCGAAATACATTAAATAGTATTTAAAATAATTAAAAACTGAAAATGTAAGTTGAGGCGGGCCGCGTAGACCCACTCCAACCCTTACGCGGGCGGTATGAAGCTTTAGATCTGATTTCATTGATTGTTAAGTTCAGGCGGGCCGCGTAAGACCCCTGATTAGTTTACGCGGGCCGCGTGAGATCAAGAACGCAGAAACACCCCAGGCCGACACGTGTCAGCATCGTGGCGGACCTACCTGATGATCCGGACAAGCTAGTCCATTGACTAGCTTTGACGCGGGCCGCGTAAGCCCTGGGCTTATGTTACGCGGGCCGCGAGAGACCCAGGTTCAGCAACTATATATAGAACGCATCGGATTTCATTTCAAATCGTTCATTTTCGTTTCTCAATCTCAAATTCTGAAATAGTAGGCTTTATATTCGAGTATTATACCCCCTAATTAGCAAGATTCTGCTCCGTTGTAAGTATTATAACCCCAGTTTCGTATTAGATACGCTGCCCGATTGATTTAGGGTTCCGTAACAACTGTTGTGGTTCTGCCCGACGTAGTTGTTGGAATACCGTCTCGGGGAGGGTATCATTAATATTATCAAATGGTTATTATACTAACCTATGTACATTTGTGTAAATTATAGATTAATCCCAGGAAACCCTTACGCGAAGTCTAAGATAGCAATGTGAGTTTATCCTCTTTTTGTTAACCTTTTTGTAATATTTTACAAAACCTTAAATGTTTTGCAATGCGATTAAGCGGTGATTGAGTCTTTGTAGTTCTTCAATTACTGCCGGTATGTTGAGGTTTTGTATACAAAATTTACTACACTGTGAGTAGTAAGTCAGGACGACAACACGTTACCATTGGACGAAGAGTTAGCCAATGTGTAATATGACCCACAAGTCAGGATTGACAGTACTGAATGAGTAATTGTGTAGAAATAAACAATGTGATCACTCTCAATACTGTATTAATTAATAAAATATTTCTTGATTAAACTGAGATTCACTCACCAGTATTTCCCACTGACAAATGTTTTTAAAACGCGTTTCAGGTAACACAACGTGACAGCCAATTAGTAAAAAGCCAGCTGGAGAGCACTGACGGCTTAGGAAAAATGTGGCTATAAAAGTTACCTAAAAGACGATGTTTTAAAGTCAATAAAATAGGGTTTATCCCTATAAACATGTTGTAATAAGAAACTTGGGTTTTACCCATGTGATTATTAATATCAATTATGGTGGTTTTACTCTGATAAACATTTCCTAACTACGGTCCTGATGTAATTTCCGCTGCCAAATTAACCAACTGATACCACCAAATTCTGAGTTTGCGTCCGCCCGTTCCCGGGACAGATAAGGGATCGGGGTTGCGACAATTGATATATTTTAAAAGCATGTCTTAACTAATTTCGGTTCGATTCGGTTAACGTTCGGTCATGGGACACCTTTAACCATATCCATAACCGACTTATCGGTTAATCAAATAGCATTACCCATCACCATCGGTTAATGTCGATTATCGGTTAATTCGGTTCGGTTACAGTTTGGTTATCGGTTAATTTTGATTAATGGTTAAGGTTTGCTTACCCTACCGGTTCGATACCGATACCCAATACAAAATGCTTATCCCTCGTAAAAGGTAAAAAAGAAAGGATCAAATTTCTAAATGAAAATTATATGTTATATGTATCTTAAACACAAAGGTCGGTGGCCTATGCCACCGACAAAAAGATAAAACATCCCATAAACTTTTGAAATTGACATTTACACCACTACATTTTCTAAAAACTTTATATAATGTCATTTTCATCCCTTGGGATCTAACTTTTCAATTTTGCCCCTGTATTTTCGTTATTTAGCTTAAAAGGAAAAAAACATTTTCTCACGTGGTATTTTTATGTACGTGTCAGTATAAATTTAAGTTTCGACGTCAATTTTTTTGGAAACAAGTCGGGTCAAATATAATGTGTTTTCATTTTTATTTGCATTTTTAGTTGGTCTACGTTTTGACATTTTAATGTACGTGTTAGCATAAATTCAAGTTTCAACATAATTTTTTGAGTAAATTGCTAAAATCATCTCTGAGGTCTTAGCATGTTTGCCATTTTCATCCAAATCAAATTTTTTGTATAATATAGTCCTTCACTTTTGTGATTTTTTATCATTTCCATCCAAACATCTAATTTGCTTTATTTTTTCTATCAAACATTTGGATGAAAATGGCAAAAAAAAATCTCAGGGACGATTTTGGCAAAAAAAAGTTAGTCGTTTGGATGAAAATGACAAAAAATCCCAAAAGTGAAGGACTATATGGTACAAAAAAGTTGTTTTGGATAAAAATGACAAACATACCCAAACCTCAGGGACGATTTTGGCAATTTACTATAATTTCTTTTGGAAACGAGTCTAGTAAAATATAATACGTTTTCATGTTTATTTTGCGTACGTTTTCGGTTGTTCTACGTTTGACGTAAACTATGTTCGAAAACGAGCCGGGTCAAATATAATACGTTTTCATTCAACGGTATAAATTCGAGCTTGTAAGACCCTAATTCGTATTTGACAAAAAGTCACAGCGGAAACTCATGCCATAAAATTTCTTTCATTATAAACGTTTTGACTTACTTGAAAGTCCATTTTATAATATAAAAACATAACTTATCATCACTAAATAACATATGTAAACATTCCCGTACAATCTATCTTGTGACTCGGTCTTCGATCGCTACTCCTTGTGAGGTTAATCCGTGATTCGTACAACCTGCACTCACCACATTCATTCATACATTAGCACACATTATATAAACAAGATTCATTCACGTACACTTTACATTTCGTCATTTTTCAAACTTTAAGCATTTCATCTGCGTATCCATTTCCTGGTGAGGCTTCAATAATGTACCTGCATTACTTTTCATTCTCAAGGTACACCATTAATAACGTTAACACTCAACGTGTCTAAATCATGCATACATACGTACTTACATACAAACATACATTCACATCTACATGCATACATATCTTTCCAACAACTTTACATACATGCATACACTCATACATGTCTTTACACATACATACATACACAACTACATACGTACATACCTTTCCTACATCTTTACATACATGCATACACTCATACATATCTTTATACATACGTACATACACATCTACATGCGTACATACCTTTCCTACATCTTTACATACATGCATACACTCGTACATACCTTTATACATACATACATACACATCTACATACGTACATACCTCTCCTACATCTTTACATACATGCATACACTCATACATATCTTTATACATACGTACATACACATCTACATACGTACATACCCTTCCTACATCGTTACATACATGCATACACTCGTACATATCTTTATACATACATACATACACATCTACATACGTACATACCTTAACGAACACGTACTAGATCACGCGTACCTCTTACATAATCATACATTATTTACATGGGTCTTAGACTTAGCTTTATAGCCCATAAACATCTAAGGAACCATCAAAATCATGTTTGGAAAGTCCGCCGTAGTCCACGGATATCAAACCGAAGCCTACGGTACTTAAATCAACTTAAATTACAAGATTTCAGCTTTTGGGACTTGGGGAGGTCGTCGGCGACGGCCCTAGGGCCCGTCGGCGACGGCCCGTAGTTTTTCCCGTAGCCAAAACCCCGTAGACAGGAAGATAACCCGTCGGAGAAAAACTGATTTTCCCGTGCCCGTCGGCGACGGCCACCCTACCCGTCGGCGACGCCCTCTAGAAAGTGCACTTTTCTGCAGATCCGTTTCGTCGTCCGTACGCACTAAAACGCGCGTAACTTTTGAACCGTTTACCCGTTTAACCTCCCGTTTCTTCCTACATGCTTGTAAATTCACATTCTATCATATGAACTTAAAATCCCATATCCGGATTAAGGAAATTCCTAACTTATGCGCTTACGCCTATAATTTCATTTTCGGACAATTTTACCCATTCTTGTTTTCATCCCACAACTCATTTGTTTCAGCCCAAAACTTGCATGAACATTATTACCATGATACTTTTACATTGTCCGAAGTTTCATATTTGGGGTTTACGCACCCGATCCCCGTTATGCGTTACTTCATTCACTTTTATTCGATTATACTAAATCTAACTTTGTTAAACCAAGTTTCATTCGTGAAATTGTTAACCCATTAATCATAACTCACAACTGAGTCCTTCGACTACTTATCCGTACTTCCGTTTACCAACTAGCGCACTTATGTGCAATCATACCCGTTACCCGGTTATCATACCATAACCCTTTTACTACTCTTCATTCCGATATAACAACAAACCCCATCTTTGACTCGTTATATCTAATTAACAAAAATCATCGATTTCATACCATCCATCCTTATTAGTCCTCCATTATCATACCTTAATTAACTAACACATATCCTTACGTAAACAACTAAGAAGTGATTACGGAAATCACTTACCTCATGCATCCGTGTTCACATCCGTTTCCACGCCCCTTCTTGACCCGTTAGCCTTTCGCGCTTGAGTCCGTCTCGACATGATTCCTATACTTTCATATCATCGCAATTACATTCTTGTTAGCATACTCATTGCACATGTTAACTATCATAACAATTACATCTTTTACATTTGACTCTAATTATTCAATTCCAACAAGCATAGATCATGTGACCAATTTCACATTCTTACAAGCTCATGTAATTCATCATATCATTCCATTTAAAACGTATCGTTATAACATGTACCATACGACTTCCTATAACCATATCTTTACGACAATGAGTCAAATCATGCTTCTTGTTCGTAGTTGACTTTCAGAAAATCAACAATTCATTTTATTTAACTTTCGACTTATCATTTTATACCCGTATCATCATGATAGGCTATACGGACGACACTATATCCATTTTATCATACGCGTGGTGTGCGTACTACCTTCTAAGCATAACGTACAACTAATTCATGCACAATCTTCTAATTTCATACATAATCCATCAATTTCTTCCTTCTAATCAACACGAATCATACATGCATAATCATCAAACATATAATCATCACATTTCTTCCAATCCTTCTAACAAGAATCCATCATACATAACATGATACATCAATTTTGAACAAGAATTGGACCTAGATGATATATCCATGCTATCATCTTCACCCTAACAATTGGGTTTCACCTTTAAACATCAAATTAAGCTAAATCATGCATAATTCATGTTCTATATGGTGATTCTAACACCTATACATGAACAATTTCATACCAATTCACGGATCAAGACATAACCCACTTCATACAACTTCACCAATCTTTGATTCAAGACATACCTTACGATCCCCTTGTGAAGGTGATCATTAATCCATGCTCGGTTATGAATTTAAGCATCATTTAGCCTTCCAATTGGATGATCTTTCATGTTTAGGGTTTGTGACTCCATGGGAGTCCCCTGATCGATCTAGAACACACACGAAGGTGTGTTTGTGTGTGTTGTTATTTTCTTTTAATAACTCATCTTTCATTTTATACCATCTAGCCCCTCGTGTTTACCATTTAACATAATTGGCACAACTCTCATCCTTTAATTATTCCCACCATACTTTTAACTAGGTTAAATAACCTAGTTATTTATTTCTTGATGTGCCATATCATAACATTTAACGAATATAAACATTCGGGTTTTGGGGTGTTACAAGTCTACCCCCCTTAAATAAGGTTTCGTCCCCGAAACCTTTCTCATTTCTTCTTACACACCCACATCTATGTTTGACTTAATAGTCACATTATAATTATAAGTAATCATCCTACCTCAATTCATAAATTATTCATACAATTGATCTTTCCCTTAACAAGTCTATACTTTCCATATCATGCTTCCACATAACATTCTCATTCCCCTTGTCCGTTAGTAACATGTCAGTACATAAACTCTTTCAAACTTGTAATAATACTTACATTTATATGATCCGTTATATCAGATCTAATACTTTCATCCCACCTCTTAGATTATATTTTATACATATGTCATATAATATTTAGTTCTAGTTTGTTATCACAACAAAACTACTATTTCATAGTTACATATACACGATTAACTCTAAAGTTAACATCATTCTACATTTCCTATAGTCATTTGTATCATGCTTACCCTTACGTTACTTTCAAATCATCCTATTCATTTTACATTACTATTACTCTCATTTCATGCTTTTCTTAATTTGCATAAGTATGCTTGTCATGCAAATGCATTATACGAGAATTTAACCAATACTCGAAATTTTCACTCAAACCTTCGAGACTCACTTCTTATGACATAGTTCTCTTCTTATGTCAACTTTTAAAAATCAAACATTCCATACTATACCATACCCATTCCAATCATTCTTTTGTTCTTTTGCTTTACATTTACTTATGTGACTTGTTTGACGCATACATGGTCAAGCTATTGACTACTTCTTATGTAGACTAGTTCCGTCTTTTATATCTCAAATCTGTTTCGCAGATTCGAACACATCATTCATACCTTTCGCACCTTCTATGTTTTGAATCCGTCTCGCGGATTCAAACATTTCATTCACATCTTTCATTCTTTGAATCCGTCTCTCGGACTCAAACATTGCATTTACGCCTTTCATCCTTTGAATCCGTCTCGCGGATTCAAGCATTGCATTCATATCTTTCATTCTTTGAATCCGTCTTGCGGATTCAAACATTGCATATACGCTTTTCATCCCTTGAATTCGTCTCACGGATTCAAGCATTGCATTCATATCTTTCATTCTTTGAATCCGTCTCGCGGATTCAAACATTGCATATACGCTTTTCATCCCTTGAATCCGTCTCGCGGATTCAAGCATTGCATTCATATCTTTCATTTCCTGAGAGTCTTACATTTCTCTTCACCCTCACGTCCACCTACTACTTAATTATAACAGACATACCTGTATCAATTATCACGGTCTCATGAACGTCATATGCTTCACATGTACTGGCCAGGTACACAATCCACATACTAGTTTCGTGTCTTCGTGTAATTGTCACCTTATGTCCGAAGCATTAGGTTTCGGCGCGTGTATCATTTTCAAAACATGTTTACTATACCATCATAGTCCTTCATTTAGCATTTTTCTTCCCTTAATGCATTTTACCATTTCATATACCCACATATTCAATTTACATACCTGGGTTCAATTTTATCTTATTTTATGCCTTGGTGTCGGTACTTGACCGCATTCACGGATCATTCTCTTCAAACACTTATACTTACCTTGCATATACAAAACCGTCAGTTTCTTTATACGTATACATAAGTACATACTTACATTCTCTTTTACCTTTGGATCTTGACCGAGTCTTGGATTGTACGGGTTTCTTATCACAAGAGCACACTGGTTCCTTCTTACACTTGATTCTCTCAAACCAGGGCTCTGATACCAACTTGTAAGACCCTAATTCGTATTTGACAAAAAGTCACAGCGGAAACTCATGCCATAAAATTTCTTTCATTATAAACGTTTTGACTTACTTGAAAGTCCATTTTATAATATAAAAACATAACTTATCATCACTAAATAACATATGTAAACATTCCCGTACAATCTATCTTGTGACTCGGTCTTCGATCGCTACTCCTTGTGAGGTTAATCCGTGATTCGTACAACCTGCACTCACCACATTCATTCATACATTAGCACACATTATATAAACAAGATTCATTCACGTACACTTTACATTTCGTCATTTTTCAAACTTTAAGCATTTCATCTGCGTATCCATTTCCTGGTGAGGCTTCAATAATGTACCTGCATTACTTTTCATTCTCAAGGTACACCATTAATAACGTTAACACTCAATGTGTCTAAATCATGCATACATACGTACTTACATACAAACATACATTCACATCTACATGCATACATATCTTTCCAACAACTTTACATACATGCATACACTCATACATGTCTTTACACATACATACATACACAACTACATACCTACATACCTTTCCTACATCTTTACATACATGCATACACTCATACATATCTTTATACATACGTACATACACATCTACGTGCGTACATACCTTTCCTACATCTTTACATACATGCATACACTCGTACATACCTTTATACATACATACATACACATCTACATACGTACATACCTCTCCTACATCTTTACATACATGCATACACTCATACATATCTTTATACATACGTACATACACATCTACATATGTACATACCCTTCCTACATCGTTACATACATGCATACACTCGTACATATCTTTACACATACATACATACATACACATCTACATACGTACATACCTTAACGAACACGTACTAGATCACACGTACCTCTTACATAATCATACATTATTTACATGGGTCTTAGACTTAGCTTTATAGCCCATAAACATCTAAGGAACCATCAAAATCATGTTTGGAAAGTCCGCCGTAGTCCACGGATATCAAACCGAAGCCTACGGTACTTAAATCAACTTAAATTACAAGATTTCAGCTTTTGGGACTTGGGGAGGTCGTCGGCGACGGCCCTAGGGCCCGTCGGCGACGGCCCGTAGTTTTTCCCGTAGCCAAAACCCCGTAGACAGGAAGATAACCCGTCGGAGAAAAACTGATTTTCCCGTGCCCATCGGCGACGACCACCCTACCCGTCGGCGACGCCCTCTAGAAAGTGCACTTTTCTGCAGATCCGTTTCGTCGTCCGTACGCACTAAAACGCGCGTAACTTTTGAACCGTTTACCCGTTTAACCTCCCGTTTCTTCCTACATGCTTGTAAATTCACATTCTATCATATGAACTTAAAATCCCATATCCGGATTAAGGAAATTCCTAACTTATGCGCTTACGCCTATAATTTCATTTTCGGACAATTTTACCCATTTTTGTTTTCATCCCACAACTCATTTGTTTCAGCCCAAAACTTGCATGAACATTATTACCATGATACTTTTACATTGTCCGAAGTTTCATATTTGGGGTTTACGCACCCGATCCCCGTTATGCGTTACTTCATTCACTTTTATTCGATTATACTAAATCTAACTTTGTTAAACCAAGTTTCATTCGTGAAATTGTTAACCCATTAGTCATAACTCACAACTGAGTCCTTCGACTACTTATCCGTACTTCTGTTTACCAACTAGCGCACTTATGTGCAATCATACCCGTTACCCGGTTATCATACCATAACCCTTTACTACTCTTCATTCCGATATAACAACAAACCCCATCTTTGACTCGTTATATCTAATTAACAAAAATCATCGATTTCATACCATCCATCCTTATTAGTCCTCCATTATCATACCTTAATTAACTAACACATATCCTTACGTAAACAACTAAGAAGTGATTACGGAAATCACTTACCTCATGCATCCGTGTTCACATCCGTTTCCACGCCTCTTCTTGACCCGTTAGCCTTTCGCGCTTGAGTCCGTCTCGACATGATTCCTATACTTTCATATCATCGCAATTACATTCTTGTTAGCATACTCATTGCACATGTTAACTATCATAACAATTACATCTTTTACATTTGACTCTAATTATTCAATTCCAACAAGCATAGATCATGTGACCAATTTCACATTCTTACAAGCTCATGTAATTCATCATATCATTCCATTTAAAACGTATCGTTATAACATGTACCATACGACTTCCTATAACCATATCTTTACGACAATGAGTCAAATCATGCTTCTTGTTCGTAGTTGACTTTCAGAAAATCAACAATTCATTTTATTTAACTTTCGACTTATCATTTTATACCCGTATCATCATGATAGGCTATACGGACGACACTATATCCATTTTATCATACGCGTGGTGTGCGTACTACCTTCTAAGCATAACGTACAACTAATTCATGCACAATCTTCTAATTTCATACATAATCCATCAATTTCTTCCTTCTAATCAACACGAATCATACATGCATAATCATCAAACATATAATCATCACATTTCTTCCAATCCTTCTAACAAGAATCCATCATACATAACATGATACATCAATTTTGAACAAGAATTGGACCTAGATGATATATCCATGCTATCATCTTCACCCTAACAATTGGGTTTCACCTTTAAACATCAAATTAAGCTAAATCATGCATAATTCATGTTCTATATGGTGATTCTAACACCTATACATGAACAATTTCATACCAATTCACGGATCAAGACATAACCCACTTCATACAACTTCACCAATCTTTGATTCAAGACATACCTTACGATCCCCTTGTGAAGGTGATCATTAATCCATGCTCGGTTATGAATTTAAGCATCATTTAGCCTTCCAATTGGATGATCTTTCATGTTTAGGGTTTGTGACTCCATGGGAGTCCCCTGATCGATCTAGAACACACACGAAGGTGTGTTTGTGTGTGTTGTTATTTTCTTTTAATAACTCATCTTTCATTTTATACCATCTAGCCCCTCGTGTTTACCATTTAACATAATTGGCACAACTCTCATCCTTTAATTATTCCCACCATACTTTTAACTAGGTTAAATAACCTAGTTATTTATTTCTTGATGTGCCATATCATAACATTTAACGAATATAAACATTCGGGTTTTGGGGTGTTACAAGTCTACCCCCCTTAAATAAGGTTTCGTCCCCGAAACCTTTCTCATTTCTTCTTACACACCCATATCTATGTTTGACTTAATAGTCACATTATAATTATAAGTAATCATCCTACCTCAATTCATAAATTATTCATACAATTGATCTTTCCCTTAACAAGTCTATACTTTCCATATCATGCTTCCACATAACATTCTCATTCCCCTTGTCCGTTAGTAACATGTCAGTACATAAACTCTTTCAAACTTGTAATAATACTTACATTTATATGATCCGTTATATCAGATCTAATACTTTCATCCCATCTCTTAGATTATATTTTATACATATGTCATATAATATTTAGTTCTAGTTTGTTATCACAACAAAACTACTATTTCATAGTTACATATACACGATTAACTCTAAAGTTAACATCATTCTACATTTCCTATAGTCATTTGTATCATGCTTACCCTTACGTTACTTTCAAATCAACCTATTCATTTTACATTACTATTACTCTCATTTCATGCCTTTCTTAATTTGCATAAGTATGCTTGTCATGCAAATGCATTATACGAGAATTTAACCAATACTCGAAATTTTCACTCAAACCTTCGAGACTCACTTCTTATGACATAGTTCTCTTCTTATGTCAACTTTTAAAAATCAAACATTCCATACTATACCATACCCATTCCAATCATTCTTTTGTTCTTTTGCTTTACATTTACTTATGTGACTTGTTTGACGCATACATGGTCAAGCTATTGACTACTTCTTATGTAGACTAGTTCCGTCTTTTATATCTCAAATCTGTTTCGCAGTTTCGAACACATCATTCATACCTTTCGCACCTTCTATGTTTTGAATCCGTCTCGCGGATTCAAACATTTCATTCACATCTTTCATTCTTTGAATCCGTCTCTCGGACTCAAACATTGCATTTACGCCTTTCATCCTTTGAATCCGTCTCGCGGATTCAAGCATTGCATTCATATCTTTCATTCTTTGAATCCGTCTCGCGGATTCAAACATTGCATATACGCTTTTCATCCCTTGAATCCGTCTCACGGATTCAAGCATTGCATTCATATCTTTCATTCTTTGAATCCGTCTCGCGGAT
Source organism: Helianthus tuberosus (assembly GCA_030545235.1). Taxonomy (NCBI): domain Eukaryota; kingdom Viridiplantae; phylum Streptophyta; class Magnoliopsida; order Asterales; family Asteraceae; genus Helianthus; species Helianthus tuberosus. The sequence continues at coordinate 195,160,014 of CM060430.1, forward strand.
TCAAACATTGCATATACGCTTTTCATCCATTGAATCCGTCTCGCGGATTCAAGCATTGCATTCATATCTTTCATTTCCTGAGAGTCTTACATTTCTCTTCACCCTCACGTCCACCTACTACTTAATTCTAACGGACATACCTGTATCAATTATCACGGTCTCACGAACGTCATATGCTTCACATGTACTGGCCAGGTACACAATCCACATACTAGTTTCGTGTCTTCGTGTAATTGTCACCTTATGTCCGAAGAATTAGGTTTCGACGCGTGTATCATTTTCAAAACATGTTTACTATACCATCATAGTCCTTCATTTAGCATTTTTCTTCCCTTAATGCATTTTACCATTTCATATACCCACATAATGAATTTACATACCTGGGTTCAATTTTATCTTATTTTATGCCTTGGTGTCGGTACTTGACCGCATTCACGGATCATTCTCTTCAAACACTTATACTTACCTTGCATATACAAAACCGTCAGTTTCTTTATACGTATACATAAGTACATACTTACATTCTCTTTTACCTTTGGATCTTGACCGAGTCTTGGATTGTACGGGTTTCTTATCACAAGAGCACACAGGTTTGAGTTCAAGCACTTACCTTCTTACACTTGATTCTCTCAAACCAGGGCTCTGATACCAACTTGTAAGACCCTAATTCGTATTTGACAAAAAGTCGCAGCGGAAACTCATGCCATAAAATTTCTTTCATTATAAATGTTTTGACTTACTTGAAAGTCCATTTTATAATATAAAAACATAACTTATCATCACTAAATAACATATGTAAATATTCCCGTACAATCTATCTTGTGACTCGGTCTTCGATCGCTACTCCTTGTGAGGTTAATCTGTGATTCGTACAACCTGCACTCACCACATTCATTCATACATTAGCACACATTATATAAACAAGATTCATTCACGTACACTTTACATTTCGTCATTTTTCAAACTTTAAGCATTTCATCTGCGTATCCATTTCCTGGTGAGGCTTCAATAATGTACCTGCATTACTTTTCATTCTCAAGGTACACCATTAATAACGTTAACACTCAACGTGTCTAAATCATGCATACATACGTACTTACATACAAACATACATTCACATCTACATGCATACATATCTTTCCAACAACTTTACATACATGCATACACTCATACATGTCTTTACACATACATACATACACAACTACATACGTACATACCTTTCCTACATCTTTACATACATGCATACACTCATACATATCTTTATACATACGTACATACACATCTACATGCGTACATACCTTTCCTACATCTTTACATACATGCATACACTCGTACATACCTTTATACATACATACATACATACACATCTACATACGTACATACCTATCCTACATCTTTACATACATGCATACACTCATACATATCTTTATACATACGTACATACACATCTACATACGTACATACCCTTCCTACATCGTTACATACATGCATACACTCGTACATATCTTTATACATACATACATACACATATACATACGTACATACCTTAACGAACACGTACTAGATCACGCGTACCTCTTACATAATCATACATTATTTACATGGGTCTTAGACTTAGCTTTATAGCCCATAAACATCTAAGGAACCATCAAAATCATGTTTGGAAAGTCCGCCGTAGTCCACGGATATCAAACCGAAGCCTACGGCACTTAAATCAACTTAAATTACAAGATTTCAACTTTTGGGACTTGGGGAGGTCGTCGGCGACGGCCCGTAGTTTTTCCCGTAGCCAAAACCCCGTAGACAGGAAGATAACCCGTCGGAGAAAAACTGATTTTCCCGTGCCCGTCGGCGACGGCCACCCTACCCGTCGGCGACGCCCTCTAGAAAATGCACTTTTCTGCAGATCCGTTTCGTCGTCCGTACGCACTAAAACGCGCGTAACTTTTGAACCGTTTAACCTCCCGTTTCTTCCTACATGCTTGTAAATTCACATTCTATCATATGAACTTAAAATCCCATATCCGGATTAAGGAAATTCCTAACTTATGCGCTTACGCCTATAATTTCATTTTCGGACAATTTTACCCATTCTTGTTTTCATCCCACAACTCATTTGTTTCAGCCCAAAACTTGCATGAACATTATTACCATGATACTTTTACATTGTCCGAAGTTTCATATTTGGGGTTTACGCACCCGATCCCCGTTATGCGTTACTTCATTCACTTTTATTCGATTATACTAAATCTAACTTTGTTAAACCAAGTTTCATTCGTGAAATTGTTAACCCATTAGTCATAACTCACAACTGAGTCCTTCGACTACTTATCCGTACTTCCGTTTACCAACTAGCGCACTTATGTGCAATCATACCCGTTACCCGGTTATCATACCATAACCCTTTACTACTCTTCATTCCGATATAACAACAAACCCCATCTTTGACTCGTTATATCTAATTAACAAAAATCATCGATTTCATACCATCCATCCTTATTAGTCCTCCATTATCATACCTTAATTAACTAACACATATCCTTACGTAAACAACTAAGAAGTGATTACGGAAATCACTTACCTCATGCATCTGTGTTCACATCCGTTTCCACGCCTCTTCTTGACCCGTTAGCCTTTCGCGCTTGAGTCCGTCTCGACATGATTCCTATACTTTCATATCATCGCAATTACATTCTTGTTAGCATACTCATTGCACATGTTAACTATCATAACAATTACATCTTTTACATTTGACTCTAATTATTCAATTCCAACAAGCATAGATCATGTGACCAATTTCACATTCTTACAAGCTCATGTAATTCATCATATCATTCCATTTAAAACGTATCGTTATAACATGTACCATACGACTTCCTATAACCATATCTTTACGACAATGAGTCAAATCATGCTTCTTGTTCGTAGTTGACTTTCAGAAAATCAACAATTCATTTTATTTAACTTTCGACTTATCATTTTATACCCGTATCATCATGATAGGCTATACGGACGACACTATATCCATTTTATCATACGCGTGGTGTGCGTACTACCTTCTAAGCATAACGTACAACTAATTCATGCACAATCTTCTAATTTCATACAACTTCACCAATCTTTGATTCAAGACATACCTTACGATCCCCTTGTGAAGGTGATCATTAATCCATGCTCGGTTATGAATTTAAGCATCATTTAGCCTTCCAATTGGATGATCTTTCATGTTTAGGGTTTGTGACTCCATGGGAGTCCCCTGATCGATCTAGAACACACACGAAGGTGTGTTTGTGTGTGTTGTTATTTTCTTTTAATAACTCATCTTTCATTTTATACCATCTAGCCCCTCGTGTTTACCATTTAACATAATTGGCACAACTCTCATCCTTTAATTATTCCCACCATACTTTTAACTAGGTTAAATAACCTAGTTATTTATTTCTTGATGTGCCATATCATAACATTTAACGAATATAAACATTCGGGTTTTGGGGTGTTACAGAGCTATTGTACATCTTGACGTCGCCAAGTCTTGATGCAAAGGTAAGGGCGATGTAGTGGTTATGTGGAACGCTCACTAAATTAACCAACTCGGGTTCACCGCAATGCTTTGATTAGATACGTGGAAACACATGTTTTATATAGTTAACAAATCACATTAGGCGTCGCCAGCTACAAACAAGTAAGACGACCCAACCGTAACACGCAGACCATTACAACAATAGATACACCTTATTATCAATTGTCACACTATCATTTATTTACTTTGCAAAAGAATATAAAATAAAAAGTTTCGGTGGGATTTGAGCAAGGATGTGACAAAAAAGGATGTGAATGATGACCATTGCCACTAAAAAAGGATGTGAGTGATGGAAAAATGGTTGATGACATGGCGAAACTTGATTGGGTGTTGTGAGTGATGAAATTCTATCACTAGTGACCACCTCCACTCCCCTTAGAGCAAACTCAGTCCACAAAACTTACGTGTATGCTAGGTTTAGGGGAGTGTCGAGCCAACTTAGGCCTAGTATACACATGTTTACTCTGCATTCCGCAAAAGGCTGATTACATGATTTAAACCCGTTAAATCATATCATATGATAACAACCTTATCGTTTTTTCAAGTTTTGTACTCCTTTAATCAAATTAAATAATACTATTTACGTTGTTTCTCTTAAAGTTCGATTCCAGAAACAAGACAAGACTGCGACTTCAACAAATAGGTCCACTTAAAATTTATAATTAATTAATTATATGTAGTGCCATCTTTCTAGAAGATTATGTATTTCCAACTTTGGATCATGACATTCAGAACTTTACTATTTGTACCATTAAGTCTGATTCAACGTTAGTGACATACAATTCTAATTCTAAGTTTATACGGAACATACTCTGTTTGTTTTTTTCTTTTTAAATTCAAAAGAAGCATGGTCTAATCAGTTAATCTCAAATGTATTAAAATCACAAGTATCGTTTGTGGAATTTACTCTAATGAAAATAAAGATGAAAGTTATTCAAGCCAGAAAGAATGGTCTTACCATGTGGAAATATTGGGACTGAGCCAACAAGCGAGCTTACATTGGTTTATTTGTAAATGAGCCAGCCAGGCGAGTTTACGATCTTCTTTCAAGCAAACCATGTGCCATCGGCTTTTTAGACAGTCAGGGATATGATTGATCTTAGGTGTTATAAATCACTTAATGAATAAGGGTATGAGTGATCTTAGGTGTAATTATCGTTAAAATTAGTGATCTTAGGCGAGTTAAGTTCACGGACAAAGTGCCGTATCCATGGGCGGAACTATAGTTATAGGAGCCGTAGCACAGGCTACGGCTCAACCCCGTATTCGTAGTGGTTTTTTTCGGTTTTATACAAAGGATACCCCTAACCAAAAAATAGGATACTTAACATTACTAAAATCCTATTTTTTTATAAGCCCAAACATTTTTTACAACCCGAAAACTTATAGAATCATTAAGCTCGAATGATAAAATAAACCCAAATTAACAATAATAGAATTAACAGGAGGCCCAATTGGTAAATAACAAAGCTTAGCCCAATTGGTGATTGAATTAAAAGGCGATAATGTGGAAAACCAAACGTCGAAGAAGTATCGGCGTCAAACAGAAGCCCGCGACTATGTTGGAATCGTCTCTGGCCCTGCTGTTTGATTATCCTGCTAAAGCCTGCTGTTTAATCGTCCCTGCTGAAGCCTGTTGGAATCGTCCCTGCAGTTAACTGTTTGACTGAAATCGATGCCGTGACTGATTGGATTTAACGTGATTTGTGAGTTTTCTTGTCCTTTGATATCTTGTTTAGTGTTATAGTTTATGTAGAATTCTACTTTGTATTTGTTAGGATTTAAGACTACAAATCATAAATGTTTTATGTTTAGATAAGTTAAATTTTACAAAAAAAAAGTTATAGTTTCTAGTTTTCTTTGTTATTGTTAAACTAGGTACTTGAATACTTTGTAGCTGAAGGTTGATTACTTGAATTCTTTTGTTATTGTGTGGTCGAAAAAGAAACTTTTGATAAAGTAAAAGACGACGACGTGATAGAACGATTTCAAGCTATGAAAAAAGATGACAAATATATTTGGTATTTGTTTTACTTTATTTATTATCGTTCTATTTTATTATTGTATGATTGAACGGTAAAAAAACTGGGATACCCCTAAATTAATAGGCTAGCTCCGCCACTGGCCGTATCGTACAAAATGTACGAAAGTCGTGAAAAAGCCAAAAAAACGCGGTGACATTTTCGTAATTATTTACTCGTAGAGTAATTATCAAAATTACTCTACAAATGATCTTGTAGAGTAAATTTGATCTTTTATAGTAATTTTGTAAAATGTTCTTTAGGGTAATTTTGATATTGTAGAGTAATTTTGTAGAGTATCATAATTACTCTACAAATGATCTTGTATGGTATTTTTGATCTTAGACCACCCGTAGTGTCTGCCCAAAGGGGCGTTTTTTGTGCTCAATATCGCCCAATCACGCCGAAGGGCCACTACGCATGGGCGTGTTTGGCGTTTTTTTTTTTGTTATGGCGTGTTATAAATCACGCTGGTGGGGCAATTTCTTGGCCAATCACATTTGAGCTTCCTTTTTTTGGCCAATAAGATTTTTTAAATGTTTTATTTTATTACAAACATAATGCCCCACAATCCCCACTACACCCCTTTTGTAAAAACGCCCAATAATGCTCCATTGCTGACTAGGCTGCCACATGGCGCAAAATGCCATAAGGTGGGGCATTATTCACCCCAACGACTACGCATGGTCTTATAAGGTAATTTTGTAGAGTATCATAATTACTCTACAAATAATTTTATAGAGTAATTTTGAATTGTATATTGTTTGATAAAATTGCAAAGTAATTTTGATACATTTGTAGAGTAATTTTGATAATTATCATATAAGATGAAAATTACTATACAAGATCAAAATTACCCTATAAGAACATTTTACAAAATTACTCTACAAGATCAAAATTAGCCTATAAGATCATTTGTAGAGTAATTTTGATAATTACCATATAAGATGAAAATTACTCTACAAGATCAAAATTAGCCTACAAGATCATTTTTAGAGTAATTTTGATAATTACTCTACGAGTAAATAACTATGAAAATGTCACAATGTTTTTTTACATTTTCACTATATTCATACGTTTTGTATTAAAAGGGTATTTGTATTTGATATTTTATTGTCGGAAAAAATTGCTCGTGATGATTTTTATAAGAGTAAATTACAAGTTTTGTCATTTATGTTTACATCAAATTTCAGGCGCTGTCCTTTTAGCCAAAAGTTTGCAGGCGGTGTCCTTTACCTTTCAAAATCTTGCACGTTTTGTCCTTTAGGCCAAACCTGATTAGAAATCTCAGTTAAAAAATGTCATGTGCAATGCACATGAGGGTAAAATGGTCATTTCCCTCCCAACCCTTTAAATTTTTTGATCTTTTGTTCGATTTGACAATGTCTGAAACATCAACCCTTTAAATTTTTTGATCTTTTGTTCGATTTGACAATGTCTGAAACAATATTCACACCTTTTGTTTTCAATTTGGTCCCAATAAACATCAATAAACTTAGACCCCACTTCAAGATTCTTGAACCTTCTTCTTTTAACAAACACCCTTGGTTTAATCTCAACTTTACATAGACATTGATTAAGGGAATCATCAATTTGAATGGAAAGTCCCTGACCCATTAAGCTTTTAGTCCAAGTAAGAGTGACAATGAAGCAAAAGAAATTACGCAATCTGCACTGATAAACACAAGTGACAAGATTTTGACCAATTTTACCACTAGATGTAGTAACAGCAGCACTTGATGAAGAAGCAGCATCAGCAACTTGAACACCATTTTCACCAAAGCAGGAAAAATCACTCATAAAGAGATAAAGTTGCAACCTTTTTGCTGTTTTAAAGGTGAGATAAGAAACGGGTATGTGATTAAAACCCTAAATCAACAACAAAAAAATGAATGTTGAAATTGCACTAAAATTTTAAGAATGGTTGTAGTTGAAAAGAAAGAGAGAAAAATAGCTTATCAAGATGATAAATTTGGAACCTTAAATTTTAAGATTTGGGTTGAGTTGAAAAGGGGATTAGGGTAAGACTTTCTGAATCAATCAGTTTAAGATCTTGAATCCGGCGGTGAAATCACTTCAAGCACCCAACTTTAACTGTTCGTTTCCCGCCCTTCCCCATCTCTACAGTTCCGTGACGGTGGAAGAAGATGAAGTCGACTGTTTTTTGCTGAAGGTAGTTCAAGAGCCGATTGTGTTTGACAAAGATGAAGAAAGATGAAAAATGTGTGATTTTTATAGTGTTTTTTCATTTTTTACAGAAATAGTCCCCCAATAAAAGTTCTTTACACAATAGCACTTGAGAAGGTGAAATGACAACAATACCCTCATGTGTAAGGCACATGACCAGATTTAACCAAAAAATCTAACTGGGTTTGGCCTAAAGGACATAACGTGCAGGATTTTGAAACGTTAAGGACAAAACTCGTAAACTTTTGCGCTAAAGGACAGCGTCTACAATTTGGTGTAAACATAAAGGACAAAACTTGTAATTTACTCTTTTTATAATAAGTTAGAACAAACGTCATGCTTACGGACAAAAACACAACTCACGGATCATCATCCACCTTAACCATCGTCTCTTATGACAGCAAAGCACTCACACCCCACCACTTTATCTTTTCGTTCACCACCAACCTTTTCACCCAATTTTCCACCTTTATTTCCCACCATACTCTCATCACCTTTTCCACTCACTGCCACTGTACCCACTTCTTCTCTCCATCAATGCACTTCATATCTCTCTATTCCACCCTACATTCTTCTCACAATCGTCCCCTCACCACATTTTCTGAAAAACCCACAACATTTTTCAACAAAAATGGATACAAATTTCCTATTTTTTTACCTTCCCTCTCTGTTTCTGTTTACGTTTTCCATTGCTTTCACACCCCAAGACAACTTCCTCATCAACTGCGGTTCAAACACCAATGCCATGGTCTCCGGCAGACAGTTCGTGGCTGATTCCGTTAAACCCGGGTCGGGTTTTCTATCTCCAGAAAAATCAATCACTCTCTCAAACCCGAACCCGAATTCTCCCAAACTTTACACCACTGCCAGAGTTTTCACTACTGTTTCCAGTTACGGTTTTGAGATCAATAAAACCGGGACCCATTTGGTACGTCTCCATTTTTCTCCTTTTAACAATTTGAATTACAACTTGAGCAATTCAAATTTCAGTGTTTTAGTAAATGGGGTTTTAGTTTTACCCAATTTTCGAGCTGAGGTCACTGTTGTTAAGGAGTTTATACTCATGGTGGATACAACTCATCTTGATATAACGTTTGATCCTTTGGGGAATAATGGGGTTGCGTTTGTTAATGCTATTGAGGTATTCTCTGCTCCTGTTGATCTTATTGTTGATGGTGGAGCAAAGTCTGTTGGTGTGAGTGGAATTCAAGAATTTAAAAATTTACCATCTCATATTTTAGAAACTGTTTATAGAATCAATGTAGGAGGGTCAAAGTTGACACCTTTTAATGATACCCTTTGGAGGAATTGGGTTCCTGACGAAGAGTTTTTAGATATAAAATCATCTGAAAAAACTGTTGCCACCACACAGCTTCCAAATTATCAAAAGGGTGGTGCTTCAAAAGAGATTGCTCCAGATAATGTTTATATGACTGCTCAAGAAATGAATAGGGGGAGTTTAATTATAAATTCTGTGTTTAATCTGACATGGGGTTTTCCGGTTGATTCGCGTGGGGTTTTACAGCATTTCGTTAGGTTACATTTCTGTGATATCGTTAGTCTTTCGGTTAATCAGTTGTATTTTAATGTGTATGTCAACGGGTTCCTCGCGTACAAGGATCTTGATCTTTCGACACTTTCATTTCGTGTGTTGGCGTCTCCTTTTTATGTTGATTTTGTTGTTGATTCGGATGAATCAGGGGTTTTGGAGATAAGCGTTGGCCCGTCTGATTTGAGTACAAGTTTGAGAAAAAACGCGATTTTAAATGGGGTGGAGATTATGAAGATTGTGAACCCTGTAGGCCAGAAAATGTCAACAAAAAAGAAGAACATCTTGATTTTGATTTCTTTGATTGTAGGAGGGTTGATTGTTGCTTGTTGTGTGATATTAGCAGTCTTGATTTTATTGAGACTGAGAAAGAAAACTAGAACAAAAACAACACAAGCCGAAAGCAATGGGTGGACCCCGATACCTGTTAACGGGAGTTCACATAGTAAACATTCAGAAGGAACAAACAATGTTAACAGATTGAAGATCCCTTTTGTCGACTTACAGTCTAGAACGAATAATTTCGACAAGAGTCTGATAATTGGGTCGGGTGGATTTGGTATAGTTTACAAAGCGATTCTTCGTGACAACATTAAAGTGGCAATAAAACGATGTGTTCCCGGTTCGAGACAAGGGCTCCCAGAGTTCCATTCGGAGATTACAATTTTGTCCAAGATTCGACACCGCCATCTTGTTTCTTTAGTTGGTTACTGCGAAGAACAGTCGGAAATGATCCTTGTATACGAGTATATGGAAAAGGGACCGTTAAGGAATCACTTATACGGGTCGAATCTACCTCCATTATCATGGAAACAGAGGCTTGAAATATGCATTGGAGCCGCACGTGGGCTTCATTATCTTCACACGGGTTCAGCACAAGGTATAATCCATAGAGACGTGAAGTCCACAAATATATTACTTGACGAAAGTAACCTCGCGAAGGTGGCGGATTTTGGGCTCTCGAGATCGGGCCCGTGTTTAAGTGAGACGCATGTTAGCACAGGCGTGAAGGGTAGTTTTGGGTACTTAGATCTTGAGTACTTTCGGGGGCAACAACTTAGTGATAAATCGGACGTTTATTCGTTTGGGGTTGTGCTCTTTGAAGTACTCTGTGCTCGGCCTGCTGTTGACCCGATGCTGGGCCGAGAAGAGGTCAATTTAGGCGAGTGGGCGATTCATTGGAAGAGGAAAGGGTTGCTTAAAAAGATTGTGGACCTACGTATTGCTGACCAGATAAAACCGGCGTCTTAGAAAAAGTATGCGGACACGGCTGAGAAATGTTTGGCGGATTACGGTGTCGATAGACGGACTATGGGCGATGTATTATGGAACTTGGAGTATGCACTTCAGATTCAAGAAACCGAAAGTGTGGATTCAGCGAGAACGGGTCACACAGGTGCACCAGAAATGGTATCCGGTGATGGATCGAGCAATGTTGATGGTTCACTTTCGGGCTAAAAAACAAACCTAGTTTTTTCACAGTTGTTGACCAACGAAGGTAGGTAACAAGTGTTTGATTTGTTTTGGTTGTTTACTGTCATCTGTTTATACACGGGTCATAAGTTACAGGACCGTAAAGTTGACATATAGATCCATGTAGTCGTGTATTCGGTATCACATATGTAAAGATGAAAATCTGGCACGTAATGTTAGCCCAATGACGTTTACATTGCTTGTTGAGTTTGTTGATGAAGTTGATACACATGAATGAATGCATTTCACTTGCAACTTAGTTTAAGTTCAAAAATTAGTTAAAAATAGATTCATCTCTAATTAATAATTTACGGGTTTAACTTCTTTTGCATAAGTGTTTAAAATTGAGATAAGGTGAATGAGACATCGATGTTTAAAAAAGGGGTGCTTGAAATTGTTCAAGTTGAATGGTCTGAGTTTGCGCTGAACGCTTTGATTCAAGATGAATGGCCTTCAGTTGAACAGTTCAAGCAGAATGATATGAGTTGAGCGACCCGAAAAGTTGAAGGAGAATGGTTTTGAGTATAACTACCAAGACTACACATTATGGGCCTGTGGAGGGGGGCTTGTGGCCTCGTCGCCACCAGTGAACACTGCCCCCTCGCTAGTGAGTAGTCATGGGCGTGGGATTCTCCACCGGGCACATGCATGTCACACTCCAAATTTCCACGTGTTACCGGTGGGCCCGGTAGGGGAGTATCGTGACGTGGTTGGCAACATCATAGTCAAACAACACAATATATAAATGCACAGCGGAAGCAAAAGATAATTATTACAATCCGAAATAGTGTAACATCAAAGTATTACAACGGAAGTAAGGATCCACAGGCGGATCTTAAAACAACAAAAGAAATTATCAGACTAATGGCTTATGTGGAGGAGTTGCAAATTCCTCATCTAACAAGTCCTGAGCAGCTTCCAGCCTATTATGTACTTGTACCTGTCACTTAGACTTTGGAAAATACGTCAGTTTTCACTGGTAAATACACTCAACTGACTCATTTGAAAAGGGTTTAAGAAAATTGGTTTAGGTGCACAAGGCACGAAAATATATAGACACTTTGATTAAAATGCTCAAGTCAATATAAATCTTTTATACTTGGGACAAACTATATCTCATGTTATCAGTTTTACATAACTTGCTCTACATACGGGGCCCGGTTCTATGCCGGTTCAAGATTAACCGACACACCACTATTCCCCTATTGGGAATCCCTTATTGGGTATAATTAATTAATTAGCATATAGCATCTGTCAGGTGTATGCCTACACCCCGTGCTTAAGTCGTGGCCATTGCAATTTAATGAGTCAAGGATATCCAGGACACGGTCGCATTAACCCCCAATGTTTCAGTCAAGCAATACGAATTAAAACAGGTTATTTGGATTTCCCGACTCATTGGTCTTCGAATCCCATACCTGACCATGCGGTATTTATATTACCGTATCCCAAGCCCGTAATAGGGAAAATAAGTTAAGAGTATTTACCTGAGCTAGCTCCTGTCTTAAATAGCAAGAATTTTAATAACTCAGTCGTATTCACTTAAGTAAGCGTAGGTACAATTTACCGGAAGGCTCTAGTCTGGAAATGATGGTGTAAATAACCAATTAGAATACTAACGTGTCTTTAATTAAGCCTAAGCTTAGACCGGTTAGTCTTAAGGAAATATACGGTTCAAACACATGATTAAGCGAAGACCGGAATAGAATTTGTTTTAGACCCGACAAGTTCGGAGACTTGTATAATATGGGTATTTTATACACATTCTGGATTTTGAGATAATAACGATAAGGTTTGACCCGTTTCGGCTAATTTATGTAAACTAGTTACATAAACCGAACCGAACGCGTATGAAGCGTAACGGGTAACCATAAGAGTCCTAAACAGGTTTCCTAAGTTAACATGCCTTAAATATGTTGTGATATCAGTGGAATACCTTCCGTTGTGCCCAAAACGAGTTTAATCTCATAAAAAGCCCCGTAGGGGTATTTTGGTCATTTTAAAGATTATAAAAGGAGTTAATTAAGTTTCTATGAACCGGGTCTGAATACATCAGTAAAATAGTTTATTTTAACAGGTTATAACATTTGGTTATAAGTCTTATATGTCAAAATAGTTTTAAATCCAAACTATGCGTATGATACGCGTATAAAGCCGTTTTAAGCGACGTACGGTTTAAAATAGTATTCTGAGTTTTCTGATCATTTAAACAGGTTCAAAACACTACATTTATTATTTAAAATCAGTAGCAATTGGATTGGTATCAAAAGGATTTGTAAAACTCATTTTATGGCCGAAAAGGGTATATTCGGTATTAACCGAATGAAGGCGATAATCCTAGCTTATGATCAGTTTAAAAATAATTAAAAATCTTCAAAAATCCCAAAATATTATTTAACATCAGTGGGTAAAAGATTTGGTGTCAAAAATTTGGTTTAGATAGGCTTTATGCTAATGACGTTGTTTAATTAATAATAAATGTTATAATTACGTCATTAAGCATAACTCCTAATCTAGAGTTCCGATTGACGTGAAATTTTGCATACATGTTCAATAATCAGTAACTAAGATTATTGTACTTTCATATTTCTAAAAATCTCGTTTTATGGCTATAAGGGTATTATGGTCATTATTTAGGCAATTAACGGAACCGTCGGACAATCGAGGTTTCACGTGGTATAAACGCAGAGGGTTATACCAACATTTAACTAGGTCCTAATGGAACTTTAAGGCATGTCTAAACCTATCTAAACCGGGTCAGAATCGAAGTCAAAGCAGAAAGTCAAACTATGCGACTTTCGGCTCCGAATCGGTTCAAAACAGAAAGTTGTCGAACCAAACAAGTTTAGACATGTTATTATACTTATTTTCAGGTTATATGAATGTTAAAACAGATTACACGCCCTCTGTAACGCTAATTACATGTTTAATGGTTATGTTGACTTTTTCGGAATAAGTTTGACTCGACAAACGACATAGTTAGGATTTGAATCAGTGGGTGCTCTTTTAGAGGTAAATTGTCTACATAAATACCAACTTATAACATCTTTCGCTTCGACAAAACTCTGGACCGTTTATGATCTATCACTATGTCAAACCGTAGTTACGACGATTTGACTTCTAGGCTATAAACGAATCAAGACTCAATTTAGAAGGGTCAAGCATACTTACATAAGTCTAATGGATGATTAAGAAGTCTTGTATCAGGTCTTGAGCTCCTCAAAATGTCCAGAAATGAAGTGTGGTTGCATGTTGCAATTTTGTGACTTATATATGAACTTTAATCATTCTAGATGGATGCCAAATGGGTCTACCAAGGTTCAAGGATCATTACATGTGTCCCCTATAGTCTCAAAACCATGATAGGAAGCCCATTGTATTGCCCAAAGTCGATCTAAGTCGGTTAAGGGACTGAAACAGGCACCTGTCCACGTTTTCTGGTTCTGGCAGTCTGACGCGGGCCGCCTCACATTTTGTTAAATCTCACGCGGGCCGCCTGAGCCTTATGTTCAGGTTTCCCATTTTTCTTTAATTGCATTTTGGCCCTTGGTCCCCCGAAAGGTCGTTTTCGAGTTGTTTCTTGCATTAAGAGGCTTTATATTTGACATATGGGGGCTTTAATACTTATACCCACTTTGTCAAGTCCTCGGGTAACTTTGTGATCACCCGAAAAACCCTGAATTTCAATGTTGACGATTCTAACCCTCACACACGAATTTTATCATAACTTTCTCATACGGTAACGAAACTTGGTGAAATTTGTATGGTGCATACTAGTGAGCATAATTAATCGTTACAAGGCTTCGGGTTTGCTATAAGGTCACTCAGAGGTATATCTTTAACATGTTGACACATTTAACCCCTGTAGTTTGTAATCTCTCACTTTCTTTCACAACTCGTTTCGTATGATCCATGATCCATTCGTTTAAGGTTATAAACATCATGTAGGGTTATTGTAAAGTATATTTATTCATTGTTGACACTTTGAACCCTTGTATTTACATAGTTTCATTGTTTGTCAACTTTAGTCCTTCAAGAACATTCTTTCACACGTTGAAAGGTTATGACACGTGTCAAGACATTATAGGACGTAAATTTTCGGGGTGTTACATCCTCACCCCCTTAAAAGAAATCTCGACCTCGAGATTTGTTAAAATGCTGGAAGTACTCTTTGTCGCATAAGGGACTTAACTTTTATAGCATATCTGGAGTCTTTCCAAGCTCCCAAAGTGGTCCTTATATTAGGCGTATGTATCCTTTTGGAGCTTCTTGACCTGTCGATCCTCAATCGATACAGGATGCTCATCACATCATAATTCTGCATATCATTATGTGATAGTGCTTCTTGACTTATTGGCGGAACACATCCTCCAATCACTAGTGTGCAATGTATTGCGAGCTCCGTCAAACTCCTTAAGTAAGTTTTTAGCTTACAAGCTACTTGATCTTGATACATTCGATTTCCTTCGAATGATTTCCATATATTCAGAGCTTAACTAGCCTAATAATTTCACAAATTTGGTACACCCTTCCTGGGTGATATCTTTTGTTAAACCATATTCCTTAACAAGAACTTAGGAAGTTTGCTATTTTCATAACTCCTCGATTTCTTGCCATATACTGGCAACCTACAATCGATTATGGATTTGTATAATCTTATTTGTTGTTCCCCAGGCAACTTTCAGATCTTGATAATTGGACTTACCAATTCTCTATCTAACACTAGACATTTAACATTCCATCTATTTAGGTCTCTAAAGGAGTAGCCTTAATACTTACATATCCATTATTATAGAAAAGCTTTATTTTTAAGGTGAGATGGTTATTCCAACCACTGCTTAGCTAATGTTTAGGGAATAGCTAATCCTTGCCGTTAGTCGAACAGATCGACGATCCTGTGCAGTTAATGGCAAATTCTTAATTGTTACCTAATTAGGGTGACGGTGATAATGCATAAGCAAAATGAACCATCTTTCATACTTAACTATACCGGATTCCCAGGATATTGAGTTAGGCTATATGAACCCTCTATTTTAAACTTAGTTAATCAGGGTTTCGATTCTTCCAATGATGGTACTAACCGTCTTGGAGATTTCATAATAACACAGCCTTAAACGGAATTTAAACCTTAACTCTACCTGCCTCTCAGGAGGTAAACAGGGTAGTTCCTATGAAGAAAATAATCATGACACACATAGAGATGTCATAGTTGTCCGTGTTCTCAGGCTTTGGTTCATCTATCGATGTCGGTGTCAGATAAATGACACATTCACTTTACAAATGTAAGGGTGCCCTAAGTAGAGATACTTATAGGGACATTTTATATTGGATATCTTCTTTGAATACTACTAGTCGACTTTAGTACGATATGACCATTGGGATGTCTCAGGGGTTCCATGCATTAAACCTCCATACTGATCAGGCATGGAAGCAATCTATGGGACACACTAAGATACGCCAATCCTCATATGGCACTTTTATCAAACATAGTTTGGCATTCGCGGGCGATAGCAAACAATGAGAAAATAAAATAAAATAATAATATATATTGTCGTACTCTTTTTGGGGAAGAGTACTCCAGATTCTTATGAAAGGATTATCTTCGAGGATGGGAGAGATGGTCATTATGGATTCCATTGGTAAGTTATACCTTACATTTAATATCTGGAGTTCTTATGAATGAAATCAAGAGTTTGCTAAAGGTTTATTATCCCTTGCATTAATATAAAATACTTAGCAGACACTATCAATGCTAGATGGTAAGGGACGTACCTAATGCTATTATCGATGTGCAATGTCTCTGGCATTCAACTGGTAGTCCAGGCGTTTCCTTTCTTATTCTTCCCAGACTTAGCTGCTCCTCTCTTGGCAGCCTTAGGGCAATTAGTACTGATATGCCCCTTTTCACCACAGCTGAAACAGTTTGCATCTTTTATGTCCCTACATTCGTGGGACTGGTGGCCAGCTCTTTTACAGATGCCACATTGCTTTATCTTTTGGTTTAATCGACACTGTCCCCAATGTCTTCTTTTGCAGGTTTTGCATGTAGGCTTTTTGTTGGAATCCTGTTGGTTATTGTTGAACTCGGATTTGCTCTTCTTAGGATTCTGAGAGTTATCCTCCTCCCTTTGTCTTTTCTCATTAGTTTCATTCTTGATCGACTTTTGTCTCACTATATCTAGAGTGAGAGACAAGGATAGATCTACAGCTGATCTGTAGTTGATTGGCCTTGAAGCCTTAACATTCCCTTTTATTTCTGGTGCCAAACCACCGATGAAACGCGCAATGCGTTTTGGTTCCGGGGTAATTAAATAGGGTACCAGTCTAGATAGGGAGTTGAAGTCGGTAACATATTGCTGACAATTTAGGTTTTTCATTGTGAGAGTCAGAAAATCTGTCTCCACCTTTTCCACTTCGTGTTGTGGACAGTAGTTCTCTTTGATAAGGTCCACAAACTTGGACCATCCCATATGGTATAAGGGAATTTTCCCCGTGGACTGCATCATGGCCCTCCACCATACAAGAGCCTCTCCCTTGAAAGATTGTGAAACAAATTTTACTACGTCCTTATCAGCACAATCACTGATGTCCACTACCGTTTCCATTTCCTCAAGCCATTCCATAGCATCAATTGCTCCTTTTTCGCCATTGAAATCTCTGGGTTTGCATGAGACGAAATATTTGTAGGTGCACCCGCCTTCAGTTGAACGGGGCTTATCATAGAGTACTAACTCCTGAGGTTCGCTCTTTTCATCTGAAGAGTGAACGGAGCTCTCCTTACGAGCTGATGTATGTGTTTCCATATGGACCTTTGAGTGAGTGACACTCGGTTCCTTTTTATTCTCAAGGATCTTATCCACAACTTCACTAATTGCTGCGCTAATCAAGGCCTGAAGAGTAGTGCCACTAACATTTATATTTATATTTGCATCCTTGTTTTTAGCCGCAGTACTGTTGTGTGCTTCGTCGGAAACCTCCATTCTGGAGCTTTGGTACTAAACACTAAAAATAACATATGCTTAGATACAAACTAGTATGGAATCATCGTACTGGATGATTTATAAACCATGGTATTATCAAATCATAATGGCTGTTAGGTTTATAACTCCCTTATAGTTTGCTACTAGAAAGTATGACAATTATATTTAGCCTAGGTCAAAAGGACCATCAATTGTGTTTAAGGTTTGGACCAAGTCCATTACCTTTTGACAGGGAAATTCAATGTCACAATTGTCTTTGTCACAACGACAATCTTTAGATATTTGGAAGGCTTGTCACGAAGAACATTAATAATCATAGGCACGAAGGCCTTGTCACAAAGGACTTATAAGAATATGGCACTTAAGGCATTAATATATAAGCCGCAATTTTATCGGATTAGAGATCTTAAGGTTCGAACATAGTTCTTCACCTTTGGATAGAGAGTCAAAGACTACAGCCGTCATTTCTTTGGAAGGTAATTTATTTTGCCACAAAGGCTAGTCAATGGACATAATTCTGATTAACCGGATAATGGTGAGCTTCAGAGGAGTCAGCCGTGGTGAAGCTTTGAAGGCTACTAATCCAAGTAGTAATAATTTGCTTAATTATAGGGAATCGTCGAATTTTGATGATTAATTAGCCATGGTGTAGCTCAACCATATAGACCAATAGATAGTATTAAATTTATTTGATTATGCTTGGCCTAGGTTTTTAGATAAACCATCTTTGGCGTTTAAGCGGAATATAATCCTTCATTTTTATTAGACAGGGGACATAAGTCACGACTGCCATTGTCATACTGACATCTTTTATATATAGCACAAGGGCTTGTTCCAAAGAACTTATGATGGCCCAGAGGCCTTGTCACTAGGGAAATTTTAAAACATAATCGATGATTCCTTTGGGTCGGAAAATTTCATAGTTCATTGTCTTGACAAGAAGTTATGAAATAAAACTATCTTTTTCATGTATTCATCTTTACTCGTATATATACATCCCAATTGGATGTTTTGATGCGTACATCATTTTCGACGTTTACCAGCCATAATTCCTATTGATCATTTACACTAAATAAGGGATTTGGAAAAATTCCTAATATAAGGATGACAAGTGTGATTTTTATCGCATTACGGTTGTCGGGAGTGTTAACACATTTTCAGATGTTAACAAGGATCTGAATCTCTTTTTAAACAGGTTTTACCATCTTAGCTAGGTCTTCAATGACATTCAAGCTAGGTCAAACCTTTTAAGATTCTCTTTTAATATCTATATTGGCAGGAAATGAATGATATTTATTTTATTCAGGATTTTTTTATCATGAATCCTAATTTATAAGTTAGTAATAGCACAAATGGCCTAGTCGCGTAGACAAGTTTAATTTATAAGCCATGATTTCAGAGAATCAAAGCATGAAGGTATTGCTGGCACAACAGGCCTAGTCACAAGGACATTTATAAATTATAAGCTATGATTTCAGAGAATCAAAGTATGAAGGTTTGAACCTAGTTCATTACCTTTACCTGACAGGGAGTCATCACTACCACTGTCTTTTGGTTCATATGGAAATGAACAGGGCCTGTAGGCGCTATATTACCACGTATGGTCAAAATGTGATCATTTCAAGTGATGATCTAAACCCATGATTCAGAGATCATTACATTGGGTTAGGAATCTTTTGAAGAATCCATTAATAAGAATGACGTGTGTGATTTTAATGAATCACGTCTGTCAGGAGTGTTAACATATTTACAGATGTTAACAGGGATTCGAATCTTTTAAACAGGTCTTACCATCATGGCCCGGCCTTAAAATGACCCAAAGGCTAGGTTTCACTCTTAAGATTCTTCTTAATATTTAACGCAGAACAATCCTAAATTGAGGTGTTAAATATGGATCTGAATCTAATTATGGAACTACCATCTTGGCCCGGTCTTAAAATGACATGTGGCTAGGTCTTGTCCTTTCTAGATTTTGCCATTTTATAATAATGGTAGATCTTATAAAAGGAATGTTTGAATGAAAAATTTAAAGTTAATTATTCCACTATAAAATTAAAAAAAAACAGATGTACCCTAGACGGGACTTGAAAGGAATAGTGTTGTCCTCAAAGGAACTGAAAGGTAATTATGTCCTTATAAGGACTATTAAGGAAACGATTTCTAGCAAAAGGAGTTTCTTCCTCATTTTATTTCTGAATGCTTTTTCCTTGGTTGCACGTTTCATCCTGGCCGTTGTACGAAGGTCAGCAATTTAAAGCTCCGGGTGTGGAGAATTCCTATTACGGCTTCTTCGCTTGGCGACGTATCCAATATATAAGAAAAGTTGGAAGCAGAATTTCCAGATGAGGATTGAGAATATTCCTATGTTAAGTCTAGACTCAGAAGGTCAAGGAATGTGCTAATGTGTCATTGAGATTAAACACAAAAAGATAGTGTTTAATTCACTCAATGTTGGCTCTGATACCAACCTGTCACACCCCAAATTTCCACGTGTTACCGGTGGGCCCGGTAGGGGAGTATCGTGACGTGGTTGGCAACATCATAGTCAAACAACACAATATATAAATGCACAGCGGAAGCAAAAGATAATTATTACAATCCGAAATAGTGTAACATCAAAGTATTACAACGGAAGTAAGGATCCACAGGCGGATCTTAAAACAACAAAAGAAATTATCAGACTAATGGCTTATGTGGAGGAGTTGCAAATTCCTCATCTAACAAGTCCTGAGCAGCTTCCAGCCTATTATGTACTTGTACCTGTCACTTAGACTTTGGAAAATACGTCAGTTTTCACTGGTAAATACACTCAACTGACTCATTTGAAAAGGGTTTAAGAAAATTGGTTTAGGTGCACAAGGCACGAAAATATATAGACACTTTGATTAAAATGCTCAAGTCAATATAAATCTTTTATACTTGGGACAAACTATATCTCATGTTATCAGTTTTACATAACTTGCTCTACATACGGGGCCCGGTTCTATGCCGGTTCAAGATTAACCGACACACCACTATTCCCCTATTGGGAATCCCTTATTGGGTATAATTAATTAATTAGCATATAGCATCTGTCAGGTGTATGCCTACACCCCGTGCTTAAGTCGTGGCCATTGCAATTTAATGAGTCAAGGATATCCAGGACACGGTCGCATTAACCCCCAATGTTTCAGTCAAGCAATACGAATTAAAACAGGTTATTTGGATTTCCCGACTCATTGGTCTTCGAATCCCATACCTGACCATGCGGTATTTATATTACCGTATCCCAAGCCCGTAATAGGGAAAATAAGTTAAGAGTATTTACCTGAGCTAGCTCCTGTCTTAAATAGCAAGAATTTTAATAACTCAGTCGTATTCACTTAAGTAAGCGTAGGTACAATTTACCGGAAGGCTCTAGTCTGGAAATGATGGTGTAAATAACCAATTAGAATACTAACGTGTCTTTAATTAAGCCTAAGCTTAGACCGGTTAGTCTTAAGGAAATATACGGTTCAAACACATGATTAAGCGAAGACCGGAATAGAATTTGTTTTAGACCCGACAAGTTCGGAGACTTGTATAATATGGGTATTTTATACACATTCTGGATTTTGAGATAATAACGATAAGGTTTGACCCGTTTCGGCTAATTTATGTAAACTAGTTACATAAACCGAACCGAACGCGTATGAAGCGTAACGGGTAACCATAAGAGTCCTAAACAGGTTTCCTAAGTTAACATGCCTTAAATATGTTGTGATATCAGTGGAATACCTTCCGTTATGCCCAAAACGAGTTTAATCTCATAAAAAGCCCCGTAGGGGTATTTTGGTCATTTTAAAGATTATAAAAGGAGTTAATTAAGTTTCTGTGAACCGGGTCTGAATACATCAGTAAAATAGTTTATTTTAACAGGTTATAACATTTGGTTATAAGTCTTATATGTCAAAATAGTTTTAAATCCAAACTATGCGTATAATACGCGTATAAAGCCGTTTTAAGCGACGTACGGTTTAAAATAGTATTCTGAGTTTTCTGATCATTTAAACAGGTTCAAAACACTACATTTATTATTTAAAATCAGTAGCAATTGGATTGGTATCAAAAGGATTTGTAAAACTCATTTTATGGCCGAAAAAGGGTATATTCGGTATTAACCGAATGAAGGCGATAATCCTAGCTTATGATCAGTTTAAAAATAATTAAAAATCTTCAAAAATCCCAAAATATTATTTAACATCAGTGGGTAAAAGATTTGGTGTCAAAAATTTGGTTTAGATAGGCTTTATGCTAATGACGTTGTTTAATTAATAATAAATGTTATAATTACGTCATTAAGCATAACTCCTAATCTAGAGTTCCGATTGACGTGAAATTTTGCAGACATGTTCAATAATCAGTAACTAAGATTATTGTACTTTCATATTTCTAAAAATCTCGTTTTATGGCTATAAGGGTATTATGGTCATTATTTAGGCAATTAACGGAACCGTCGGACAATCGAGGTTTCACGTGGTATAAACGCAGAGGGTTATACCAACATGTAACTAGGTCCTAATGGAACTTTAAGGCATGTCTAAACCTATCTAAACCGGGTCAGAATCGAAGTCAAAGCAGAAAGTCAAACTATGCGACTTTCGGCTCCGAATCGGTTCAAAACAGAAAGTTGTCGAACCAAACAAGTTTAGACATGTTATTATACTTATTTTCAGGTTATATGAATGTTAAAACAGATTACACGCCCTCTGTAACGCTAATTACATGTTTAATGGTTATGTTGACTTTTTCGGAATAAGTTTGACTCGACAAACGACATAGTTAGGATTTGAATCAGTGGGTGCTCTTTTAGGGGTAAATTGTCTACATAAATACCAACTTATAACATCTTTCGCTTCGACAAAACTCTGGACCGTTTATGATCTATCACTATGTCAAACCGTAGTTACGACGATTTGACTTCTAGGCTATAAACGAATCAAGACTCAATTTAGAAGGGTCAAGCATACTTACATAAGTCTAATGGATGATTAAGAAGTCTTGTATCAGGTCTTGAGCTCCTCAAAATGTCCAGAAATGAAGTGTGGTTGCATGTTGCAATTTTGTGACTTATATATGAACTTTAATCATTCTAGATGGATGCCAAATGGGTCTACCAAGGTTCAAGGATCATTACATGTGTCCCCTATAGTCTCAAAACCATGATAGGAAGCCCATTGTATTGCCCAAAGTCGATCTAAGTCGGTTAAGGGACTGAAACAGGCACCTGTCCACGTTTTCTGGTTCTGGCAGTCTGACGCGGGCCGCCTCACATTTTGTTAAATCTCACGCGGGCCGCCTGAGCCTTATGTTCAGGTTTCCCATTTTTCTTTAATTGCATTTTGGCCCTTGGTCCCCCGAAAGGTCGTTTTCGAGTTGTTTCTTGCATTAAGAGGCTTTATATTTGACATATGGGGGCTTTAATACTTATACCCACTTTGTCAAGTCCTCGGGTAACTTTGTGATCACCCGAAAAACCCTGAATTTCAATGTTGACGATTCTAACCCTCACACACGAATTTTATCATAACTTTCTCATACGGTAACGAAACTTGGTGAAATTTGTATGGTGCATACTAGTGAGCATAATTAATCGTTACAAGGCTTCGGGTTTGCTATAAGGTCACTCAGAGGTATATCTTTAACATGTTGACACATTTAACCCCTGTAGTTTGTAATCTCTCACTTTCTTTCACAACTCGTTTCGTATGATCCATGATCCATTCGTTTAAGGTTATAAACATCATGTAGGGTTATTGTAAAGTATATTTATTCATTGTTGACACTTTGAACCCTTGTATTTACATAGTTTCATTGTTTGTCAACTTTAGTCCTTCAAGAACATTCTTTCACACGTTGAAAGGTTATGACACGTGTCAAGACATTATAGGACGTAAATTTTCGGGGTGTTACAATGCATTTAGCCCAAAAATATGGGATACGTTATGTATGCTTGTATTTTATTTTATAACATGATTACGAAGATGAAGGTATCGCAATATTCGAATATGATCCGAACGACATTCTTGAGGATGTTGAACCGGTTGATGAAGTGCAACAAGAGGTAAACATGCGGGCATTACGCAACAAGCATACGCACCTCAACGTTTGTGATTAGTCTTAGTTTTTTTAATTATGTAATTTTAATTTTGTTTAGATAGTTTTTTCTCTAATTATGTTATCTTTTTTTGCTTTAAGTTATGTATTTTTTTTAATATTAATGAAATTTTAATTATAAAAGTTAATTTGGTTATCCTCAGTTCAAAATGTTTTGCTTAATTATAACACTTAACAAACTAGCGTCTGAAATGTTAAATTTACGTAGCTAACGGTTTTACAAGGCTTTATCTTTTGGTTCTACGGTATCTCTTTTACAATTACGTAATTTTTCCTGATTTTCGAATATGCCACAGTGACGTGCTTTTTAATAATCTACATTTCACTATTCAGAACACCATATCTTATCATGTTAATTTCGCCGTTGCAACAAGCGCCATACTAACCGGTTATGATTATTAATCATATAACTAACAAAATAACATTATCATATATAAATTAATAATATAGATTTATAGTTAGAGCTGCAAATGAACCAAACGAACACGAACAATACCTTGTTTGTGTTCGTTTGTTAAAAAATATATGTGTTCGCGAAGCGTTCACGAACAATTTTCGAACGAGATTTTATGTTTGTGTTCGTTTGTTAAGGAAATGAACTTGTTCGTGTTCGTTTATGTTTGTTTGTTAATTTTAGGCAACGAACAAAAACAAACGTTGACGAACACAAATGAGCACAAACTAATGTTCATGAACACAAATGGAAACAAACAAACACAAACAATCGTTAATGAACAGAATATATAATACACTGACACTTATTAGATATTTAATTTGTCGGAATTTAAAGTATTTAAATAAATATAAAAACTAAAAAGACTAATGAACTATCGAACACAAACGAACACGTTACCGAACGTTCACGAACATAAACGAACGAACATGATCATTGTTCATGTTTGTTTATTTAACTAAACAAACGAAATTTCTTGTTCGTGTTTGTTTGTTTACACAAACGAACTTCCCGCCGAACGGTTCACGAATTATCCATCAAACGTTTGGTTCGTTTGCAGCCCTATTTATAGTTATAAAATCTAATTTGACCTATCGTGACTAACACTTAAAAAAATTATTACAAGTCAATTGTAAATGTCCCTTTAAGACCGTCTAATCCTTTCTTCAAAATACCAAATAATACCGGAAACGAATAAAATCAATAATAGAAATATTAGGACAGACACTCATCCTTTCGCTTTTACTCATTATTGAACCACGTTTGAACTCGTGACGTGCAAAAGCGAATAAAGAAGAAAAGCCTCGATCGAAGTGAAGTTACTGATCTTCATTTCATGATTGTAAGCAATGTTGTTGTAGTTTGATCTGAATCTGTTGCTCTCAACGGAACAGTTGATTTCAAATCAAGGGAGAAAGCGGTTACTAGGGTTTGTAGATCGAGTTCGGTGGAGATGACAGAGGTTATACTCCATGTCTATGACGTAACAAACAGCGGTTCTGACAATACTAACAACGCAATTCTTCAGATCAACCGGATTTTCAAAGACGGCATCGGTGTCGGCGGCATTTTTCACAGCGCCGTTCAGGTCTGTTACATTTCGAAACCATCTAGGGTTCAAATTGCTGTTTCTCTTTTTAATTTTTGTTTGTTAAATGTTTTTTTTTTGGTGATTTTAGGTTTTTAGATTCATTTGTTTTAGTTGGTTTACTAGATATGAAAGTTATCATTGACTTGAATTTCAGTACATTTGCATTGAGTAATGTTGAACTTATGATTATTATGTAATAAGGGCATTTGATGTTTTATCAAGGTTAAAAAGTTGCTTCAAAGTTGGAAAAAATCCTCGTGATGATTTTTATAATAAGTTAGAAAAACGTCATGCTTACGGACAAAAACACAACTCACGGATCATCATCCACCTTAACCATCGTCTCTTATGACAGCACTCACACCCCACCACTTTATCTCTTCCTTCACCACCAACCTTTTTACCCAATTTTCCACCTTCTTTATACCCCACCATACTCTCATCCCATTTTCCACTCACTGCCACTGTACCCACTTCTTCTCTCCACGAATGCACTTCATATCTCTCTATTCCACCCTACATTCTTCTCACAATCGTCCCCTCACCACATTTTCTGAAAAAATGGATACAAATTTCCTATTTTTTTACCTTCTCTCTCTGTTTCTGTTTCTGTTTACGTTTTCCAATGCTTTCACACCCCAAGACAACTTCCTCATCAACTGCGGTTCAAACACCAACGCCATGGTCTCCGGCAGACAGTTCGTGGTTGATTCCGTTAAACCCGGGTCGGGTTTTCTATCTCCCGAAAAATCAATCACTCTCTCAAACCCGAACCCGAATTCACCCAAACTATACACCACTGCCAGAGTTTTCACTACTGTTTCCTGTTACGGTTTTGAGATCAATAAAACCGGAACCCATTTGGTACGTCTCCATTTTTCTCCTTTTAACAATTTGAATTACAACTTGAGCAATTCAAATTTCAGTGTTTTAGTAAATGGGGTTTTAATTTTACCCAATTTTCGAGCTGAGTTCACTGTTGTTAAGGAGTTTATACTCATGGTGGATAGAACTCATCTTGATATAACGTTTGATCCTTTAGGGAATAATGGGGTTGCGTTTGTTAATGTTATTGAGGTATTTTCTGCTCCTGTTGATCTTATTGTTGATGGTGGAGCAAAGTCTGTTGGTGTGAGTGGAATTCAAGAATTTAAAAATTTATCATCTCATATTTTAGAAACTGTTTATAGAATCAATGTAGGAGGGTCAAAGTTGACACCTTTTAATGATACCCTTTGGAGGAATTGGGTTCCTGATGAAGAGTTTTTAGATATAAAATCATCTGCAAAAACTGTTGCCACCACACAGCTCCCAAATTATCAAAAGGGTGGTGCTTCAAAAGAGATTGCTCCAGATAATGTTTATATGACTGCTCAAGAAATGAATAGGGGGAGTTTAACTATAAATTCTGTGTTTAATCTGACATGGAGTTTTCCGGTTGATTCGCGTGGGGGTTTACAGCATTTCGTTAGGTTACATTTCTGCGATATTGTTAGTCTTTCGGTTAATCAGTTGTATTTTAATGTGTATGTCAATGGGTTCCTCGCGTACAAGGATCTTGATCTTTCGACACTTTCGTTTCGTGTGTTGGCGTCTCCTTTTTATGTTGATTTTGTTGTTGATTCGGATAAATCAGGGGTTTTGGAGATAAGCGTTGGCCCGTCTGATTTGAGTACAAGTTTGAGAAAAAACGCGATTTTAAATGGTGTGGAGATTATGAAGATTGTGAACCCTGTAGGCCAGAAAATGTCAACAAAAAAGAAGAACATCTTGATTTTGATTTCTTTGATTGTAGGAGGGTTGATTGTTGCTTGTTGTGTGATATTAGCAGTCTTGATTTTATTGAGACTGAGAAAGAAAACTAGAACAAAAACAACACAAGCCGAAAGCAATGGGTGGACCCCGATACCTGTTAACGGGAGTTCGCATAGTAAACATTCAGAAGGAACAAATAATGTTAACAGATTGAAGATCCCTTTTGTCGACTTACAGTCTAGAACGAATAATTTCGACAAGAGTCTGATAATTGGGTCGGGTGGATTTGGTATAGTTTACAAAGCGGTTCTTCGCGACAACATTAAAGTGGCAATAAAACGATGTGTTCCCGGTTCGAGACAAGGGCTCCCGGAGTTCCATTCGGAGATTACAATTTTGTCCAAGATTCGACACCGCCATCTTGTTTCTTTAGTTGGTTACTGCGAAGAACAGTCGGAAATGATCCTTGTATACGAGTATATGGAAAAGGGACCGTTAAGGAATCACTTATACGGGTCGAATCTACCTCCATTATCATGGAAACAGAGGCTTGAAATATGCATTGGAGCCGCACGTGGGCTTCATTATCTTCACACGGGTTCAGCACAAGGTATAATCCATAGAGACGTGAAGTCCACAAATATATTACTTGACGAAAGTAACCTCGCGAAGGTGGCGGATTTTGGGCTCTCGAGATCGGGCCCGTGTTTAAGTGAGACGCATGTTAGCACAGGCGTGAAGGGTAGTTTCGGGTACTTAGATCCTGAGTACTTTCGGAGGCAACAACTTACTGATAAATCGGACGTTTATTCGTTTGGGGTTGTGCTCTTTGAAGTACTCTGTGCTCGGCCTGCTGTTGACCCGATGCTGGGCCGAGAAGAGGTCAATTTAGGCGAGTGGGCGATTCATTGGAAGAGGAAAGGGTTGCTTAAAAAGATTGTGGACCCGCGCATTGCTGACCAGATAAAACCGGCGTCTTTGAAGAAGTATGCGGACACGGCTGAGAAATGTTTGGCGGATTACGGTGTCGATAGACCGACTATGGGCGATGTATTATGGAACTTGGAGTATGCACTTCAGATTCAAGAAACCGAAAGTGTGGATTCAGCGAGAACGGGTCACACAGGTGCACCAGAAATGGTATCCGGTGATGGATCGAGCAATGTTGATGGTCCACTTTCGGGCTCAAAAACAAACCTAGTTTTTTCACAGTTGTTGACCAACGAAGGTAGGTAACAAGTGTTTGATTTGTTTTGGTTGTTTACTGTCATCTGTTTATACACGGGTCATAAGTTACAGGACCGTAAAGTTGACATATAGATCCATGTAGTCGTGTATTCAGTATCACATATGTAAAGATGCAAATCGGGCACGTAATGTTAGCCCAATGACGTTTACATTGCTTGTTGAGTTTGTTGATGAAGTTGATACACATGAATTAATGCATTTCACTTGCAACTTAGTTTAAGTTCAAAAATTAGTTAAAAATTGATTTATCTCTAATTAATAATTTACGGGTTTAACTTCTTTTGCCTAAGTGTTTAAAATTGAGATAAGGTGAATGAGACATCGATGTTTAAAAAAAGGGGTGCTTGAAATTGTTCTAGTTGAATGGTCTGAGTTTGCGCTGAACGCTTTGATTCAAGATGAATGGCCTTCAGTTGAACAGTTCAAGCAGAATGATATGAGTTGAGCGACCCGAAAAGTTGAAGGAGAATGGTTTTGAGTATAACTACCAAGAGTACACATTATGGGCCTGTGGAGGGGGGCTTGTGGCCTCGTCGCCACCAGTGAACACTGCCCCCTCGCTAGTGAGTAGTCATGGGCGTGGGATTCTCCACCGGGCACATGCATTTAGCCCAAAAATATGGGATACGTTATGTATGCTTGTATTTTATTTTATAACATGATTACGAAGATGAAGGTATCGCAATATTCGAATATGATCCGAACGACATTCTTGAGGATGTTGAACCGGTTGATGAAGTGCAACAAGAGGTAAACATGCGGGCATTACGCAACAAGCATACGCACCTCAACGTTTGTGATTAGTCTTAGTTTTTTTAATTATGTAATTTTAATTTTGTTTAGATAGTTTTTTCTCTAATTATGTTATCTTTTTTTGCTTTAAGTTATGTATTTTTTTTAATATTAATGAAATTTTAATTATAAAAGTTAATTTGGTTATCCTCAGTTCAAAATGTTTTGCTTAATTATAACACTTAACAAACTAGCGTCTGAAATGTTAAATTTACGTAGCTAACGGTTTTACAAGGCTTTATCTTTTGGTTCTACGGTATCTCTTTTACAATTACGTAATTTTTCCTGATTTTCGAATATGCCACAGTGACGTGCTTTTTAATAATCTACATTTCACTATTCAGAACACCATATCTTATCATGTTAATTTCGCCGTTGCAACAAGCGCCATACTAACCGGTTATGATTATTAATCATATAACTAACAAAATAACATTATCATATATAAATTAATAATATAGATTTATAGTTAGAGCTGCAAATGAACCAAACGAACACGAACAATACCTTGTTTGTGTTCGTTTGTTAAAAAATATATGTGTTCGCGAAGCGTTCACGAACAATTTTCGAACGAGATTTTATGTTTGTGTTCGTTTGTTAAGGAAATGAACTTGTTCGTGTTCGTTTATGTTTGTTTGTTAATTTTAGGCAACGAACAAAAACAAACGTTGACGAACACAAATGAGCACAAACTAATGTTCATGAACACAAATGGAAACAAACAAACACAAACAATCGTTAATGAACAGAATATATAATACACTGACACTTATTAGATATTTAATTTGTCGGAATTTAAAGTATTTAAATAAATATAAAAACTAAAAAGACTAATGAACTATCGAACACAAACGAACACGTTACCGAACGTTCACGAACATAAACGAACGAACATGATCATTGTTCATGTTTGTTTATTTAACTAAACAAACGAAATTTCTTGTTCGTGTTTGTTTGTTTACACAAACGAACTTCCCGCCGAACGGTTCACGAATTATCCATCAAACGTTTGGTTCGTTTGCAGCCCTATTTATAGTTATAAAATCTAATTTGACCTATCGTGACTAACACTTAAAAAAATTATTACAAGTCAATTGTAAATGTCCCTTTAAGACCGTCTAATCCTTTCTTCAAAATACCAAATAATACCGGAAACGAATAAAATCAATAATAGAAATATTAGGACAGACACTCATCCTTTCGCTTTTACTCATTATTGAACCACGTTTGAACTCGTGACGTGCAAAAGCGAATAAAGAAGAAAAGCCTCGATCGAAGTGAAGTTACTGATCTTCATTTCATGATTGTAAGCAATGTTGTTGTAGTTTGATCTGAATCTGTTGCTCTCAACGGAACAGTTGATTTCAAATCAAGGGAGAAAGCGGTTACTAGGGTTTGTAGATCGAGTTCGGTGGAGATGACAGAGGTTATACTCCATGTCTATGACGTAACAAACAGCGGTTCTGACAATACTAACAACGCAATTCTTCAGATCAACCGGATTTTCAAAGACGGCATCGGTGTCGGCGGCATTTTTCACAGCGCCGTTCAGGTCTGTTACATTTCGAAACCATCTAGGGTTCAAATTGCTGTTTCTCTTTTTAATTTTTGTTTGTTAAATGTTTTTTTTTGGTGATTTTAGGTTTTTAGATTCATTTGTTTTAGTTGGTTTACTAGATATGAAAGTTATCATTGACTTGAATTTCAGTACATTTGCATTGAGTAATGTTGAACTTATGATTATTATGTACAAAGTGGTTGTTACAGTCTACATAGTCTGACCTGTAATTAGGCATTTGTTAGATGGATTAGCTTAGACCATGGGGTATGGTGGGGCTTGGGTTGGGGGCATGAGTTGACACGTGGAAAACAAACCCAAACCCACGCCCGTGGGGTATGGTGGGGCTTGGGTTGGGGGCATGAGTTGACACATGGGGGCATGTGAAATGGCTAGTTTGGTTTGGCCATTGAGAGCCCGCCATGTCACCTTGCTAGCCCGCCACACGCCCGGCTTCAAACCCAAGCCCCAAGGGCCACGCCCCAACCCAAGCCCACCCGGGGTGGTGGCTTGGGCGTTTTCCCCCAACCCAAGCCCCATACCCCATAGTCTTATTGATGTTCGTTTTCTTGTAGCAATTATTTTGCGTATCAGGATATGGTATGAATGTATACCTAGTGACATATCTAAGTCCATTGTGTGGAATCGACCCAAATTGTGGACTATATATACTAGATACTTATATAAGCTATGAATGGAAGTATCAAGTATTGGTTGATAAATATGTTAAATCATCGTCTAAATAATCACTAGAATGCTTATTCTTAACTTCTTGCAAATTAAGGGTCCTAATATGTGGTTGTTGATTGCTGCTAGAAATATGATGGGTTAATCTGTAAGAGTGAATACAGTGTTCATAATTCATTAGGAGAGAACTTATTATTAGCTTGCCCCCTATAGTGTCTAGTGGTTTTATGTGCTTGTTGTATGTAACGTGTTTGTTATGGCAGGTTTATGGAGAGGATGAATGGTCATTTGGGTTCTGCGAGCAAGGCAGTGGTGTGTTCTGTTGCCCTGCCAAAAAGAACCCAATGTACACATATCGTGAATGTATTGTTCTTGGTAAAACAAATTTACCCAAATCTAAGGTTAACCAGATCCTGAGAGAACTTAGCAGAGAGTGGCCTGGAAACTGTTATGACTTGCTTTCGAAAAACTGCAATCATTTTTGCAACGAGTTTTGTGAACTCCTTGGTGTCCCTAAACTTCCAGGTTGGTTTTCTACATGGACTGCTTCAGATTGTTGCATATATATTATTTTAAATTTTGAAATTGAGAAGATCCTAAATTAAGATTAGAGTGTCTTGCAGTGTTGTCAATAGTGAAGATAACGTTCGCTATCGTGTGCTTCATAGCGTATCACTAGGGCTGTAAACGAACCGAACGAACACGAACGAGGCCTTGTTCGTGTTCGTTCGTTAAGGAAATAAGTGTGTTCACGAACGGTTCATGAACACTTACCGAACGAGATTTTATGTTCGTGTTTGTTCATTAAGGAAATGAGTGTGTTCACGAACGGTTCACGAACATAAGCGAACACAAATAAATTTGGCAAACGCGATGAAGGATAAAGGTGGATGGCCCAAAGAGTAGCACTAGAACTTGAATCCCTTATTGTGGAACGGAGATAGATGATATTTGTCGATGTAAATAATGAGAAAAGAAAGGGAAATGGTGTATAAACAAGGTGAAAAAGGGTTTCCTAGTTTAATTGTTAGGGTAATGATATTAATAAAAGTTTAATAGTATAAAAAGTATAGATAAAATATATGAAAGTATAAAAATCTTTAATTAAAACACGAACATAAACGAACGCAAATGAACGCATGTTCACGAACACCTTACTGAACGTTCACGAACACAATTGAACGAACGAGACCTTTGTTCATGTTCGTTCATTTAACTAATCGAACGGAATTTCTTGTTCATAATTGAACGAACACAATTGAACGAACGAGACCTTTGTTCATGTTCGTTCATGTTCGTTCACGAACACCTTACGAACATAAACGAACTTTCCGCTGAACGGTTCACGAACTGTTCGCTGAACGTTCGGTTCGTTTACAGCCCTACGTATCACCCATATCTCGCAAACTGTTGATTAGCGACTCCATAGCATCAATATAGTGGGATTTCCGGGGTTTTTTTGGTTTTAATATAAATAGCGGGATTTTAGGCTTTTTTTTTTTTTTTTTTTTCTGTTTTAATAGAACTACTTAATATAAAGTATGTGTGTGTGTATATATATATAGGAAGGGTTATCTTGAGAACGCTAAATATTTTGCGAGAACCGTGAGAACGAATGAAAAATCCAATCAAAATCAAATTTTTTTAATACAAACCTCATTGTAATTAAAATACAACATAAAAAAAGAATTTATAACATCAAATAATTCATTTCTCCTCTCAAAATCACTCTTACTAGATTTTTTTACGCATGTGTAAATATAACAAATTTACACATGTGTAAATGACAAACTTACACATGTGTAAATGTTCTTCATTTACGAATTCACGTAAATTTAAACGTGTAAATTTAATTTCTAACATTGTATTCCAACAATAGTGATAAGTGTAAATTTTTTTTTTGAATTTGGATTGTTTTTGACAAAGTTCTCGTGGTTTTTTCATTCGTTCTCACGGTTCTCGCGATATTTAGCGTTCTCATTTAAACTCTCCCCTCCTCAGACCCTCTATTCCTACGGGGTAGAGGTAAGGCTGTCTACATCTACCCTCCTCAGACCCTACCTTAGCTTTGCTATTGGTGGGATTTACTGAGTATGATGATGATGATTTAAACTCTCCCCTATGTATAATTTTCTTCTAGTGTATCCCTAAACATTAAATAGCACCTCCTATTTCATCACTATCACTACATAGCGTATGGGTTGCTTGTCACTATCGTCCGCTGTTCACAATCAACTACTATGGTGTCTTGCACTTGTAAATCTTTGTTCTGAGAGTATTTTGCAGGTTGGGTGAACAGGTTTGCTAATGCTGGTGACACTGCAGTAGATATAGCAGAAACAACAGCTATGCGGGTGAGCATCACTTTCCATTTTTTTGTGTTTTCGTGCTCTGGTATCAAACAATTACCTATCAGTTAAATCTTTTCTCTGACCTAAACTTTATTTTTTTCCTTTTTACAAAACGAATGTAGTTCAGACAAGCTAAAACAGAGATTGTGACAGCTAGCAAAGTGGCATATCGATTTCTCGCGGGCATTTCTTCAAATAATACCAACCCGGGGTCTCCAGATTCCCCTGGTGGTACCAACAGAAACAACCCTAGATTCCAACAACCTGCTTGGTTTAAAAATCTTGTGTCTGCTGGAGCAAAACCATCAACTAGTACTACACTTGAAATCGGAGACAACCAAGTTCAGAAACCGCAACAGCAAAGACGAGTATGAAATGGCATCCCTGAGGTCACATGAGATGTAAAACATTCCGTGTTGACTGTTTGTGCACTAGTTTTATAGACAGGGTAAACCATCTGTCTTATTCATGTATGGATTTGTCACGGTCTTTTCCATTCTTGCATAAAGTTTGTTTGAACCAAATCGACTATATTTCATCATTCTCTTTATTTTCTTGTTCCCAGATTTGATAGCAATCGGTTCGGTAACGGCTAGAAAATTAAAACTCTAAATAAAACGGATAGATCTAACGGTATCTTATGGCAAACTAAACGAGAATCAAGATACAGATACACCACTTGATTCTAATCTAGGCTCCAAGAACACCATTCAAGTTGCCACACTTGGAACTAGCATGGAAGAATTAATTAGACTATCTCCATCGCTTCCAAATACTTGCCGCCCGTAGCAATCTTCTCCGACGTGGACGGTGAGGTGGAAGAGAGATGGTAGGGAGCCGCCCATCTGCAAGGGCGTGCCCTTGGAGGAGAGAGACGGGGATTGTTAGAGGGAGGGGTGGGCCATGGCTTTGACGCCCGTTGCAGAGGAAGGGAGAACGGATGGGGCAGTCTGAGGTGGCTCCGGGCAGGGGGAGGACGGGCTCTTCCCGTTGGAGGTAGTCTTACTGTCTTGCTTCATTCGATTAGTACATATTTAAACTACAATGACAATAACCGACCACTACTTCCATTATCGTTGTTCATGGGTTTTACTAAATAAAGTAAAAATGAAAAAGCACATGTTGGAAAATAAACAAACTGCACAAAACATGTACTCATCCAAATAAAAAGAAAAACACAAAAATATAACTTAAAAATATTAGATGAAATAAACGTGGCTTAAGGGATGGCTATCAAGATTTTTCCTTATTCATCAAATGCATATATACTGGTTTTGTGGTATGCGCAGATAATGTATAGATGTGTGGGCGCTTTGGGGGGGGGGGGGGGGGGGGGAAGTGAAAGTGAAAGTGCATTAATTTTAATGTTATTTTACTAATTTCGTGAAAATAACGTTAAAAGAAGGGTGTGGTTAATCATGCATCATGCATGTGGTGGCGTAGATAGCCGAAAGACAAGGGAGTACATGCCCTAATCATCCTTTGTCTTAATTGCTGAGTGTTATGTGCCTTATGTCCAAGACTTGATGCAAAACTACTATGATACTATCGAGCCGGGGGTCTCATTGGAAGCAGCGTCTCTATTTCTACGGGGTAGAGGTAATGTTGTCTGCATCTTACACTCATCAGACCCTATCTTAGCTGTGCTATTAGTGAGATTTACTGAGTATGATGATTGTATGATGATGATGTGGTCTGGTTAAGCTAAGTTTAAGAAACAAATTTCACTTTGGGATTGATCAAGAACGTTGAGATGCATACTTGGTTGCATAACATAACATTGTTTAGAAATGCGATGGGCAAGGCGCACGAGACTATCACATCTGGATCAAAATTTGTTAAACTTGATTAAATTCGGGTATGTAGGAGGGTAATATGTAAAAACAGGTTGTTTACTTGATAAAAAAGTATATTGCATATTGATTATGGAATCCCCAACTTTTTAGGCCATGTGTAGTCTGAAGTGTATCCGCTGCTCCCCGCCGGTATAGGTCTAAGGGCGTTTTGTCCCCTATCTCTTGGGGGCGTTATGCTACAAGTGGCGAAATGCGTAAGAGAAGGGCTTTATATCACAAAAGGGTGTAGTGGTAAGGGGGTTATATAACCCTTCAATTATACATACATATGTATGTATATATATGTGTGAGGGGGGGGGGGGGGGGGAGGGGACAATGTGCAGAAAATTCATCTTCCACCACGCCGCGAACATCATCACGCCTTCATCCAAAACCCACCCCATAGCGCCGCCTGTTTCGGTGTGGCGGACGCTATGGGGCGCCAGGGCTCACAAACCATCCACCATCACGCCCCATTACACATGCTCTTATTAGAAGGGCTAACACACCCTCTAAACCTACTACAATCTACATATTTCTCCACTATAGGATAGGACTAGTCGGCTAGAACCCTCAACCAAAAGAGGACACCTTGATCTTTAGTTGAGAATCTCTATATATAGCTAGTGACATTAAAGTTGAATATGTTGTAGATATGATAATTACATATCTAGTCTAATAGAAATAATACGTAAACATATGTATACCCACCATGTCAATAAAAGCAAAGAAACACGATACATTAAGTTTTTGTTATTTAGTAACATCAACACTCTAGTACCAGTATTTGATTTCTCACTAACAACGATAAACTTAAGAAACAAGATCAAATGAACACAACCCACCATGCACTCACAATAGAGAATGATTCATCAAGATCTCCCCTGTAAATACACACAAAATAAATCATAACTGCATCAAACACAACACTTGAAGAAGATGCATTCATCCTCTCATCATTCTATTGAAAACAAAGGCATTCACACCATCATCTGCAATCTGGAGCGAAGAAATAGCTTCTGCAGCTTCCCAGTCTCTCTCCATAACATACGGTGCCTGAACATCACTCAAGCCATATCCATTCCATTGGTGTCCGGATCCTCCACAACCATCAGAAACCCAACATGTATCTCCATTTGGAATCCCAAGAAGTTGTCGCGAGTGAGGAATGACAGTAGCTGTCGTTCTAGCATGACTGTCACCCATAAAAAGACCAAAGTTACTGGCACCGTATCCCCATGGATACCATTCTTCTTCTTCCTTGTGCATCAATGCTGGAACACATGATTTGTTTGATTCTTCACCAATCAGGACCTGCAAAGCAACTGCCTCCGCTATGGCAGCACACTCTTCATCCAGCCTTTGTTGTTCTTCTTTCTTCTTTTGGTTCTTCTTTTCCAGCTCAGAAATTATGGCTGCTGATGCTGCAAGGGCTTTCTCCAAACGCCTTTTTTTCTTCTCGGCCTGTTTGATACGATCCATTTCGTCCTTCACCTGCTTCTTCTTAACTTTTCTAACACCAGATGGTGCTTTTCCACACTCCATTATATCTTAATTCTATATAAAAACTTCAACTTTCTTTAATTAACCAAATCTAAAGTTCTCTAAAAAGTATAAATCATGACTATGAATTATATTTTTTTTTAATTAATTTCTTCTTTCTTTTGCTATCTAGTACTATGAACCAAAAGACTAATCAAATGTAACGGTCACTCTTTTCGCCTGCCTCTACAACCACTCGGGTCTGAACGAATACCTCTTTTTACGAATAATACATTCCCAAACAGAAAGAACTGGAGAGAGTGTAAGAGAATGTTTAGCACCCATCAAACCACCCCTTCGCACCATTGTTTGTGTATTGATTTCCCACAGCGTTTGTGTATCACCAATTAAATAAAATAAGTAACCGAATGCCGAATCTTGTTCTTATTCAAATTCACATGGCACACTCACCTGAAAGGAAACCAGATCAACACATTTTAAAAATGGGAATCAGTAGATTCAATAACACACATAGATTAAAATGTCATATACCACACACTAACATGAACACTCGCGTACTTTGTAAGGTGCATGGTTAAAAGCGATTATGATTATAAATTTGATTCATAAGATCCAATTAATCAGATTTGGAGAAACAGGTAACAAGTTACAGAGATAAAAATTACGGACTAGACTAATGGCAGGTAGACGGGCAACAAGCTGCGTCTCTGTTTTAATGAAAGTATTTTTTGAAACAAAAAAAAAAAATTAAAACGAACTATTAAGATTACAGTCTTATAAAAACACGAGTAAATTACAAAAATCGTCCTTTATGTATGTTACTTATTGCAAACTGTGTCCTTTTGTCTTCAATAATTGCAGAAAACGTACTCAATGTTTGCAAACCCTTACAAGTTATGTCCTTTAGCCCTAACTCAGTTAATTTTTGTGGTTAAATCTGATCAAATGGACCCCATATGGGGGTATTTTTATGGTTAAATCTGAACAAATGGACCTCACGTGAGAGTAAAATAACCAAAATACCCTCATGTGGGGTCCATTTGGTCAGATTTAACTACAAAGAATTAACCGAGTTAGGGCTAAAGGACATAAGGGTTTGCAAACATCGAGTACGTTTTCTGTAATTATTGAAAACAAAGGACACGGTTTGCAATAAGTGACATACACAAAGGACAATTTTTGTAATTTACTCAAACAAGAATCCCTAAGATACAAACTTATTTGCTCACTGAATTCTGAAACCTACTAGAGCTGAAAAGATCAACAAAGACTCCATAAAACATTTTTGCAGTAATCAAACCTCAAGATCTTGATAAATACAATCCCAATCCTACTAAAAAACTAATCAATTTGACCTAGGTTAATAGAATTTAAATCAATAATTACGGAATACAAGAACAGTAATAAAAAAACAACTAATCAATTGACCAAAGATCCGTGAAACTAAAGCAACTACAGAATCAATCACCAACCCAATAAAGCAACCTCCAAAAAAAGAAAACCCCAATTAAACTAATTGAAATCAAATCACAGACAATTGTAAATATGTAAATATGATCTGATCAAAAGGGCAAATAAAGATAAAAACAAAATAGAATTATAAAGAGAAATAAAGATCAAACCTTTTAAGAGGAAATTAATTAAATTGGGGGTTGTGATTGTTGGATCTGTAGATGAAATCTGAGCAGGAAGGAGGAAAGAGCGAAGTAGATGATGTGATGATATAAACAAACAGGATCACATGATAGACAAATTGGAGATGAGAAGGGTAGATTGGTAATTGTATTTGTGGGGGTAAGGGAAGGATGTAGATTAGAGACCAAATCAAGCGTTAAGATCACGTCGTCAAAAAGAGAGATCAGGGTTGGTGGGTTTTTGGCCCTTGGATTTGAGTCGGTTTAACGGCTTCGATTGTGTCACGACTTCTTGTTGTGGCGTTGAAGTCAACTTTTGGGTTATATCCACAACATATTTTGGTTGGATAGATTATAATGATTGTATATGATATAATAGAATATTTTATTTTGTTATATGGTGACACTGTGACAATACACATGAATTTTTTTTGAACGGCAAACACACTTTTTATATATATATATATATAAAGAGCCAGTAAGGGGCTGGAAAAAAGCATACAAACCCCAAACGAAAAGCCAAAACCAACAAACACTGTGACAATACACATGAATTATGTTCAGTTTATAAAGGATTGGTTTATTTCCACATCCCCTATAATCTTATTTTCACATCCCTATATCTATACGGGCCGTATAGAATGTTTATGCACAGAATTTTATGCGGTGGAATGTTTTTTTTGTTTTTATATGTATACGGGACGTATACTTATATACTGGCCGTATACATATTTGCATAATTTTGTTTCGAATGTTTGCCAAGGGTTTTTAGTTTTGAAATATGTATACGGGCCGTATAATGTTATACGGCCCGTATAGCCCGTATAGAAAAGTTAACTTTTTTGTTGCAACCAGGAAACCGTTTAATAAATTTTTGTATTTAAAATAGTGTTGTATATATCGGATTATGTTACGAGTTTGTAGTTAAACGTATTTATTATGTTTAATAAGTTTCCTCTTTGTAAAACGATAAATATGTATAGAAAAGTTAATTTTTTGTTGCAATCGGGAAACCGTTTAATAAGTTTTATAAATTTTAAAATAGTATTGTATATATCGGATTATGTTACGAGTTTGTAGTTAAACGTATTTATTATGTTTAATAAGTTTTCTATTTGTAAAACGATAAATATGTATAGAAAAGTTAATTTTTGTTGCAATCGGGAAACCATTTAATAAGTTTTATAAATTTTAAAATAGTATTGTATATATCGGATTATGTTACGAGTTTCTAGTTAAACGTATTTATAATGTTTAGTAAGTTTCCACTATGTAAAACGATAAATATGTGATATGATTATGATAAACTATGACAACAATTATTAAACAAACAACATAACATCTAAACAAAAGGTTAATATTTATAATGTTTTACATCTAAAAAAAAGATAAACTTTTACAAAGTTTCAAACGTAAAATAACAAAAAAAATATTAATAATACAATAAGCAGCTACGGCGGTGGTGATGGTGGTGGGGCAGCGCCAGCTCGTGGAGGTAGGGGCGCGGCAGAATGCATAGCCACAATCGCCTCGACCATCCACTGTACATCATCTCTCACTGCAGCTAAATCCCCTCTGACTGTAGCTAAATCCCCTCTGACTGCAGCTACAACCGACTCGACCTGAACGAGTCTCTCCTCCACCCCCGGTGGAGGCATCACACGCTGTCTCACGCTGCGTCGAACGTACGGGCGATCACCCCGTAACTCCTCCTCAACTACCTGTGATCGATCGGCAGCATGAGTGACCCCCTCTCCGTCGCCTCCCTCTCCCACGCCCTCGCCCTCGTCTCCCTCTCCCTCGTCTCCCTCCTCATCACCACCCTCTCCACGGGGTCCCTCACCCACACCATAAGCCCAAACCAGCTGCCCTCCCTCGACCTCGCGAGCCAAAACCATCGATAGGGCTGTGTCCCTCCCAACCCTGTCAAGCTGGCGTGTCTGCGTCATATCCCTTGCCACCTGCGGGGTCAGGAGGCGCAAGTAACCCTTCGCCAGACGGGTGACGAAGGCCCCACAGCTGATGTGGGAAGAGGTACGCTTAAAAGCGTACTCGGCGAGATATGCGGCCAACTTGTACGCCAAGTTGGCCCTCCCGCCAGTAAGTAAGTCGTGCTAGAAGAATAGGTCACTTTGGGTGACCCATTCCCTGCTATCATGACGACCGG
This sequence comes from Helianthus tuberosus, assembly GCA_030545235.1. Taxonomy (NCBI): domain Eukaryota; kingdom Viridiplantae; phylum Streptophyta; class Magnoliopsida; order Asterales; family Asteraceae; genus Helianthus; species Helianthus tuberosus. The sequence goes on from CM060430.1 coordinate 195,201,013, forward strand.
CGATCGTCACGGCGATACACCGATGTAGGTATCGGTGTAACGGGTCGTAAAGATCAGTCGCCCGTGCCTTCGGGGATCGCTGTCTCGGTTTCGCGAACTCCCCGAACCCAATAGTCTTCCAATACGGCCACAACACGTCAGTGGACGTGCTGACTGGCGCATCAAAAAATGCGCGTGACCTTGAGTCATCCGCTGAGTACAGACCCAAGGCAACAGCGAACTGAGGAAGTGTCATCCTCTGAGGCGTGCCGCAAATAGTAAAAGTTACGGCGTCTGTCGTCAAAAAATGCTGAAAACCCCCACCCCGGGTGTCCGTAAATGTAAAGGTAGATAAAAACTCTAAAGTAATCTTCCTGTGGGCCCGCTCTGCGGCGGCATCAAATAAGCGGTCCCACGGGGAGTTAGCTGGCATGAGCTCCCGGACCCGACCAATCGCTCCAATATCTGTCAAAAACTGAAAATCTATGGTCCGAGGCGCATCCAGCACCATCTCCCGTAATTTGCCCAAAATCCTATAGGCAACCGTACCTCGGGGGATATCTCTAACAAACTGCCCCGTCTCAGTAAAATCGGGCACAATCTCCTCCTCCTGTCCACGTCCACGTCCACGTCCCCGTACGCGTCCACGTCCACGGTCCCGACCCTGACCCTGACCCTGACCTCGACCTCTACGGGCCGCAGCAGCTACTGATGACTCAGCCATATCGTCTGTAACAAATAACAATTACAACTTAGCAATCACTATACGATTATCGTTAACGTATTATACGAATACTGTTCTTGTATACGAACGTACTGTACATATGATATACGCTCGTACAATGTTTGAAGATTCAACAAGGATACGACCGTATACATTATATACGAGCGTATAATGTTTGAATATTCAAACGTTATACGATCGTATATAAATATACGAGCGTATATTGTTTGAATATTCAAACATTATACGAGCGTATATAATGTATACGATCGTATAACCTATGAACATTCAAGTGTATACGATCGTATAAATTGTATACGATCGTATATTTTTTGAATATTCAAACACTATACGATCGTATACAATTTATACGACCGTATAGACATAATAATCATTTACAATTTCCTGTTTCAAATTTTTTTTTTCAAATTGAATTATACAATCGTAATCGTTACGCCTATCTACGCTTTACTATACAAGACCATAATATAACATGTTACGTAATTTAAAATTTCACTATACGAAAACGTACCGTATAGGAAGAACGTGAAGAAAACGCAAAAAACGCCGAAGAACGCTGTCCAAGAACGATCCGAGAGAATTTTTGGTTGAAAGTTGAGGCTGTATGGTGGAAATGAGGTCGTATAAAACTTATACGACTTTTTTTTGTATACGGGCCGTATAAAAGTATACGACCCGTATATAGTGATTTAATTTATTTTAATTCTGTCGTATACTTAATATACGATCACAGTATACGAGGCGTATATTTTTATACGGCCCGTATACAATTCAGTTTTTTTCATTTTTTTTCAATTACTATATGCGGAACTGACGAAAATACGGTCGTTATGCGTTAACGTTGATTCGTTTAAACATTTTTTCAAATTCAATTTCAACAAGTTGCCAAAATATTTATATAACGTGTATGTTTATCATTGCAAATTGTCAAAACATGCAAATTGATTCGTTTAAACATTTTTTCAAGTTCAATCTCAAAAAGTTGCCAAAACATTTATATAACATGTATGTTGATCATTACAAATTGTCAAAACATGCAAATAACATTTTATATTCATAGGCCACCTAAATCTATGTAATCCCTGGTCCTATATTCATCAACGATCGTATTATATTGGTCAATACGTTCCTTGTAATAGTGATACCAACTTTCTGCTGGCGTATTCCGTGTCGGTTGTCGCCAGTATCCTGATGGGGTTGGCATTGGATATTCCCCTTCTAATCTGACGTGAATAAAATGGTTCCTGTGTACATGTACAAGCGCGACTGTTCGATGCGGAATACTTTCTTCGGCTGTTCTGAACATGGGAAAAAATGAAGCACAACCAAGGTCACTTAATAAGAGACAAATGACATTCCACCGGTTTGCTATCAGAAGCCCCGTGAATGGCATTTGTAGCCACTTATGTCGAGGTGCTCCGTCTATATGGTCTTTTGACCAAACTAATGACTCCAGAACTTCTTGATACTGAGGTCCCATTCGTCGAACCGGTTGCACTCATCATGAAGCTGCTCCCGTATGAACGGCCACTGATACTCTTTAAGCGATAAGCCGACCGCTATAGATCGAAACCCACAATTACCATCACCCTGCACATTTTGTATGTGACTGAGGTGTGGATAGAAGCACGGTGGAATGAACTTTTTGAAGTGCGTGAACATATTAACTTGTCCGACAGGCAGCAAAGGTAAGTGTGGTGGCTCTTCCTTTGATTTTGCGACCTTCTTTTTCGTTTTCGAATTCTTAGCCCCTTTCGCAATCTCGCCGAAGAACATAGGTGTTTCAGTATAATAACTTTGTGACTCGACAAACGAGCTGTGCCTGGTAGGTTCGATATTTGACTCTTGTGTGCCAAACTCATCTTGTGTGCGAAACCCATCTTTTGAATCACTATACTGGTCCTGCGTTGTTAAAAAGCTGTGTCTTGAAGGCTCCGTAAACGAATCATCCTTCCTTTGTTGCTGAGCTTTCAAAGTTGGACGACCCCGTGTGTTTTTTTGCACAACTGGTTGTTTAAGCTTTGTCTTATTGAGTTGTACCAACTCCTTCATCTTTTGAATAAAGTTTTTCCTGAGTTCTCTCGGCTGAGCACTTAAATGTTGTTTGAGAAGCGCAAATTCGTCGTCTAAGTCGAAAGAGTCCACCTTGCTCGGTTCCACTATGGAGTCCAAATTTAACTTTCTCCAAAAAGGGTCTATCACCTCCAACGGGATCATTTGACCTAAGGAACATATCAACAAACAACATAAAACGTCAATAAGATTTTGCGTGATGAAAGGGTATGATTATAAAATGTGGTTGGTCGAATAATGTATTACCATTCGTTATATACGCATCCAACCGACACGCGCACGGCAACCCACTGCTTGTATACAAACGACACGCGCATGTACGGTTATATAACTTTAATTTTTCTATTTCATTTACTTCGTCTGATATCTCCTCTAGGCAGGCATGTGAAACCTTCTTTAGTAGGAGATTAAATATTGGTTTGTTATGATGACCCAATGTTCGGCTCCTGCTTGTTTCAATGCTGCCTTTGATTTCTGTCACCTGGTTTCTTATGAGCTTATCGATAAGTGGTACCACTTTCTCCAGGGTGTAATTAGAGTCGCCTAGGTATTGCTTCAAAAGGGCATGTTGACCCTCTGCCCTGTTCGTTGTACGTTGACCGAAGTTCAAATATTGGTCGCTCCAGAACGAAACAAACCGGTCTCTATATGGTTGTAACCAGATTGAATCCAAATAGTTCATAATCTCTGTAATCAAAGTCAAGTGCAGTTAAGACAAGTCAAATAAATACGATTATTAAACAAAAATTATATAAAACTTACCGTCGGTTTTTTTTCGTGGCAAGTTTGATCGTATTCGCTCGTACCAGTAGTTGTAGTCATGATCGGTCGTTGATTGAATTAGCTCGCCCCACTTGAAAAGAAACCTCGTCCATTTATCCTCTGTTTTAAAGCTTTTCCTGCAATGTTTGAATATGTTTTGCTGTATGTGCCACGTACACAATGAATGTCTAGCCCTGGGAAACACGGTTGCACATGCGTTCATTAGGGCGCGATCTCTATCCGTTACTACTACACGGGGTTCCATAACACTGTCTAATGAGTGTTTCAACCTCTGTAGAACCCATGTGAAGTTTTCCTGTTTCTCGTGGCTTACGAACGCATGAGCAATGCAAAACGACATCAACGTTGATGTAACACCGATAATCTGGACTAGAGGCATTTTGTACCGATTCGTCTTGTAGGTGGCGTCTATAAGCAACACATGCGGGAAAGCGCACCACAACATGTTCGACTCCGGGTGGATGAAGAAAACATCCTCGACCCGTTCGCCGTTTTGAGATGTTCTATGGTAAAAAACAAACCCAACCTTCTTCAACCGGTCAAAAAGTATCTGCATCGGAGTCTCGCCGACTTGTTCCATTCGACCCAATTTGGCTCGAGCGTTGTATATGGTGTTTCTTGTTGAGACATTATGGGGGTTCTGTTCTTTAATGGCAGCAAGAATGTCTCGTGGTTTGATGTTCTGATGCGTCATTTGCTCCACCGTCCTCTCTTCCGATGGAGTCAGCCTCATTAGGGACGGATGACCCTCTGGATACAGAAATGGTTCGTGGTTATGTTTACCTTCCTCAACCCTTAGATCCCAGTAACCTAACCTCTTTCTGTATGTCCCGACTAGTTGGAACTTGCAACCGGTTTTCCTAGTCCCGCTGCGTCTGATCGTCGCTGTTGATTTGTAATTGCCGGCACAATCGCACGTAAGCCAAATTTTTACCGGCTGACAACTATGGGGTTTATCGTAGATGGTGCGTTTGGTGACGAGGGCGTAGCCATTTACGCGTCCGACGTCTCTACACCAGTCTATCAATTCATCCATGCTAGCGAATTTCTAACGGAAACACTTATATGTGTCAATTAATGATTAACTCAAATGATTAACCCAGGTTTAGTTTTAGTATAAACGGGTTCGGGTCAGTTTCAGCTTGAACCTGCGAACCCGTTTGGATTAACGGGTCGGGTTCGGGTCAACATTGGTCGGGATGGCGGGTTGACCCGTTACACATTTATACTATATTATATATTTTTTACAATATATATAAATTAACGGGTTGGTTTTTTTTTTTTTTTACACCAAACTTGTGGTGTAAAAAACTACGCCCTCGGCCTTTTTTTTTACGAATGTGTTGTAAAAAAATTTTTTTGGTCAACCGCGGTCCCCTATATATATATATATATATATGTATATATATTTGTGTTTTTTAAGTAAATTTTAACTTTAATATATTAATTTTGGAAAAAAAATAAAAAAATTCGCCTTTAATGGGTCGTGTTCGGGTCAACCCATGAAACTTCGGGTCGTGTTCGGGTTCTTATATATGATACGATTTTCGAGTTCGGGTCGGGTTCGGGTTTGTGTAAAAACAACATCAAACGTAAAAACACTAAAATAGTTAACATACAACAAATAAACGTGTAATTAAATGTTATACCTCCTTGTTTTGAAACTCTGTACGTTCCTCTTCAGCATTTGGACCCTCGGGCGGTCCACAACTTATGGGAGAAGAATGAGAACTATCAGTCGGCGGTCGAACACTAACAGGAGGGGCTTCAAAATTAACCGGGTGTTGCGATGGATAATAACCAGCATAATTAGGCTGAATGTCATCCAAACCCCAAGTATCCTGACCTGAACCAGACGCAAAAATGAGATCGAACGGAGCATTCAGATCAAACATGCCCGCTTTGTTATCTTCATTCCCCTGATTCGCCTCGTTACCAAACACATTAAAAATGTCACCCCAACCCGACATTATAACGTAAATAATTTGAATACAGAGAAAAATAGAAGAAACGAATAGAAGTTGAATGAAAATGAATGAAATTAGTGTCGTTTATATAGAGAATTTTACGGAATATTACATCGTTTCAAATGATTAACACGCGAATCGAGGAATCTAACGTCTAATCACATAACTCGCACGAGATTCGAGGAATATAACATCGAATCAGAGAATCTTACGTCTAATCACACGTGAATCGAGTAATAATACGTCCGTATCAACCTTTGTCGGTTCACTTTATTCTATACGGGCCGTATAACCTTATACGGCCCGTATCAACCATGTGAGAATAAGATGATACCATGTGGATTTAATAGGACCCTTTATAAATTGAAGGAACTTCTTTATCACAATGTAGTGGTGAGTGAAACAGATGTCACATTCTTGGATATGAAGCGATATGTTTTTTTTTTTTGAAGGTGTAGATCGATTGGAAACCCACTATCGAGTGCGCTTCAACCCTATTTATCGGAAACACAGCCACCCGGGTTCGAATGAGGGGGAGTGCAGTTCAGAGCCTTTCCTCGCACCTCGTGGAAACTTAATCCCGACTGCCAGGCTCAAACGCGTGACCCCGTTCAGCAAAGGGACATTTGTTAAAAAGTGGTGTAGTGGTATAATGCCCCAACAATGATTACCTAATTATTAGCTTTTTAGAAAAATAAAACATATAGTATTATCATAAATGAGTTGGAAATTTCTTATTGGTCCATCAATTTTTCATCCGGAATTTAAATAGACACGCCCAAGCAATAGACACGCCCAAGCAAAAAAATGCAATCAAACGCCCATGGAGGCGGTGCGTAGTGCGTTTTGGGGCGTTTTTGGCCCAATCCATTCCCAAAAATCCCCCAACTACGGATGGTCTCATGCAAATATCCTTATAATTGAAATTGCGTAAAGAAATTGATTTGCATAGTAAATCTTAATTATATTTTTGAAAGAATGTGAAACTAACATTCATTAACATTAATGAAAATTAATGAAGTTATAAGAATTTTCACAGTATACGACTTTAATATCTTTAGCAAATATTAATGTTTGCAAGACAATAGACGTAAACGGTATTAAATATATGACTGGAGGCTTGTAAAGACTTGCAAATCTATTGGAGCTCAATAAGTTAAACTTAGACTTGGGCACATTTCTCAAATGAGCTTTATTTCTACGCTTGAGCTCGTTTAAGCACGACTTAAGCGAGCTCATTACTCACGATCGGCTTGACCTCTACACACCCAATTTATGCCAAAAATGTTAAGAGTTATTTTATTATTATTTGATTTTATACATCTTGATGATTCAGTTTAATTAGTTATCAAGCTATGAGAGTCAACAGATAAAACAAGTGTCTGTATTTCAATATTTTATCATTATTTCTAAACAATATAATCAAAGGTTCAAAGAACAAGCGAGTAAATAGTGATTTGAGTGAACATTTAATTTTGTTTCAAGTTTTTACAAGGCTATGCTCTTCTACCTTTTCAAGTTTGTCGACTATATTTGGGCCAAATAATCAGTCCCACTTCTGCTTCATACAATTGGGTGTATCAGCCCAAATTAAAAAGACCGTAGTACTAGCCCAATGTGCGTTGATTGCAAATTTGCAACATTGACATATTAGGCATTGATTATAGAATCCTGCATAAATATTCAAACAAAATCAACTCTTTACTCTTGTATGTGATTAGAGGTGCACAAATCGGTTAATTTTAATAACCGGTTCGGTTAACCGGTTATTGCGGGTATTTTGACCTTTTGACTTTAACCGGTTAATGCTTTAACCGGTTATTACTTTAACCGGTTATTTTTTTAACTGGTCCGGTTAATTACTTTAACCGGTGTGGTTAATTAACCGGTTATTTTGGGTTATTAACCGGTTTTTTTGCCTTTTTTTTGAATTTTTCGGTTAACCAGTCTACCGGTTAAAAAAACCGGTTAATAACCGGTTCCTAACTAAATACTTATAACCGGTTACTAACCTACGGTTAAAAATAACCACTAATCGGTTATTCCTAAATCGGTTATTAACCGGTTACGGTTTCGGTTAATAACCGGTTACGGTTAATTAACCGGTTATTTTGTGCACCTCTATATGTGATTTTGTATGGGTGTTAATATTCACACATCCTTTCCCTCTATCTCTCTCTCTCTCTATATATACATAGATATATATAGAGAGAGATAGACTGAAAAAGAATGTGAGAATAAAATATATGGGTGTGGCTAATGATGAATTGCGACTTACATCATCAAGAAGCAAGTCACGTGGTTGCAACATGTGAATAACATCTCCAATTGTAGGTCTGTTTTCAACCTCAGGGTCGACGCATCGAAGAGCAATCAATAGGATTCTCTTTAGCTCCTTTGATGATGGCACTTCTTGTAGACTTGGGTCCACTATATCATCCAACTTTTGGTCGCAAACCTTGGATTTAACCCACTCAACCAAGTACTCCTATCATTACAAATGTTATCAACGCTTCGAACATTTCAAAAAAACTATACAATATCAACAAACACCAAACCTTTCTACCGAATTCAACGAACTCCATGGGGATTTTTCCTGTTATAATCTCCATTATGACAACTCCAAAACTATAAATATCATTCTTCTCGTTAAAAGGACATGTGAAGTTATAATATGGATCAATATACCTGCAAAAAATACAACTCCAAGACATGTTTTATGTAACATACAAATTGTACCAAGCAATGATCACATTAAATAAAAGTCAACAAATAAAATAAAACTCACCCCGACATTCGACTAAGAGAACGGGCTATAGATTTAGGGCGAAGGAGGTTTGTGATACCAATATATGATATCCTAGGATTCCATTGACGATCTAAAAGGATACTACTAGACGTCAAATGTTTATGTACAACAATTGGTTCACTATCCTCATGTAAGTAGACCAACCTACAAGAAAACAATACTAATAACTAACTTAAAATTTGATTTCACATACGGGCAGTTTAGATAGAGAAAACATAAATATTACCCTTTTGCTATTCCAAGTACAATGTTCATCCGAATATTCCAAGTTAGAGGGCTAGTTCTTGTTGTGCAACCATGAAGCCATTGGTGTAGATCGCCATTGTCGATGTAATCATACACAAGCATCCTAAAATTCGCGACTTAATAACTCGTAGTAAGTAGCAGTTTTTGTTGCTTATTTAAACTAGTTATTATTATATGTAGGGCTGGCAAATCGTGTATACCCGTACATGATAAGACACGACACGATAAGACACGATACACGAAATCCCATACACGAACACGACACGATAACTTATCGTGTCCTTTTTTTCAAACACGAACACGACACGATATACACGAAAATTACCTGTTAATACCTGTTAACACGACTGTTCGACTGTTATACACGAAAATTACCTATTAATACCTGTTAACACGAACACGACATGCTATCTGAGAGTTTCAGAGTGAGTTTAGGGTTTTATTTTTTTTGAATTTAATGAGGAATGAAAATAGAAAGGAATTAAGGAACCCACACGCACATAGCTGATGAGTTTTATTTAATTTAATTTCTTATCATGTACTAACGGGTATTAACAGGTAAACATGTATTTAACCTGTTTATACACGAAAATTAACAGGTAATCTCGCATCTACCTGTTTGGTACACGATACCTGTTAAGGCCATACACGATACCTGTTAACTTCGTGTAGGTTCGTGTCATGTATTCGTGTAAAATTGCCAGCCCTAATTATATGTATGATTATAATTATTTTCCCTTTATTTAAATCATATTAACCTTTTGTCTCCTTCAATAGAGTATCCAAGTAGTTTCACCAAATTCTTGTGTCTAATGCACCATATGGCTTCCACTCCTTCAATAAATTCGTCAACATTTTCACTAATAAAAGAAACAACCATGTAATTAGTAAAACTTCTAGTACGATTTTCATTCAAAAAAACAAGTTAAGTTCAACTATGAGAATTCCGTAGATCAATAGAGGAAAAGTGCTTGAAACTAAAATTTTATCTAACGGAGCCAGAACTTTATTTATAAAAAAAGTTGGATAATTATTTTGATAGAATTCGGATCAACTGAAAACTCCTACAAGTTGTGAGAACTTATAAAACTCAGACTTCCCGTGCGAGTTTTGCTACGGTCGAAATAAAATTAAAAAATGGTGTTTTCGGCCTCTTATAGTTGCTGGAAATAAAAATAAAAGACTAAGGTTTTTTTTTTTTGAAAAGTTGATTTTTTATGATTTTTGTTTTTTTTTTTTTGAAAAAACCTTTTGTAAGGCCGAGTTCTTCTAAGAACTAACAACTTGTAAGTTTAGTTTTCATTTTACCTAAACCTATTCTGATAACTCATAAACTTAAAGATATTAAACGTAAACCGTCACAAAATGAACAAACAATAAAGTTAAATGCAACAAATCAATAAAAGAAAATCAAACCTCTTGCTTAAAAACATCTTGATTGCAACTCTTTTGTTATCGAACAAAATGGCACGATAAACCTCTCCATGATCTCCGCTGCTGATTATATTCCCTTGGCTGAATCCATTGGTTGCTAAATGAAGTTCCCTTGCACTATAACTCTTGCACACCATATCCACCACATGATCGCGTCCGCTACCCAGCCAATCGCTGTGACCCGAGTAAACCGCAGGCGAACTAATGCCTGTTTTCATGTCCCAGCCCCTTGGTGGCATCAACTCGCTCTCCCTCAGGTGGCTAGAGAAGTAGCAGAGGGAAATCATGACCAGAATGAAGATTATTAGTAAAGCAATGCAGATGAGGATTGTGATCCATAGTTTCAGGCCGAAGAATCCAGTTGGGGTGGAGAGGTGGTGAGCAACTGATGAAAATACATGGATTGACATTAGTGGAATTAGGGTTTACAAAGCCTTGATTATGTTGGTGTACATTGTTTGAAATAGTGACCCATGTAACAACTTCACCACCTTACGCGACGTGGAACAAGGGATATATTTTATTAAATTAAATTTATCACCTTTATATATCTTCTCAATATATTAAGATAAATCTGAAGTGTTAATATATTAATTTTTCATTTAACATGCATGGATTAGGCAATGTGGTGCAATATTAGTTGTCATCAAGGTACCAAAATATTAAAGTGTAATACAAAACCACCTTAAACTAGTTTAATACCCGTCTGATGGCCGGGTTACGCTAACAGCATAGCAAACAAAGATAATCATATTCTTATACACTGTGTTCCCGAGTCTCATTTAATTAGGGGGGGGGGGGGGGAATAAATTAAGAGAGAAAAGGAAGGAAAATATGTGATTTTTTTCGTGTTCCCGAGTTTAATGAAAAGCAAAGGAAAGAGAAAAAATTAAGCATTTTATGTGTTCCCGAGTTAGAAGGAAAAGAAAAGAAAGGAACAATTTTACCATTATATCCTTTAAACATAAAACATTTTGATTAGATATGAGGGCAATTTAGTAATTAATAATAATTTATCTCCTAATCTCTCCAATTTGGGAGGATGAATATGTGGACAAATTTTCTTCTATTTTTCCTCATTTTCCCTCCCCTCATGTCCTTAAAAAAACTCGGTAACACGGTTTTTTATATTTTCATCTCTTTTCTTTCCCCTCCCACTGTTAAATGAGACTCAGGAACATAGCCATTTTTTTTGTTGGTGACATGTACATTTACCATATAAAACAACTGTTGTATGCCTACAAATTAAATAAAACAGTCAAAACTTATTGTATATTTCCGTTAAAGATATATTGTAAACAAAAACCCTATACACACGATTCGCTATTAAACCCTAGTAGTATACCCGTCCGGTGGACGGGTGTTTTAGTGTCGTCATGACATATTTTTTTTATTTACATTCACATTCACATGACACATTTACATGTATAATATGCTAAACACTTGAAAAAGCAATGTTGGAGACACTTTCAATAACTCATATTGCATTGAATCTTTAAGTAGACCATTTATATATTATCAAATTGTAATATGTTTGTGCTATTGTTTGTTGTGTCTTATGCATTATTGGTTTAATGTGTATGATATGTTTGTACATTTGACTTTTTAACTTGTATAGTTAATTAACAAAGATCACATTTTACAACCATCTTTTAAAGAAATTCAAATAATTGTTATGTATATAATATAATTTTGTAACATTTTTAGGTATATAGTTTTGTACATTTAGCTTGGTTAGTGTTTCATGCTTTAATTAGTTGTACCCTTAGTTTAGAAGGTTGTAGCTTTTGGTTTATTATTATATAATTATATTACTATACCCTACAAAAAGCAACTTGGGTCACCATTGCATCGCACCGATTCATTTTATATATGAGTATATTAAAGGAAAACAGTTACATAGAGAGGCTCCTGTTGGAATGGTTATGGCGCCTCTTCAAAACCCCTTTGATGTCTGTTCGAATCCCACTCACACCGTTTTGCTGATTTTTTTTCCCACTTTTTTTATGCATACATGCATTAGTAACCGTGCTCCAAAAAATGGACAAACCTGTCGATTATCCCCAAACCCCTTCTTTCTTCAAACTCCATCCTTCCTTTAAGATGAAAACAAAATCGACGAACCCTTTTGTGTTTCGAAATCCTGTTATCGACGAACCCTTTTGCCTCTCTAACATAAAAGGTTGTGACTTTTAAAAAAACCAACACATACCCTTTGCTTAACAACTAAACATTGCATTTAACAACTAAACGTCGCGTTTCCTTTAAAAAAAAAAAAAAAAAACTAAATGTCACATCTACCATAAACGGTTACCCTTACATTCTTAAACGTTGCGGTTTTTTTTTCAAAAAAAATACTAAACGTCGCATCTACCATAAACGGTTACCCCTCACATTCTTCCATGAGCAATCTTATCCATACTCCTCTATTTTAGATATAATGCGTGGCTTTTTTTCGTTTTTGTATTCAACCAAATCAGATTTCCTTTCTTATTTCTCTGAACTTCAACCAAGATTTCAGTCTCTATCTCTCTAACAAAAAGATCCGTTTGATTTCGCATTGATGTAACGATATTCTTATCAGATTTTGTCCGATTTCATCAACATGAGACATCAAGTTTTGTTTTGAAGGTTCCATCTCAAAAAATATTCAAGTTCGCTGATATGTTTATTCAATCTCAAATAATAGATTTGGATTGATTCAAATTCGATGCTGATGAGTGATGAATTCATTGCAATTCAATCTCAAACAACAGTACACATTGTTTTTTTTCTGCTTTCATTTTAATGCTTTCGATGTTGTTCGATTTGTATGTATATTTTGTGATGAAGTCGCATTTCTAAGGATAAAGTTGGAATAATACATGATGAAGTCGCATATATAAGGATAAAGATCGAGTAGGATGAACATCGTATGATAGCGCTGAACAAGAAAAACCCAATTGCATAGTTATCCAGTATGCGTAAATGATTTGTTTTTTATTTTGATTTCGATCCAGGTTCGATGAAGATGAAGTCAAGGGATTCATCAAAATTAAAAACGAAATCACAATATTACCCAGGTTCATTTCTTTGTTAGTTTGAAGGATTTTTTTTTTAAAACAGGGGGTTTATTTATCACTATTGTTACCCAGATTCAAGAGGGATTCGTGGAGTGATTTATGTGTTGTGTTCAAAGAATCAGTTTAACAATGGCGTCGACTTCAAACAAAGAATAGGTTTTTCTATCAACCTCGAAGAATGGAAAGAAAGGCCGGTGATGGCAATGACGAACAATCAAATGATGTCAAACTCTATAAATCGGATTGCTATGACATGTTCTAAGACGCCTGTGTTTCTTTAATGACATCGCTTTTACTTAAACTCTAAACATGTTCATTAATGAAATATATTTCATATTGTTTATATACAACGTATAAATTGTGATTCTTTAATTGGTCATCATGTCTATTGCTTTTATTCTTTCCTTTTAATGCATCCATGATGTCATAATGCACTTACATTGTTTTTAACATATTTCAAATGTGACCTCAAGTTGTTTCTTTCGCCGGAGAACCAGTGGGGAAACTTGACTATGAAGACGGGGGGTCGAAAACGTATATACCAAAAAATTTCTATAGAACCGGGGGTCGAAAACGTATATACCCAAAAATTTCTATACAAAAACTACATAATAACACTACTGGGCGAAAAGTTCGCCCCCCCCCCCTCCGGCCCCTCTTAAGCTGCCCCCCTGCGGAGAACCATGGTCGGATAGCGACACGATCGGTGCAACCCCCACCCCCGATCCTATCACCTCTTCAATTCGCTGCCCAATTGCAACATTGGACACCGCGGATCACGCTGCTTTCTCTACATGCAATCGCTGTTTCCACTTAAGCACCGACGATTTATACTCAAATCAGAAGTGATGGTTTGAAATGAGCATAATTGATTGAAATAAGGAAGTATAGTAGCCGATCTGATCAACCTGAAATTGCTTGGTTGTAACGATTGGTGACGGAGATAGGAAACGGGTTTGAAAAGGCCTTGAAGAATGGAGAAGAACAACAAAAAAACTTATAATCAAGAAAAACTACAAAATAAAAACTTACAAATTCATAGTAGATGTGATGAAAAGCTTCAATGGTGATCAGAGAGCAGAACACGAGAAGTGAAAATTGTGTGAGAGAGTGATAAGATAGAAGGAAAAGAATGGGAGGTCTGTCACACCCCAAATTTCCACGTGTCACCGGTGGGCCCGGTGGGGAGTATCGTGACGTGGTTGGCAACATCATAGTCAAACAACACAATATTTAAATGCACAGCGGAAGCAAAAGATAATATATTACAATCCGAATATAAAGTAATATCCAAGTATTACAACGGAAGGTAAAGGATCCACAGGCGGATCATAAAACTTAAACATTGTTCAACAGACTTTAGACGCCTAGAACTTGCAAGATTCCTTATTAACGTCCTGAGCCGCTTCCAGCCTATTACGTACTTGTACCTGCCACTTAGACTTTTGAAAATACGTCAGTTTTCACTGGTAAATACACTCAACCGACTCATTTGAAAAGTGTTTAAGAAAATTGGTTTAGGTGCACAAGACACGTAAATGTTTCGACACTTTGATTAGAATGCACAAGGCAAAATTAATATTTTTATACTTGAGACAAATTATATTTCATGTTATCAGTTTTACATAACTTGCTCTACATGTAGGGCCCGAAACTATGTCGGTTCATGATTAACCGACACACCACTATTCCCCTATTGGGAATTCCATATTGGTATAAACATATGGCATCTGTCAGGTGTATGCCTACACCCCGTGCTTAGGTCGTGGCCATTGCAAATCATGAGTCAAGGATATCCAGGACACGGTCGCATTAATCCCCAATGTTTCAGTCAAGCAATACGAATTAAAACAGGTTATTTGGATTTCCCGACTCATTGGTCTTTGAATCCCATACCTGAACATGCGGTATTTATATTACCGTATCCCAAGCCCGTAATAGGGAAAATAAGTTAAGAGTATTTACCTGAGCTAGCTCCTGTCTTAAATAGCAGAAATTTATAACTCAGCCGTATTCACTTAAGCAAGCGTAGGTACAATTTACCGGAAAGCTCTAGTCTGGAATGATGGTATAAATAACTAATTAGAATGCTAACGGGTCTTTAATTAAGCTTAAGCTTAGACCGGTTAGTCTTACAGAAAGATACGGTTCGTACGCACGATTAAGCGAAGACCGGATAGAATGTGATTTAGACCCGACAAGTTCGAAGACTCGTATAATATGGGTATACTATACACATTCTGGATTTTGAGATAAAACCGATAAGGTTTGACCCGTTTCGGCTAATTTATGTAAACTAGTTACATAAACCGAACCTAACGCGTATGAAGCGTAACGGGTAACCATAAGAGTCCTAAACAGGTTTCCTAAGTTAACATGCCTTAAATATGATGTGATATCATTAGGATACCTTCCGTTATACCCAAAACGAGTTTAATTTTATATTAATCCCCTTAGGGGTATTTTGGTCAATTTTAAAGATTATAAAAGGGATCAATTAAGCTTCTTTGGTCCGGGTCTGAATAAATCAGTAAAATAACTTATTTTAACAGGTTATAACATTTGGTAATAAGTCTTATATGTTAAAATAGTTTTAAACCCAACTATGCGTTAAATACGCGTATAAAGTCGTTTTAAGCGACGTACGGTTTAAAATACGATTCTGAGTTTTCTGATCAAATAAACAGGTTCAAAACACTCCATTTAATATTTAAAATCAGTAGCAATTGGATTGGCGTTAAAAGGATTTGTAAAACTCATTTTATGGCCTAAAAGGGCATATTCGGTATTTACCGAATTAAGGCGCTAATCCAAGCTTATGATCAGTCTAAAAATAATAAAAATCTTTAAAAATCCTAAAATATTATTTAACATCAGTGGGTAAAAGATTTGGTGTCAAAACTGAGTTTAGATAGGCTTTACGCTAATGACGCCGTTTAATTAATAAATATGTTTATAAATACGCCATTAAGCATAACTCCTAATCTAGACTCCCGATTGACGTGAAATTTTGCAGACATGTTCAATAATCAGTATTAAAGACTTTTGCACTTTTACATTTTCTAAAATCTCGTTCTTTGGTCATAAGGGCATTATGGTCATTATTTAGGCATTTAACGGAAACGTCGGATAGTTACGGATTCGAGTGGTATAAACGCAGAGGCTTATACACACATGTAACTAGGTCCTAATGGAACCTTAAGGCATATCTAAACCTATAAGAATCGGGTCAGAACTGAGGTCAAAGCAAAAGTCAAACCCTTGCGTATCTCGGTTCCGAATCGGTTCTAAACCTAAAGTTGTCGAATCAAACAAGTGTATACAAGTTTTTATACTTATTTTCAGTTGGTAAGAATGATAAAATAGGCTATACGCCATTTACATCGCTAATCATGCATTATACCAAACATAACAATTCTGTTGACTTTTTCGGAAGAGGTTTGACTCGATAAACGGCCTAGTTAGGATCCGAATTAGTGAGTGCCCTTTTAGGGGTTTATCAACCATATAAATACCAACTTATAACAACCTTTGATTCGACTAAACTCTGGACCGATTATTTATTATCGAAAAGTCAAACCGTAGTTACGACGGTTTGATTTCTCGGCCATAAACTAAGTATGAATGAATTAGAGAAGATCAAGGGTACTTACACAAGTCTTATGGATGCTATGGAATGTTTGTGATCTGTTGGAAAGCTCCTCAAAATGGCCAGAAGTGAAATGTGCATGTATGTGAAAAATGTGACTTCTTATAACAACTTCTAACCTCATGGATGATCAACAACTAAGTCTAGGGATGTTACATTATCATCCACAAGTGTCCTACAAGCTATAAATCATGTAGGGGTGCTCACACAAGCAGATAAGATCCAAGTAAGTCGGTTAAATGGCTGAAACAGCCAACTGTCATGTATCTGGTCGCTGTGCAGTCCTAGCGCACCGCTACGCTTATGGTGTAGCGCCCCGCTACGCTGGTAGCGCACCGCTACGCTTCTGGTGTAGCGCCCCGCTAGCCTGTCATCAGCCTTGAAAATTTTGCAATTTAGTCCCTGGTCCCCCGAAAGGTCGCTTTCTCATGTTTTCTTGCATTTTGGGACTTTGTTATTAACATATAGGGGCTTTAAAACTTATACCCACTTTGTGAAGCCCTCGGGTAACTTTGTGATCACCCGAAAAACCCTAAATTTCAACGTTGACACTTATAACCCTCGTACACGAATTTTATCACAACTTGCTCATACGATATCGAAACTTCATGAAATTTTTGTGGTACATTCTAGTGAGCATAATTAATCGTTACAAAGCTTCGGGTTTGTTAAAAGGTCACTCAGAGGTATAACTTAAACATGTTGGCACATTTAACCCCTGTAGTTTGTAATCTCTCACTTTCTTTCACAATTCGCTTCGTATGATCCATGATCTATTTATGTAAGGTTATAAACATCATGTAGAGTTATTGCAAAGTCTAATTATTCATTGTTGACACTTTGAACCCTTATAATTTCACAGTTTCACTGATTGTCAACTTTAGTCCTTCAAGAACATTCCTTCACACGTTCAAACCTATGACACGTGTCAACACCTTATAGGACGTAAACTTTCGGGGTGTTACATCCTCACCCCCTTAAAAGAAATCTCGACCTCGAGATTTGTTAGAATGCTGGAAGTACTCTTTGTCGCATAAGGGACTTAACTTTTATAGCATATCTGGAGTCTTTCCAAGCTCCCAAAGTGGCCCTTATATTAGGCGTATGTATCCTTTTGGAGCTTCTTGACTTGTCGATCCTCAATCGATACTGGATGCTCATCACATCACAATTCTGCATATCATTATGTGATAGTGCTTCTTGACTTATTGGCGGATCACATCCTCCATTCACTAGTGTGTAATGTATTGCGAGCTCCATCAAACTCCTTAAATAGGTTTTAGCTTATAAGCTACTTGATCTTGATATATTCGATTTCCTTCGAATGATTTCCATAATTTCAGAGCTTAACTAGCCTGATTATTTAACAAATTTGGTACACCCTTCCTGGGTGATATCTTTTGTTAAACCTTATTCTTAACAAGAACTTAGGAAGTTTGCTATTTTCATAACTCCTTGATTTTCCTGCCGTATACCGGCAACCTACAATCGATTATGGATTTGTGTGATCTTATTTGTTGTCTCCCAGGCAACTTTCAGATCTTGCTAATTGGACTTACCAATTCTATATCTAACAATCGATGTTTAACAATCTATCTATCCAAGGTCTACAAAAGAGTAGTCTCACTACTTACATAACAATTATTATAGAAAAACTTATCTTAATGTGAGATGGTTATTCCAATCACTATTCAATACCAAACTTAAGAAACAGCTAATCCTTACAGTTAGTCGAACAAATCGACGATCTGGGGCAGCTGATGGGGGTTCTTAATTGTTACCTAATCAGGGTTGCGGTAAATAATGCATAAGCAAAATGAACCGTCTTTCATCATTAACTATACCGAATTCTCAGGATATTTGAGTTAGGTTATATGAACCCTCTATTTTAAACTTATTTAATCAGGGTTTCGATTCTTCTAATGTTGGTACTAACCGTTTTGGAGATTTCATAATAACACAGCCTTAAACAGAATTTAAACCTTAACTCTACCCGCCTCTCAGGGGCAAACAGGGTAATATTAGGAGAAGATAATCTAGATACAAGGAGGTTACAGAGATTTTTACAAATCTCAGGCTCCAATTCATCCACCATTATTTGTGTCAATTAAGTGACACATTTATGTTATGAGTCCAAGAACTCCTTAATCGGGAAGATTTACTTGGACAATTCCATTCTGGATATCTCCTTTGAATACTACTAGTCGACTTTAGTACGATATGACCATTGGGATATCTCAGAGGTTCCATGCATTAAACCTCCATACTGATCAGGCATGAAAGCAATCTATGGGACACCCTAGGATACACCACTCCTCATATGGCACTTTTATCAAACAGAGTTTGGCATTCGCAGGCGATAGAAAACAATGAGAAAATAATAAAATAAAATACTATACATTGTCGTACTCTTTTTGAGGAAGATTACTCCAGATTCTTATGAAAGGATTATCTCCGAGGATGGGAGAGAGGGTTATTAAAGATTCCATTGGTAAATTATGCCTCATTTTTAATATCTGAAGTTCTTATGAATGTAACCAAAAGTTTGCTAAGCTTATGGTTTACTAAAGGTTTATTATCCCTTACATTAACGTAAAATACTTAGCAGATACGATTGATGCTAAAAGGTAAGGACGTACCTTATTATTAATATGCACTGTCTCTGGCCTTCAACTGGTAGTTTAGGCGTTTCCTTTCTTATCCATCCCAGACTTAGCTGCTCCTCCCTGGGCAGCCTCCGGGCAATTAGTACTGATGTGGCCCTTTTCACCACATCTGAAACAGCTTGCGTTCTTTATGTCCCTACATTCGTGGGACTGGTGACCAGTTCTTTTGCAGATGCCACATTGCTTTATCTTTTGGTTTGATCGACACTGTCCCCAGTGTCTTCTTTTGCAAGTTTTGCATGTAGGCTTCTTGTCGGAATCCTGTTGGTCATTGTTGAACTCGGATTTGTTCTTCTTAGGATTCTGGGAATTATTCTCCTCCCTTTTTCGCTTCCCATCTTCAGAGGCCTTGGCAGCCTTGTTTCTAACCACATCGAGTGTGAGAGCTAGCGACAATTCTGCCGTTGACCTGAAGGTAGTAGGTCTCGATGCTTTCACACTTGCCTTTATTTCTGGGGCTAAACCCCCAATGAAGCGAGCAATTCGCTTTGGTTCCGGTGTGACCAAATAAGGAACCAATCGAGACTTGGTATTGAAACTTGTAAGGTATGCTTGACAATCTAAGTTCTCCATGACTAAAGTCAAGAATTCAGTCTCAATCTTCTCAACCTCATGTTGAGGGCAATAGTTTTCTTTGATCAGCGTCATGAACTGTTCCCAGGTCATATTATATAACGGGACTTTCCCTGTAGCTTGGATCAAAGATTTCCACCAAGCTAATGCCTCTCCTTTGAAAGATTGTGACACAAATTTCACAATATCCCTATCAACACAACCACTAATATCCACAACCGCATCCATTTCGTCCATCCAAGTCATGCAATCAACAGCTCCTTTTTCCCCAGTGAAGTCCCTGGGTTTGCACGAAACAAAGTACTTATAGGTGCAACCCTTATTACGGGGTTCTTGATTCCGCATGACTCGTTGGGATGGAGCACTCCTCTGGTTTGAGGAGTGGTGAGAATTACTGTTGTGGGCAGTGTGAGTCCTAGAGGGTGTTCTGGAGTGTGATGCAGAATGGGTCCTTGTATGGGTACCACTTGATCCATGGTTTTGTCTATCCATAGCTCTATTAACCGCATTGTCTATCATAGCTTGCAACTCTGCACCCGCTACGTTTACATGGGCATTATCAGGTACTATCCCTGGGTGACTGTTGACCTCGTTTGAGTCTGCCATGTTGCTTGAACTGTAACATATCGACAATAGTCTATTGGTGAGTTTATTATAGAATTGTCTTTTAGTCTCAGAGGACGTTAATTATAGCCCGTGGGCACTTCATCCATATGGGATGCTTATATAAATAAGGATTTAGAATAATCCTATAAAAATGACTTATGTGATTTTATCGTATCACACTTTGTCGAGCATGTAATTATGCTTTCTTATGCTTAATAAGGATTTGAATCTCTTGAATAGGTTCTACCATCTCGGCCTTGTGTGCAGTGACGTTTAGGCTAGGTTTTACCTTTAAGATTCTTTTTAATAATTAACGCAGAACAAAATTTCTAAATCGAGATGTTAATAAGGAACTTAATCTAATTGTGGGACTACCATCTCGGCCCTGTCTTAATGTGACATATGGCTAGGTCTTGTCCTTTTAGATTTTGCCATTTTATTATAATGGTAGATCTTATAATATAGGAATGATATTTTAAATATAATCGTTCCTTCAAAAATCTAAACGAGTATATGGTTGCCCTAATCGGGACTTCTACCCAAAATGACTCGCTCATACAAGAGCTAATCGTATAAATAACAAAGGAACCAAATAAGGACAAAATGAAACAAATTTGGATTTTTCCCTATGTTCTTGTCTAGACTCAAGAATGTGCAATTGTGTAACTGAGATTAAACACAAAAGACTAGTGTTTAATTCACTCAGTGTTGGCTCTGATACCAACCTGTCACACCCCAAATTTCCACGTGTCACCGGTGGGCCCGGTGGGGAGTATCGTGACGTGGTTGGCAACATCATAGTCAAACAACACAATATTTAAATGCACAGCGGAAGCAAAAGATAATATATTACAATCCGAATATAAAGTAATATCCAAGTATTACAACGGAAGGTAAAGGATCCACAGGCGGATCATAAAACTTAAACATTGTTCAACAGACTTTAGACGCCTAGAACTTGCAAGATTCCTTATTAACGTCCTGAGCCGCTTCCAGCCTATTACGTACTTGTACCTGCCACTTAGACTTTTGAAAATACGTCAGTTTTCACTGGTAAATACACTCAACCGACTCATTTGAAAAGTGTTTAAGAAAATTGGTTTAGGTGCACAAGACACGTAAATGTTTCGACACTTTGATTAGAATGCACAAGGCAAAATTAATATTTTTATACTTGAGACAAATTATATTTCATGTTATCAGTTTTACATAACTTGCTCTACATGTAGGGCCCGAAACTATGTCGGTTCATGATTAACCGACACACCACTATTCCCCTATTGGGAATTCCATATTGGTATAAACATATGGCATCTGTCAGGTGTATGCCTACACCCCGTGCTTAGGTCGTGGCCATTGCAAATCATGAGTCAAGGATATCCAGGACACGGTCGCATTAATCCCCAATGTTTCAGTCAAGCAATACGAATTAAAACAGGTTATTTGGATTTCCCGACTCATTGGTCTTTGAATCCCATACCTGAACATGCGGTATTTATATTACCGTATCCCAAGCCCGTAATAGGGAAAATAAGTTAAGAGTATTTACCTGAGCTAGCTCCTGTCTTAAATAGCAGAAATTTATAACTCAGCCGTATTCACTTAAGCAAGCGTAGGTACAATTTACCGGAAAGCTCTAGTCTGGAATGATGGTATAAATAACTAATTAGAATGCTAACGGGTCTTTAATTAAGCTTAAGCTTAGACCGGTTAGTCTTACAGAAAGATACGGTTC
Organism: Helianthus tuberosus; assembly: GCA_030545235.1. Lineage (NCBI taxonomy): Eukaryota > Viridiplantae > Streptophyta > Magnoliopsida > Asterales > Asteraceae > Helianthus > Helianthus tuberosus. Next base: position 195,223,340 of record CM060430.1, read on the forward strand.
GTACGCACGATTAAGCGAAGACCGGATAGAATGTGATTTAGACCCGACAAGTTCGAAGACTCGTATAATATGGGTATACTATACACATTCTGGATTTTGAGATAAAACCGATAAGGTTTGACCCGTTTCGGCTAATTTATGTAAACTAGTTACATAAACCGAACCTAACGCGTATGAAGCGTAACGGGTAACCATAAGAGTCCTAAACAGGTTTCCTAAGTTAACATGCCTTAAATATGATGTGATATCATTAGGATACCTTCCGTTATACCCAAAACGAGTTTAATTTTATATTAATCCCCTTAGGGGTATTTTGGTCAATTTTAAAGATTATAAAAGGGATCAATTAAGCTTCTTTGGTCCGGGTCTGAATAAATCAGTAAAATAACTTATTTTAACAGGTTATAACATTTGGTAATAAGTCTTATATGTTAAAATAGTTTTAAACCCAACTATGCGTTAAATACGCGTATAAAGTCGTTTTAAGCGACGTACGGTTTAAAATACGATTCTGAGTTTTCTGATCAAATAAACAGGTTCAAAACACTCCATTTAATATTTAAAATCAGTAGCAATTGGATTGGCGTTAAAAGGATTTGTAAAACTCATTTTATGGCCTAAAAGGGCATATTCGGTATTTACCGAATTAAGGCGCTAATCCAAGCTTATGATCAGTCTAAAAATAATAAAAATCTTTAAAAATCCTAAAATATTATTTAACATCAGTGGGTAAAAGATTTGGTGTCAAAACTGAGTTTAGATAGGCTTTACGCTAATGACGCCGTTTAATTAATAAATATGTTTATAAATACGCCATTAAGCATAACTCCTAATCTAGACTCCCGATTGACGTGAAATTTTGCAGACATGTTCAATAATCAGTATTAAAGACTTTTGCACTTTTACATTTTCTAAAATCTCGTTCTTTGGTCATAAGGGCATTATGGTCATTATTTAGGCATTTAACGGAAACGTCGGATAGTTACGGATTCGAGTGGTATAAACGCAGAGGCTTATACACACATGTAACTAGGTCCTAATGGAACCTTAAGGCATATCTAAACCTATAAGAATCGGGTCAGAACTGAGGTCAAAGCAAAAGTCAAACCCTTGCGTATCTCGGTTCCGAATCGGTTCTAAACCTAAAGTTGTCGAATCAAACAAGTGTATACAAGTTTTTATACTTATTTTCAGTTGGTAAGAATGATAAAATAGGCTATACGCCATTTACATCGCTAATCATGCATTATACCAAACATAACAATTCTGTTGACTTTTTCGGAAGAGGTTTGACTCGATAAACGGCCTAGTTAGGATCCGAATTAGTGAGTGCCCTTTTAGGGGTTTATCAACCATATAAATACCAACTTATAACAACCTTTGATTCGACTAAACTCTGGACCGATTATTTATTATCGAAAAGTCAAACCGTAGTTACGACGGTTTGATTTCTCGGCCATAAACTAAGTATGAATGAATTAGAGAAGATCAAGGGTACTTACACAAGTCTTATGGATGCTATGGAATGTTTGTGATCTGTTGGAAAGCTCCTCAAAATGGCCAGAAGTGAAATGTGCATGTATGTGAAAAATGTGACTTCTTATAACAACTTCTAACCTCATGGATGATCAACAACTAAGTCTAGGGATGTTACATTATCATCCACAAGTGTCCTACAAGCTATAAATCATGTAGGGGTGCTCACACAAGCAGATAAGATCCAAGTAAGTCGGTTAAATGGCTGAAACAGCCAACTGTCATGTATCTGGTCGCTGTGCAGTCCTAGCGCACCGCTACGCTTATGGTGTAGCGCCCCGCTACGCTGGTAGCGCACCGCTACGCTTCTGGTGTAGCGCCCCGCTAGCCTGTCATCAGCCTTGAAAATTTTGCAATTTAGTCCCTGGTCCCCCGAAAGGTCGCTTTCTCATGTTTTCTTGCATTTTGGGACTTTGTTATTAACATATAGGGGCTTTAAAACTTATACCCACTTTGTGAAGCCCTCGGGTAACTTTGTGATCACCCGAAAAACCCTAAATTTCAACGTTGACACTTATAACCCTCGTACACGAATTTTATCACAACTTGCTCATACGATATCGAAACTTCATGAAATTTTTGTGGTACATTCTAGTGAGCATAATTAATCGTTACAAAGCTTCGGGTTTGTTAAAAGGTCACTCAGAGGTATAACTTAAACATGTTGGCACATTTAACCCCTGTAGTTTGTAATCTCTCACTTTCTTTCACAATTCGCTTCGTATGATCCATGATCTATTTATGTAAGGTTATAAACATCATGTAGAGTTATTGCAAAGTCTAATTATTCATTGTTGACACTTTGAACCCTTATAATTTCACAGTTTCACTGATTGTCAACTTTAGTCCTTCAAGAACATTCCTTCACACGTTCAAACCTATGACACGTGTCAACACCTTATAGGACGTAAACTTTCGGGGTGTTACAGGTGACAAATTAGTTTAAAATATTTCTGCCCGGCGAGTGATTATCATGTGTGTTATAGTAGACTCCATTAATTCATCAAGGGATGTAAGATTGAACGACAATCTTACGGTTGAAGTTGAGATTCAGTAACATCGATGCTAAAATATTTCATTTAAAAACATGATGCTTTTGGTTTTGCTTTGGTAGCAACTTTAAAATTATTCCCGGGGATTCATATGTGATTATCAAAGAACAAATTTACCAATGGAACAAATTTATCCTTTTAAAAACATCCCCACTCGGTAAATTAATGCTTGGTTTAGCGTTGACGGATTATTTATCCCGCCGCAACGCGCGGGTTGGCGTCAACTCGTTGACACTAAAACATAAGCCAAAGTTTGTGGAACATGAAACATGCATGATCTCTACACATTGTATCGTTGTGGCTTAGTTGATCTCCTAGGCCTTAGTTTTCCATGATATTGACCGTGGCACGTTCAACAACCATAAGTAACAAATCAATATTTTTTTGGTAACATGAACTACAGTCCGAATTGCAAACCTAATTTTTTTTTGGGTAACATGAACTGCAGTCCCACAAAATTTTATAAATTAAAAAACATTACAAAAAGTAGCATCTAGTGTTTACCGAGCTTGGGACATGGTGACATACCCCCTAAACTTGATTAAACACTCACAAGAAACAATCAACTAGGCCCTATACATTCAGGTAATCAACCTGGCCCACCTATTGCTATTGATATCGATTCCATTGGGATTCGCTAAAGCCCAATGTTTATTATCAACCTTATGCCAAAACAAAAATACAAACAATTCAATGTACATCAAATCTATCCTACCCGTCTCTTGCAAAACCCCATAAGCCCCATCTCATAAATGTAATCCATTAGGGGTGTTCAAAACCAGATATCCAAAAATTCGGATATCCGAATTTCGGATATTTGAAATTTTCGGATACGGATTCGGATAGTGAATCGGATATCCGAAAATCCAACTTTTTATTTAATTTTTATTTTTTATTATTTTTTTCATATTCGGAAACGGATATTTTGGATAGTTTCGGATATCCGAATATAAGTTTTCGGATATTTTTCGGATATTTCGGATATTTTCGGATACTTCGGATATTTTCGGATATTCGGATATCCGAAAAAAATGAAAATTAAATTTTCGGATATTTCGGATATCCGAAATATCCGAAAATTTTGAAAATCACTATCCGAATCCGAATTCGAAAAGATATCCGATTTTTCGGATTCGGATATCGGATATTTCTAATCGGATTTTCGGATACGGATAGTTTTGAACACCCCTATAATCCATAAGCGCATGCAAGTATATCTTGTTCAAGTTATTCTTTCCGGACCTATTTGAGACTTCCTACTCAACTTTGTCCACATACTATACCGAGTACATGGGCCTAACTCCTAAGTACTTGGTTTCTCCTTTTCTATACTTAGCCTACACAAGTACACATCGTAAGTTCAATACTAATAAAGACCACTATTCCTTTTTTAGTAAACAGCCCCCTTAACCAAAACCAAATATTCAAATAAATCCCCCATATTTAATTTGATTTTGCTTTCGGTCAACCCAATACTACCACCAGATCTGATTACAACTCCCTCCCTAACCCTTACAAGCACAATAGTGTATGTACAACCCTTACAAGCACAATAGTGTATGTAACTCTCACAGCCCATCTTTCAAGGCCCAAAATATTCCTTTTAGTTTTTAGGCCTATTAAGACATTTTTTAATCCATTCGGTCGGATAGTCATTCGATGGAAAGGATGTGTTTGTGAAATCTTTGAACTTTGAAGTTTTCGTTGTAGCATTTTAAAAAGTGAGAAGTGTCTTTATATGTCCAGTCATCCGGTCGGATGGTCATCCGGATGGATGGCCATTCGATCGAATGATGATCCGAGCGGAAGTTGATATTCTTCGAAGTTTTGAAAATTGTTTTAGTGTTGAAAACCACAAGTCACCTGGTCGAATAGTCGTTCGATTGGATGGTCGTCCGATCGGACGGCTATTCGATTGAGCCACCTGTTCGTTTGAAAACTTGTGAAATCAGTTAAGTTGTAAAGTTTTACAGTTTAACCGAGATGGTATAACGACGTGTCAAACAATGGAAACAACACCAAGTTTAGCTCAGCCGATCGGATGGGAATCACCCTGTTCGATCAGGCTCAACTGTTCAGGATGAAGCTTCATGTTCAACCCGTGAATCGGTCGTCTCTTCGGTAGAAATCCATTCTTAGCCCGGTTTCCCACTGGGAAATGAGTAGAACACCCGAACGAGTCTGGATTCCATCAATTTTGAGTAAAAAGTGCAAGATTGTTGAAGAAAAGTTTGAAACTGTTGTTAAATGTTTAGGTTTAGCTGAAATCGGTGTAAAAACGTGTAGAAATTCATCAGATCCGAACCGTTCTTGATGAGATGAGGTCACACTTCAATGTTCATAAGAACTCCATGATGACGTCACCCTAGAACAGCCCAAATCAGATGATTTCATGGTGAAAAGTTGTGATTTGATGGAGGAGAGAAAGTGTATAGTGATTGTGAAAGTACAAGATTTAGAGTGAAAACTTACAAGAATCGCGATGAATCGAGAGAAAAGCGGCTGAGAGCGTGCTGGTCGGAGGGAGCTGTCACATCAATGAACAATGATGTGACAGGAGGGGTATTTATAGTGTGAGAGAAGGAAAGGCAGTGTAGTGTTGTGTGGGTCGGATGACTGTTCGATCGGACGGCGCGTGCGGGTTAGTTTTCGACTTTCGTTTCGTGCGCTGAGCATTGCGTTGCGTTTAATCGAGTTGCGAGTAAGCGTTGCGATAGTTTTAAACAATAGTTACACAAATAACATAACTAACACATAACAACATAAAAGTATGTAAACTTGCGTTTTGTGATTAGTTTGCGTTGCGATAGAGTTGCGATTGTGTTTGCAAATAACACATTTAACATAAATAAGCATGCACAAGTAGAGCACGTAACGGCACACACACAAACATAAAACAATAATAACTGCGATCCGAGTTACGATGCGATAGCGATGTAATAACGTTAAGTAGATTAGCGTTTAATTGCGTTTATCGCATTGTTACTTCACATATTAACAAATCGTAAAACAAAATAGCGGTACTAACATACATCAATTATCGAGTTGAGAGTACAAGCAATAATTAAGACAGAAATGACAGATCTGAATAGCTATCTTATCTTCCTTTGACTTTGACTTGTACTTTGACTTCAAAAGTCGGGTTGTTACAAACCACCTGTTGAATAAACTGTAAAGAACTGCCATCATGGAAGTTATTTTTGTGAGTTTAAGTGGCTGAGATTTCATCTCAGCAAGATCTAATGGTGGAGAATGATTTGGAAAACAGTTAGACTTAATGGGCTTAATATATATATATATATATATATATATATATATATATATAGGTAGAGGATCCTGTAAAAAGTGCTCAAAGTGTGAGAAGTGTATTATAACACTATATATAATACTATATAACACCATATAAACACCGTATAACAATATGTAACACCATATAATACCATATAACACTATGTAACACTATATATCATTATATAACAAATATAACACTATAGGTTGTCTGATAGCATGTCTATGATAGATGTATAGTGTTATATTTGTTATATAATGATATATAGTGTTAGATAGTGTTATATGATATTATATGGTGTTACATATTGTTATACGGTGTTTATATGGTGTTATATAGTATTATATATAGTGCTATAATACACTTCTCACACTTTAGGCCCTTTTTACAGTATCCTTACCCTATATATATATATATATATATATATATATATATAAATATAACATTTCGGGAGTACATTGCTAATGTAAATCAGTTGATACGTTTTCTAAATTACAAACTCTCAGGATATGCATAACGTTTTACATAAACTGGTATTAAGCCCACGCGTTGCATGGCAGGGGCGTAAAACCGTGCTACAAGCGTTAGGTGGTGTGTGTGTGGAGGGGTGGGGGTAGAGTGGGGGAGGGGGCGTGAAACCGTGCTAACCGAACGATGGCCAACATCGTAAACATAGACGAAGTCGAATATAGGCAACTTTATTGAAGTTTAGAGACTGTATGATAACTTTAAGTAACTTCTTAAAGAAAAAGAAAAAGAAAAAAATGATTAAACATCAAAACGTAGACCAACTTAAAACGTAGATAAGATAAGTAACTTGAATTAAACCAATAAATATATAAAAATAAGCACGTAAAACTCTAAAGGGGTAAAAAATAACATTTTTATGTAATCAGTGGTAACTAGTAATAATGGTAATCTCTAGTTCATATCCAAGTAACTTGAATTAAACCAATAAATATATAAAAATAAGCACGTAAAACTCAAAATGGGTAAAAAAATAACATTTTTATGTAATCAGTGGTAATTAGTAATAATGGTAATCTCTAGTTCATATCCATCAAGTTTCAAGCTCTTGAATTGGATTTTATTCAATGCATCAGAAGAGTTGCTAATGAGCTCTTAAAGGAAGATCTCCTTGTCACTAACCATCGGGGCTAACTCAACGCTTTTGAAGACCTAAATCGAACTTTAAATGCGGGGCTTTTTTTCGGTTTTGAAACAATATTTTTTATTGCTTTATATAAGTATATGGTGGTATTCTTATATATTATACAGATCTAAATATTAATAAAAAAAACTCTAATTAATGCCACATGACAATCTCTTCTTCAATCTCACAGTTTTACTTTTAACTTTTTTAAAATAATCTTATTATTATTGTTGTTGTTGTTTTGTTGTCTATAAATCTTTCAACTTTAATTTTAATATATATTTGTTGTTGTTGTTGTTGTCTATAAATCTTTCAACTTTAATTTTAATATATATATACATATATAATCTATTCGTCTAAGCTTAATATTAGGTCCTTCGTCCTATAAACTAAACTATGTCTTCAGTTTACACCATGGATATTTTAAGTGTGTTATATATTTAAATAACATTTTGCTACATCTATAGATATTTTAAGTGCATTCTATATTTAAATAACATTTTTCTATATCTACGCTAATAATTAATAATATAAAAGCACTGGCAAAAGATTATGATATATTAATTTTAATACATAAAAGTTTTACAGAGTTTTAAACCATAAATACCTAGATATATTAGATATCTATCTAATATAATTGATATTTAATCTTTATTTTTATTAATAGAATTAATTACATGGTTGGTACTTGTGGTTTGTCTGTTTTACAATTTTCATACCTATTTATTGAAAATTACACAATCAGTACCAATTTTTACAAAATAATTTCACCATAAGCACGTCACAGGTACTAACTATTTAATATTTATTTTCTTAACTATATCTTTAACTTTTTTATGCTTATTAATAACCATTTAGTATTTCATTGACCCAAACCCGTGTAATACACAAATTTCTAACCTAATAATAAATTAAAAAAAAACAAAGTAAAATGTTATAACACATGTAATACATAAGTTTATAAATTCATAATAAATACAAAAACAAAGTGAAAATACTATTAAGTAAATCATACATCAAAGTTCTTTTTTATGAAATACATATATTGACGATTGTGTGTGTTAACCAATTAAATTATATTTATTCACCCCGTGTAATAAATGTGTTTATTCAATCGGTGTAATACACGAGTTTTTAAAAAATGTAATATTGTATTATTTATTATATAAAATTATATTTATTTAAATCGTTTAATACACGAGGTTCTAACCTAGTATTTTATAAAAAGAAACTAGATTCTCTAGTTATTATTATATGAATTATTTTAATTTCAAAGCATATGTGTTTACTGAAAGTTAAAAAGTAAGTTAATAAATCAAGAAAATAAAAGCTAATATTTCTAGAAATAGAAAATTAGCAGCTAATGCAACTATATTAGTATTAGTAAACTACCCGTTTAAAATGAGAAAACAAAAGAAAATAAGAGGAAAGATAAAAAAAATAACGCTTCAGCTTGATAAATACAAATAATATTTTAATAAAAGATTATCAGATAAATGCATATACAAATAATATTTTAATAACGCTTCAGCCTTCCTAGACCAGCAACAAAAATTATATGTGATTTTATTTCTAAATTGAGGCCCTTAGACAACGAGGCCCTAAGCAAAGGCTTTAGTTGGCTTGCTCTTGAGCTGGCTCTTCTAACCACGGATTGTTGTTTGGTATAAACTAGTAATAAGACCCGCGCGCGTTGCGGCGCGAGTACATTGCAAACGTCGAACGGATTAGTCCAAACGTTATGTGACGCATTAATCATATGAAAACACGTGTTTCAACGTATCCGATTGAACTCAATGCAGCATATAACTGCATTGCAATTAGATCAAAACGTAAAGTAAATCAAGTTTATACAGTACACTCATAACATATTATATGCAACTCGATTAACTCGAATCTATACCATCAAGTCAAAACGAATTATAAGCGACCCGATTCATATGTAGGAAACATACAAAACAAAGCATGAAAGCGTATACGAAATTTGCGTTGAAATATTAAAATGCAAAGTTTAAAAGTTGAGAGGTGGGTATAAAGCATATATGTTAATAATATAAATTACCAAAGTGTTATAAGCTACAAAAGTAGGGATTAAAAAAAAGGAAAATTTTATGTGCCAAAAGTGTAATTTACAAAATTATGAGCTAAAAGTAAAAAAACCTTCAAAGTTAGAGGGTGGTTATGAAAAAACTACTAAGGGGGAAAAAAGATTTGTTGGTATAAATAGTTGGGAGAATTGTATAACAAAGGATCCTTGGACGGTTGGGCATGCATGCCCATTAACTATTATTGCACAGAAAAATGAAAATACTACCGACTTTTTACATTAAGATATAGTACTAGTAAAAGATTCGCGCGCGTTGCGGCGCGAGTACATCGCGGACGTCGAACGGATTAGCCCAAACGTTATGTAATACGTTAATCATATGAAAACGTTCGTATCGTCGTATTCGATTGAACTCAATGTAGCCTATAGTTGCATTGCAATTGGATAAAAACATAAAGTAAATCAAGTTTATATCATACAATCATAACGTATTATATGGAATCCAACAAACTCGAATTTGTATTGTCAAGTCAAAACGTTATTATATGAGACCCAATTCATATGTAGAAATTATACAAAATAAAGCATAAAACCTTATGCCAAATTTACATCGAAAGGTGATGCAAAGTTTAAAGTTGAGGGGTCCGTATAAAGTATATGGTCCATAAACGTAAATTACCTAATTATAGGCTAAAAATATAAGTTACAAAAGTAAGGGGTAAAAAAGAAAAATTATATGTGCAAAAAATGCAAATTACAAAAGTATAAACTAAAAAAGAAAAACTTTTAAAGTCAAAGGGTTGGTGGTTGAATATCTACACCGACATTCAACTTTAAGATATATAGAAATATATAACTAGAGATGACCATTTTCTTCTCCTATCAAACAGATACTAGCCGAACAACGTCGGTATCGACACCGTTCACACCAGTGTTTCATGCCCAAACCAGTTAAGCGTTAAGAGGCGTCCGTTAAGGCAGTACTAAGCCTGAGGTCCGACTATTCGAGGATGAGGCCCAGGTTGAGGCCGATGAGGCGTTGAGCATACTGCAGAGAACAATCGTCGTATTACGGCGTAGGGTGATAACGGGAGACAATTGACGACGGACAACTAGTGAGGAAAAAAAAGTCAAGACTGTTACTTAATGACTTAGGAAATATAATGTAATTTGTGTATATATAATAAATTAATAAACAATAATTCGAGAAAAACCAAGCCGAGCAGACCTTTGCTTGTGCTTGCCTCGTTTACAAACTGATTCGAGCCATCGACTCATTTACAACCGAGCGGGAAATCAAACAAATATTCTTCAAGCATTTTTCGAGTGAGCAGCGAGTGAGTGATGGGGACTAACCCTAGTTTTGAACATATAAATTATTTTTTTTAAACTAAAAACAAATAAATATGAAAAACAAAAAACAATATACTAACGAAATTACCTATGAGAAAAATACAAGAAATAATATATTATTAAGCTCCGTGTGAAGAACCTAGAAATCATAAGCTACGAGAGAAGAGTGGAAGCATCCAGAACCCATCCGAACCTCACTCCGAACAGAGCCGTCTCCGAGAACTCTAAAAATAATTTAGGCCTCGGGCGAAATAAAAAACTGGGCCCAAAATTATGCTATGGGAAAATGAATTTACAAAAAAAATAAGACCTTGGTGCCAGAGCCAAGTCTTGAACTTGAGACCTTAATGTTATCTTTAAATGGTTTTTCCACTTCACCACAATCACTTTTATGTACAATAAATGAATGCATATATTAAATATATAATTTACTATACATATAAAAGCTTATAAAAACTTTTCGGGTCCTTTAAAAATTTGGGCCTCGAGCGACGGCACGGGTTGGCCGGCCCAAGAGCCGGCCCTGACTCCGAACCTCTGGCATCGGAGAAGCACCTAGAAACACCACCTTCTTCACTATAAAAACCACCCAATTTCATACGTCTACTCATCAAAACTGAAATTCAACGAATTCTCTCTACAAAACGCTCGCGATCTCTCTAAAACTTCTCAATCAATCTTCCATCGTTTCACAACTTCTATAGTTAATTTGTTGCAATGGCGGAGGTACAGATGGCTGACGCAGAGACGTTTGCATTCCAGGCTGAGATAAACCAGCTGTTGAGTTTAATAATCAACACCTTCTACAGAAACAAGGAGATCTTCCTTCGAGAACTCATTAGCAACTCTTCCGATGCCTTGGATAAAATCCGTTTCGAGAGCTTGACGGACAAGAGCAAACTGGATGCGCAACCAGAGCTCTTCATCCGGCTTGTTCCGGACAAGGTTAACAAGACCTTATCTATCATCGATAGTGGTGTTGGGATGACTAAAGCAGGTAATATACTGCATTCAATATTTCAATTTTACGTATCCGTTCGTTAATTCTGTCACTCTATGTTAAGTTTGTTTGTTTGTTTGTTTGTTTTTTTTTTTTTTGCATGCATAATGCTGCTACTTTGATACATAGGTTAAGTTCAACACGAATGCTTGTTGTAATCCTCAATTACGCTATGTGTTTTCGTTTAAGATGTGATTTGCTTCCGTTATGTGCGGCTAGACTGGAATTATAAAAGTAATTATGCAATTAAATGGTCTATCATTGGGAAAAAAATATAGATTAGGGCATTTAATGAAATTGTGCGGTTTAGCCTTCTGAAATTATGCAGATAATTGGTTAATTACTTGAAAACATCTAGATTAGTAATAGATGATAGATGTACATAAATTAGGATTTAGGAATTTGTATCAGTTAGTGCATTTGATGATAATGTGCATTCTATTCCTTCTTAAATTGTAAATTTATAAAATGTACTGTGTGCATGTGGTATTCGAAATATTGTTTATAATGTGGTGAGTAATGTATTCGGAACATGTTGGGATTAGAATTGCTCTATATAGGGGTCTCGAGGAAAAATGAACCATTAGAAGAGATCTAGTTAGGGCATTTGATGACATTGTGCAGTTTAGCTTTCTAAAATTGTTGGTCTAGACAATGTAATGGGTGAAAATTTTGTGAAAGTAATGATATATAAGTGAACTAGTGTTTCCAGAACACATTAAGCACTTGTTTAAAGTGAGCTGTATAAGGTTCTAAAAGTATTCATGTAATTATGTAGATTTGGTGAACAATTTGGGGACCATTGCAAGATCCGGAACAAAGGAATTCATGGAGGCCCTTCAGGCTGGGGCTGATGTAAGCATGATTGGGCAGTTTGGTGTGGGTTTCTATTCTGCCTATCTTGTTGCTGAGAAGGTCATTGTTACTACGAAACACAATGATGACGAGCAATACATATGGGAGTCTCAAGCTGGTGGTTCGTTTACTGTTACCAGGGATGTTAACGGAGAGCCACTTGGCAGAGGAACCAAGATTACTCTCTTCCTCAAGGAGGATCAGGTAATTGTGTGCTTCAACAGCATTTTTCTGTCCATGTTTCTGTGATGCATAAGGAATTAGTTACTAGCTTTTGTGTAATTTACTTTTGCAGATGGAGTACTTGGAAGAAAGGAGAATTAAGGATCTGGTGAAGAAGCATTCCGAGTTCATTAGCTACCCGATCTATCTATGGACTGAAAAAACAACCGAGAAAGAGATAAGTGACGATGAAGATGAGGAGCCTAAAAAAGAAGAGGAAGGTGACATTGAGGAAGTTGACGAAGAGAAAGAGAAAGAGATGGGCAAGAAGAAGAAGATCAAGGAGGTTTCTCATGAGTGGGAGCTTATCAACAAACAGAAACCGATCTGGCTTCGCAAACCTGAAGAGATCACCAAGGAAGAATACGCTGCTTTCTACAAGAGCTTGACCAATGACTGGGAAGAACATCTAGCTGTGAAACACTTCTCTGTTGAAGGACAGCTGGAGTTTAAAGCGATCCTCTTCGTGCCTAAGAGGGCTCCATTTGATCTTTTCGACACGCGTAAGAAGATGAACAACATCAAGCTATATGTCAGGAGGGTTTTCATCATGGACAACTGTGAAGAATTGATTCCAGAATACCTTGGGTTTGTAAAGGGTGTTGTGGACTCCGATGACTTGCCACTCAACATCTCTCGTGAAATGCTTCAACAGAACAAGATTCTCAAGGTTATCAGGAAGAATCTTGTGAAGAAATGCATTGAGATGTTCAATGAGATTGCTGAGAACAAGGATGATTACAACAAATTCTATGAAGCCTTTTCCAAGAATCTGAAATTGGGTATCCATGAAGACAGCCAAAACAGATCCAAGTTGGCCGATTTGCTTAGGTACCATTCAACCAAGAGTGGGGATGAGTTGACCAGCTTGAAAGACTATGTGACCCGTATGAAAGAGGGACAGAAGGATATTTACTACATCACTGGTGAGAGCAAAAAGGCTGTTGAGAATTCCCCATTCTTGGAGAGACTGAAAAAGAAAGGTTATGAGGTGCTGTTCATGGTGGATGCTATTGATGAGTATGCGGTTGGGCAGCTGAAGGAATATGATGGGAAAAAGCTTGTGTCTGCAACGAAAGAAGGATTGAAGCTTGAGGATGAAACAGAGGAAGAGAAAAAGAAGAGGGAAGAGAAAAAGAAATCATTTGAGAATCTATGCAAGACGATTAAAGACATCTTGGGAGACAAGGTTGAGAAGGTTGTGGTTTCAGACAGAATTGTGGACTCGCCTTGCTGTTTGGTGACTGGAGAATACGGATGGACGGCTAACATGGAGAGGATCATGAAGGCCCAGGCTCTGAGAGACAGTAGTATGGGGGCTTACATGTCTAGCAAGAAGACGATGGAGATAAACCCTGACAATCCCATCATGGAGGAACTCAGGAAGAGGGCCGAGGCAGACAAGAATGATAAATCAGTCAAGGATCTGGTGTTGCTTTTGTTTGAGACTGCTTTACTGACATCTGGATTCAGCTTGGAGGATCCAAACACATTTGGAGGAAGAATTCACAGGATGTTGAAGTTGGGTCTGAGCATTGATGAGGAAGAAGGAGAGGAAGACGCTGAAATGCCTGCTTTGGAGGAAGAAGGTGCAGAGGAAAGCAAGATGGAGGAAGTGGATTAAGTTGGTTTATGCTGCTTTGATTCGGTTCAATCAGTGTGTTTAAATGATTGTCTAAATTGAGTACGCCTTCTTTTATTTTGTTTTGAACTTGTTATCAAGTGTGTCTGGGTCGATGTGTATCAAGTGAATATTCCCTTTTTTGTAGTTTGGTCACATGGTGAAAATGAAATATAGATCTTTTGGTTAAGTGTCACATGTGAGAATGAAATACAGATCTTTTGGTTGCTATTAGTTTCTGATCTGATTTAATTGTTTAGGTTGAAGGGCTTCATGTTAATGGGCACACAACAATTGCAAAGATTCCAAAGATGCAGCCCAGCTAGACAGTGCAAATGATACGGTCCAACCCGATACGATCCGAGTTGCCGTCAATTGTGTGAAGCAACCCATGTTTAATATTTTTTCTTTGCATGTTTGGTCCCATGTTCTGCATGTTCTCCCACGTAGTTATCTAGTTGATCTAGAATGGTCTTAAGTTTACATTATAGTTTGCATGTTTAGTAGTAACCAACAACCCACGTTTCTTTAAGTGTTGCTTGCATGATTGTATTTATATCCCTTCATTTAGTAAATGAAAGGAGAAGAAAAATTACAGAAAAATCTCGTCTTTCATCTCTAAATTTCTTGGAGCTTAACCCCCTCTAAGGGTTATCTATATTGGGAGTTTGTAGGTTTTCTCCGTAAACCTATCAATTGGTGCTTTCATTGAGCCTTAGCCTCCATGGCTTTGGAAGAACTCGAGGACTCCACGTATCTATCTCGCTTCACCGGTTCCAATCCTGCCCGGTGGATTTGTGATGCTGAACGGTTCTTTTCCTTTTATGCAATTTATGAGGAAGAACGGTTTCCTTATGTTGTTGAGTCGTTCGATGATGAACCTTTTTCTTGGTTCAATTCATGGTATCGAGGACCGGAACGCCTTACATGGAAGTCTTTCACTATTGCAATGCTTCATCGTTTCCGACCACCACCGCTTAACCCCTTACCACCACCGTCACTTCCATGCCAAGAACCGCCAATACCACCGACATCGTCTTTTGGAAGGGTCGCTTCACTACCGATTCCGACATCATCGCCACAACAGTCACCATCAGATTCCATCTACCCTCTAGCTACCATTCTCACCAACAAGACCGCCATACCGGTGCTATATACATTCGCCTTGCTCGATGGCCATGTCTCATTCGAAAACCGGTGCTCCAAGTTCAGTGATGCAGACCCAAATGCCATCGGCAGAAGGGAATGGAGACCACCATGGATGCCACCGTGTCGCTATGTTGAGACCGATCCTAATGCTGTTGTACGATGCGAGTGGCGACCGCCATGGACCGCACATCCCATCCTTGAGGACAAGGATGATTTGAAGGGGCGAGGAGTTGATACGGTCCAACCCGATACGATCCGAGTTGCCGTCAATTGTGTGAAGCAACCCACGTTTAATATTTGTTCTTTGCATGTTTGGTCCCATGTTCTGCATGTTCTCCCACGTAGTTATCTAGTTGATCTAGAATGGTCTTAAGTTTACATTATAGTTTGCATGTTTAGTAGTAACCAACAACCCACGTTTCTTTAAGTGTTGCTTGCATGATTGTATTTATATCCCTTCATTTAGTAAATGAAAGGAGAAGAAAAATTACAGAAAAATATCGTCTTTCATCTCTAAATTTCTTGAAGCTTAACCCCCTCTAAGGGTTATCTATATTGGGAGTTTGTAGGTTTTCCCCGTAAACCTATCAGCAAACCAATGTGAAGTTCAAAACAGAGACTGAACCTGAGTATGCAAACCAACTGGGAAGAACATCTATTTTGAGTCAACCCGATCTGTTAAGACACGAACACGATAAGACACGAACACGAAACATGTAAACACGAACACGACATAAAATCTTGTCGTGTCAGATTTTTCCAAACACGAACACGAACCTGTTAATAAACAGGTTACACGAAATGTTAAGACACGAAAATGTTATCAACATAACATACGACCTGTTTAAGACACAAACACGGCCTGTTAAGACACGAACACGACATGTTAAGACACGAAAATGTTACCAACACGACCTGATGAATATTAACTTAAAAGCAACATGGTTAACATGATAATGGTTTCAAATTGAAGTATAATAATGCAAAATTACATTTTTCTAAATCTTTTATGGCCGAGTTTTCTAGATCTCCAGTTGTTCCATTCAATTTGAAAGATCACAATTTCTATATTCTTGAAAAAAACCAACTTAATCAGTAACTTTGTCTTCGAAATTTAGGTGAGTGTACAGTAGATCTTGGACCCATGATTCACAGTATCAAAACACAACCCTTTTAATTCATAGATAATGATCAAAGGAATCTGATGTGTTTCTAGAGTTCGTTACAGTTCCATGAATTTGTTGATAACCTACCTATCAACCGGTATAGAGATCAAAAAGAGACTTGTATTGAATTGTAAGTTGTGATTTTTTTATCTCTATTACATTCAAGCCTTTAAATTTATAGACCAAATACAGAGACAAAAATGGAAACAAGAAAAATTAAAGGGAGTAAATAACGGCTGGAAATCCGGATCGTGAGCTGTAATTGGGAGATTAGGTTTGACTGATCCAAATCTACCCTATAATTTATTATCTTTATTATCTTCTTTCCGACACTCCCCCTCAAGTTGAGTAGTGGGGTCACCAATACTTAACTTGCTCAAGCAGCTACTAAACGTGTTTCCATTGACGGCTTTTGTAAGAATATCTGCGAGTTGATCTTTTGACGGAACATATGGGAGCTCTATGATTCTTTCCTCCAGTTTTTCCTTGATGAAATGTCGATCTACCTCTACGTGTTTTGTTCGATCATGTTGAACTGGGTTTTCTGAGATCTGTATCGCAGCCGTATTGTCACACATAACTTTACTGGGAGCCCTTTGGGAAAAACCAATGTCTTCTAGAAGCTTCCTGATCCAAAGAACTTCGCTTAACCCTCGAGCTATACCTCTAAATTCTGCTTCTGCACTTGACAGAGCGACCACCTTTTGCTTCTTACTTCTCCAGGTAACAAGGTTTCCACCGACTAAGGAGAAGTATCCTGATGTTGACCTTCGGTTTCCCTTATCTCCTGCCCAGTCTGCATCTGTGTAGAGCTCAACGTTTAAATGTCCATTCGTTTTGAACAATACTCCATGGCCTGCGGTCCCTTTGAGATACCTTAAAATTCTTTGAGCAGCTTCCATGTGAGCAAATTGTGGTTGGTGCATGAACTGACTTACCACTCCAACAGCATAAGCTATATCAGGACGAGTATGCGACAGATAAATTAACTTGCCCACGAGCCGTTGATACCTTTCTTTGTTTGCAAGCTTTCCATTAAGTTCCATATGAAGGTTGTGGTTCACCACCATTGGAGTATCTACTGGTTTACAATCAATCAACCCGGTTTCCGCCAGGAGATCAAGGACATACTTCTTTTGGCAGATGAAGATCCCCTGTTTAGACCTGAGAACTTCTATCCCGAGGAAATACTTGAGATTCCCAAGATCTTTCATTTCAAACTTTGAGAACAGATTCTTTTTCAGCCGTGCTATTTCTTCTACATCATTTCCGGTAATAATCATGTCATCTACATATATGATCAAACAAGTTACAAGGTCGTTTCTTCTCTTGAGGAACAAAGTATGATCAGCATTACTTTGGTGATACCCATATTCTTTCATGGCCAAAGTGAACTTTCCAAACCATGCCCGAGGAGACTGTTTTAGCCCGTATAACGACTTTTTCAATCGACAGACTTCCCCTTCTTTGAAATTCCCTGAAAAACCTGGAGGTGCTTCCATGTAGACTTCTTCCGTTAGGTCTCCATGGAGAAATGCGTTTGTAACATCAAACTGGTGGAGAGGCCACTCCTTATTGGCTGCCACGGAGAAAATGACTCTAACGGTGTCCATTTTTGCAACTGGAGAAAATGTTTCAGAGTAATCGATCCCATACGTCTGGGTGTAACCCTTGGCTACAAGTCTGGCTTTGTATCTTCCAATGGAACCATCTGGTTTATATTTGATTGAATACACCCACCGGCATCCAACTGTTTTCTTTCCTTTAGGAAGAGTGCACTTCTCCCACGTGTTGTTTTTCATAAGAGCATGCATCTCCGTTTCCATTGCCTCTTTCCAGTTCTTCTTACCTTGGGCTTCCTTTACGGAACTAGGTATTTGTTCGGAGTATAGTGAGGTAATGACGTGATGTCGTGGTCACAATCAAATTTAATCCAGTTACAACTAATTAGCTAGCGGTAAGTGGGTATCGAACACAGGGAGTTTGTGGAATATGTGTTATCTCAATGTATGTCTAACTAACTAGATTAATCTAAATTGCAAGAAATGTAAATTTCAATGTTTGGGTTGATTGGTTTTAATTATCTAGAATTACTAAATTAGAATACAAATCAAAGTCAAGTTTTGTAACAGATAAGAGGATAGTGATCATCCCGAGTTTCAAGTTTTAAGTGACAACTAACGTTCATGTTCAACTGGAAAGAACCACATAGACATGGCTCATGTAAGATCAATTGTTTGTGATGAAAGGGAACTAAGTACTCGGATTCCTAGAACGCGAGGTTGTTACCCGATGACCAATCAACACATATCCAACCCTAATCCCTCCCATGATATCTCGATTGCCAACGGCACCAAGAACGTATAGTTTAGAACTATGATCAAACATACATCAACAATTTACAAACAACCAATCAAACACCATAATAAACTAACAACACATGCACAGTCTAATATTCCAGAAATTAAAGAACAAGCATAATTGTCACAAATAAAACCTTACATCCGAGACGATCACCAAGCAAACCTAGCCGCTCATAGTGTTATGAACCATCATCACAATCGAACCTTTGTCCATTGGAATCAAAAACAAAGTCTTCATGTTTAGATCACTCAAGAACACCTTAGAACACCCCAAATTCGCCCCTTCAGGAGTTACAAAATGAATGGGAATGATTAGATGATGAAAAGGCACCATAAACAACCTTAAATGAGGGAGTTACAAGTTTCACGCTGGCCTCCACCGTAAATTACGGTAACACCGTAAGTTACGGTGGCTTAAAATGGTTTACGGTGGAGTTAAACTGAGTTACGGCATCAATTTTTGTCAGAGTCTACCGTAAATTACGGTACCACCGTAAGTTACGGTAGGCTTCAGCAATCAATTTTTGTTTTCTTCATAACTTTCTCGTTTCAACTCCGTTTTCTTCACCGTTTTCGCCTACGTTCTCGTAATTTCATCCTCTATCATGTTATCTTCTTAATTCTTCAATTCCAAAATTTTATTTTTTTCATTTATTCTCCGTCTTCAATCCTCTAATTAAGTCACGCCTATTCGAAGCTTAATTTCCACACTTTTAAGCCCCAAATGTACCTGAAACACAAGCAAACGTAGTCATCTAATTCAAGACAATTACATGATCAAATGGGGGATTAACTTATCTTTTAACACCCTTAAGGGTTGTCCCGTGGACCACCCGTCACATCCCCACACTTAACCGTTGCTTGCCCCCAAGCAACCCATCAAAAACCATTTCCAAGTTCACAAGTGATCAACGTAAACCAAGCATAAACATGTAGTCCTTTTACTAACCCTTTATTAACACCCAAAATAACACACCCCTCTCTATATATCTCCTCTCGGCAACAAGTAAGCACTAGCAATTGTGAGCTAGACACACAAAAGGCAAATGGGTGATTGCACAACTATAAACTTGTACCTAAATCGGTCCTTCTCCTAACAAGTGCCAAACATGAATGCAAATCAAAGGGGCTTTAAGGTTGTAACGTGGCTAGGTGTACGGGTAGGAAATGGAATATATATGTAGTAGCGAAGGACTTTACCCGGTCTTTTTATTACACAATGAAATAAATAACACATAACTACTATATACAAGATAACCCACATATCCTTCTTTTTCATTTTTTTTTTCATTGCTTTTTTTTTTCTTTTTCTTTTCTTTTCTTTTCTTTTTTTTTTTATATTTTTTTAACAACATAGCAAACATAACATAGCAACAACGAAACATTCAACATAACAAATCTAAACACCATTATAACAACTACTAACACTATAAGACCGGGTCAAGTCGGGTAAATTTTTGAGGAACTAGGTAAGGGGTAACAAATGATCGGCTTTAAGCACAAAATGGGCAACTAAATGTCCAAACCCCCACCCCTCTCGCAACCATGCTCATATATATATCTTATGAGGTCCAACCCCCCAAATCCCACACTCACACACGCTAAAGACGAGGCTACCTAAATGCCCTTATCCTTTTCGCATTCATATCCAACTAAGGACTCAAACCGTATTAAGGCACAAGTTCTAATGCATCCCCACCCGTTGCCACTCTCATCAAAGACAAGTATTATTTATTTATTTACATGTGTGGCTTCAACTCTCACCAAGAATAAAAGGGTATCAAGGGTTGCCGGTGCATCATTCGGGTGTAATCCAAGGTGTTCAAATTCTCACAATGTTTTGCTTGATTTAAAAAAATTTTAAAAACCTCAAAATTTCCCCCCATCCCCACACTTGGGATACATTGACCCCAATGTATGGTTTTGGAAAGACTTGATCGCTAAACCCTTCAACATCAACCAAAAGCTCATCATCTCAAACCACAACTTTCTTTTTGTTTTTTTTATATATATAACTAAAAACACCACCAACTTTCACAACCCATCAAACAAACACATCAAAACACCACCCAATCGCCCAACCAAAAACTTAAACATGAATATATACAAAGGTGCACAAAATGAGAACAAGACACAACCTGATTAGTAAATCAGCAGTGTTGGTGGTGATGCAGCTGCGGTAATCAGACCGGTTCATAAACATCTCTTGGATTCGCCAATATCTCAACGGAGATGTTGCCAAACATCCCCACACTTGAATCATTGCATCCGCGAGGGTTGAAACGTAATAACCTGCCAAAACACAAACACAACACCAAAATAAAACCAAACAAAGCAAAGCAAAACAAAACAAAACAAAACACAAATACAATACTCTACATCCTCGGGCTGCCTCCCGAGAGCGCTAAGTTTAAAGGTCTTCAGCCAGACCATACCTGATATGCGTTATGGTGGTCTTAATGTACACTTACCCGCAACATTTCCAACAAATGCCTGGAAATTTACATGCCATCTCCATAGATTTGTCAGTCTATTTGGCATGTTAAAGCTGCTCCTGCGGGCTTTGCTAGTCCACTTCATGACATATACCTTAATGTCTGGTAGTTTCACCCTTCTCATCTTGTTTCTCGAACCCTCTTCCCCACACTTGTTAATTTGAATCATTGATATGGGAAGAGGTTCGGTACACATATCCATCCCATCAGCCTACTCTACCTCATAATCTGCACACATCATCTGATCTACAAGTGACTCTTCATCAGATAAAGGACTCATTGGTGTGGTATTATCCTCCACAACCTCCTCCTTCATGTGAGAATAATCTCTAATATCGTCAGGTAATGGTGAGAGGCGTTCTTCTATCTCTATCTTCAATTTTAAAGTATGACACTTAGAGACTAAGCAGCTGATTCGGTCTTCATCGGACAGGTTGGGTGTTGCTAAAAATTGATCGAGTTTGGACAAAGTTACTTCCAATACAGCAAGCTCTTTTTCCTCCTCGGTCTCATAAACATAAACACCCTCGGGCTCAGAATATTCTTCGGGATGATATTGTCGATATCCCTGATACGGTCTATAGATGCGCGCTTCCATCATCTTTTTATTCCAATACTTCGGGTTTTCCGAATACACCGTGCACACATCATAATCATAAGTGTGATCGCGACCGCAACAAAAACATAGACCATCCATCCTTTCCTCATAATAAACTTCCTCGTCCCGATCGTATCCATATGAATAATAGTCATCCTCCATTTCTGATTCATAATCGTCAACGTATGATGGAGGTGGAAGCTGTGAAACATAAGACACTGGTTTTCCATGTGCCCTCCTGTAGTGAGCCTCGTGGCAACCAATACATGGATGTCGTGGACCCCCGCACAATCTACACGTAAATAAGCTGAAATTTGTGTAATGCCCTGTCATCCTGCACAACACAACTCAACTACCAAGTGTAAATCATGAACATAAAAGAACTCTTTTTGTTTTTTTTTTTTTAATTTTTTTTTCAAACTAACACACAAGATAACACACGTTGCGCACTACTCCCCGGCAACGGCGCCAAAATTTGATGTGATGTCGTGGTCACAATCAAATTTAATCCAGTTACAACTAATTAGCTAGCGGTAAGTGGGTATCGAACACAGGGAGTTTGTGGAATATGTGTTATCTCAATGTATGTCTAACTAACTAGATTAATCTAAATTGCAAGAAATGTAAATTTCAATGTTTGGGTTGATTGGTTTTAATTATCTAGAATTACTAAATTAGAATACAAATCAAAGTCAAGTTTTGTAACAGATAAGAGGATAGTGATCATCCCGAGTTTCAAGTTTTAAGTGACAACTAACGTTCATGTTCAACTGGAAAGAACCACATAGACATGGCTCATGTAAGATCAATTGTTTGTGATGAAAGGGAACTAAGTACTCGGATTCCTAGAACGCGAGGTTGTTACCCGATGACCAATCAACACATATCCAACCCTAATCCCTCCCATGATATCTCGATTGCCAACGGCACCAAGAACGTATAGTTTAGAACTATGATCAAACATACATCAACAATTTACAAACAACCAATCAAACACCATAATAAACTAACAACACATGCACAGTCTAATATTCCAGAAATTAAAGAACAAGCATAATTGTCACAAATAAAACCTTACATCCGAGACGATCACCAAGCAAACCTAGCCGCTCATAGTGTTATGAACCATCATCACAATCGAACCTTTGTCCATTGGAATAAAAAACAAAGTCTTCATGTTTAGATCACTCAAGAACACCTTAGAACACCCCAAATTCGCCCCTTCAGGAGTTACAAAATGAATGGGAATGATTAGATGATGAAAAGGCACCATAAACAACCTTAAATGAGGGAGTTACAAGTTTCACGCTGGCCTCCACCGTAAATTACGGTAACACCGTAAGTTACGGTGGCTTAAAATGGTTTACGGTGGAGTTAAACTGAGTTACGGCATCAATTTTTGTCAGAGTCTACCGTAAATTACGGTACCACCGTAAGTTACGGTAGGCTTCAGCAATCAATTTTTGTTTTCTTCATAACTTTCTCGTTTCAACTCCGTTTTCTTCACCGTTTTCGCCTACGTTCTCGTAATTTCATCCTCTATCATGTTATCTTCTTAATTCTTCAATTCCAAAATTTTATTTTTTTCATTTATTCTCCGTCTTCAATCCTCTAATTAAGTCACGCCTATTCGAAGCTTAATTTCCACACTTTTAAGCCCCAAATGTACCTGAAACACAAGCAAACGTAGTCATCTAATTCAAGACAATTACATGATCAAATGGGGGATTAACTTATCTTTTAACACCCTTAAGGGTTGTCCCGTGGACCACCCGTCACATCCCCACACTTAACCGTTGCTTGCCCCCAAGCAACCCATCAAAAACCATTTCCAAGTTCACAAGTGATCAACGTAAACCAAGCATAAACATGTAGTCCTTTTACTAACCCTTTATTAACACCCAAAATAACACACCCCTCTCTATATATCTCCTCTCGGCAACAAGTAAGCACTAGCAATTGTGAGCTAGACACACAAAAGGCAAATGGGTGATTGCACAACTATAAACTTGTACCTAAATCGGTCCTTCTCCTAACAAGTGCCAAACATGAATGCAAATCAAAGGGGCTTTAAGGTTGTAACGTGGCTAGGTGTACGGGTAGGAAATGGAATATATATGTAGTAGCGAAGGACTTTACCCGGTCTTTTTATTACACAATGAAATAAATAACACATAACTACTATATACAAGATAACCCACATATCCTTCTTTTTCATTTTTTTTTTCATTGCTTTTTTTTTCTTTTTCTTTTCTTTTCTTTTCTTTTTTTTTTTATATATTTTTAACAACATAGCAAACATAACATAGCAACAACGAAACATTCAACATAACAAATCTAAACACCACTATAACAACTACTAACACTATAAGACCGGGTCAAGTCGGGTAAATTTTTGAGGAACTAGGTAAGGGGTAACAAATGATCGGCTTTAAGCACAAAATGGGCAACTAAATGTCCAAACCCCCACCCCTCTCGCAACCATGCTCATATATATATCTTATGAGGTCCAACCCCCCAAATCCCACACTCACACACGCTAAAGACGAGGCTACCTAAATGCCCTTATCCTTTTCGCATTCATATCCAACTAAGGACTCAAACCATATTAAGGCACAAGTTCTAATGCATCCCCACCCGTTGCCACTCTCATCAAAGACAAGTATTATTTATTTATTTACATGTGTGGCTTCAACTCTCACCAAGAATAAAAGGGTATCAAGGGTTGCCGGTGCATCATTCGGGTGTAATCCAAGGTGTTCAAATTCTCACAATGTTTTGCTTGATTTAAAAAAAATTTAAAAACCTCAAAATTTCCCCCCATCCCCACACTTGGGATACATTGACCCCAATGTATGGTTTTGGAAAGACTTGATCGCTAAACCCTTCAACATCAACCAAAAGCTCATCATCTCAAACCACAACTTTCTTTTTGTTTTTTTTTATATATATAACTAAAAACACCACCAACTTTCACAACCCATCAAACAAACACATCAAAACACCACCCAATCGCCCAACCAAAAACTTAAACATGAATATATACAAAGGTGCACAAAATGAGAACAAGACACAACCTGATTAGTAAATCAGCAGTGTTGGTGGTGATGCAGCTGCGGTAATCAGACCGGTTCATAAACATCTCTTGGATTCGCCAATATCTCAACGGAGATGTTGCCAAACATCCCCACACTTGAATCATTGCATCCGCGAGGGTTGAAACGTAATAACCTGCCAAAACACAAACACAACACCAAAATAAAACCAAACAAAGCAAAGCAAAACAAAACAAAACAAAACACAAATACAATACTCTACATCCTCGGGCTGCCTCCCGAGAGCGCTAAGTTTAAAGGTCTTCAGCCAGACCATACCTGATATGCGTTATGGTGGTCTTAATGTACACTTACCCGCAACATTTCCAACAAATGCCTGGAAATTTACATGCCATCTCCATAGATTTGTCAGTCTATTTGGCATGTTAAAGCTGCTCCTGCGGGCTTTGCTAGTCCACTTCATGACATATACCTTAATGTCTGGTAGTTTCACCCTTCTCATCTTGTTTCTCGAACCCTCTTCCCCACACTTGTTAATTTGAATCATTGATATGGGAAGAGGTTCGGTACACATATCCATCCCATCAGCCTACTCTACCTCATAATCTGCACACATCATCTGATCTACAAGTGACTCTTCATCAGATAAAGGACTCATTGGTGTGGTATTATCCTCCACAACCTCCTCCTTCATGTGAGAATAATCTCTAATATCGTCAGGTAATGGTGAGAGGCGTTCTTCTATCTCTATCTTCAATTTTAAAGTATGACACTTAGAGACTAAGCAGCTGATTCGGTCTTCATCGGACAGGTTGGGTGTTGCTAAAAATTGCTCGAGTTTGGACAAAGTTACTTCCAATACAGCAAGCTCTTTTTCCTCCTCGGTCTCATAAACATAAACACCCTCGGGCTTAGAATATTCTTCGGGATGATATTGTCGATATCCCTGATACGGTCTATAGATGCGCGCTTCCATCATCTTTTTATTCCAATACTTCGGGTTTTCCGAATACACCGTGCACACATCATAATCATAAGTGTGATCGCGACCGCAACAAAAACATAGACCATCCATCCTTTCCTCATAACAAACTTCCTCGTCCCGATCGTATCCATATGAATAATAGTCATCCTCCATTTCTGATTCATAATCGTCAACGTATGATGGAGGTGGAAGCTGTGAAACATAAGACACTGGTTTTCCATGTGCCCTCCTGTAGTGAGCCTCGTGGCAACCAATACATGGATGTCGTGGACCCCCGCACAATCTACACGTAAATAAGCTGAAATTTGTGTAATGCCCTGTCATCCTGCACAACACAACTCAACTACCAAGTGTAAATCATGAACATAAAAGAACTCTTTTTGTTTTTTTTTTTATTTTTTTTTTCAAACTAACACACAAGATAACACACGTTGCGCACTACTCCCCGGCAACGGCGCCAAAATTTGATGTGATGTCGTGGTCACAATCAAATTTAATCCAGTTACAACTAATTAGCTAGCGGTAAGTGGGTATCGAACACAGGGAGTTTGTGGAATATGTGTTATCTCAATGTATGTCTAACTAACTAGATTAATCTAAATTGCAAGAAATGTAAATTTCAATGTTTGGGTTGATTGGTTTTAATTATCTAGAATTACTAAATTAGAATACAAATCAAAGTCAAGTTTTGTAACAGATAAGAGGATAGTGATCATCCCGAGTTTCAAGTTTTAAGTGACAACTAACGTTCATGTTCAACTGGAAAGAACCACATAGACATGGCTCATGTAAGATCAATTGTTTGTGATGAAAGGGAACTAAGTACTCGGATTCCTAGAACGCGAGGTTGTTACCCGATGACCAATCAACACATATCCAACCCTAATCCCTCCCATGATATCTCGATTGCCAACGGCACCAAGAACGTATGGTTTAGAACTATGATCAAACATACATCAACAATTTACAAACAACCAATCAAACACCATAATAAACTAACAACACATGCACAGTCTAATATTCCAGAAATTAAAGAACAAGCATAATTGTCACAAATAAAACCTTACATCCGAGACGATCACCAAGCAAACCTAGCCGCTCATAGTGTTATGAACCATCATCACAATCGAACCTTTGTCCATTGGAATCAAAAACAAAGTCTTCATGTTTAGATCACTCAAGAACACCTTAGAACACCCCAAATTCGCCCCTTCAGGAGTTACAAAATGAATGGGAATGATTAGATGATGAAAAGGCACCATAAACAACCTTAAATGAGGGAGTTACAAGTTTCACGCTGGCCTCCACCGTAAATTACGGTACCACCGTAAGTTACGGTGGCTTAAAATGGTTTACGGTGGAGTTAAACTGAGTTACGGCATCAATTTTTGTCAGAGTCTACCGTAAATTACGGTACCGCCGTAAGTTACGGTAGGCTTCAGCAATCAATTTTTGTTTTCTTCATAACTTTCTCGTTTCAACTCCGTTTTCTTCACCGTTTTCGCCTACGTTCTCGTAATTTCATCCTCTATCATGTTATCTTCTTAATTCTTCAATTCCAAAATTTTATTTTTTTCATTTATTCTCCGTCTTCAATCCTCTAATTAAGTCACGCCTATTCGAAGCTTAATTTCCACACTTTTAAGCCCCAAATGTACCTGAAACACAAGCAAACGTAGTCATCTAATTCAAGACAATTACATGATCAAATGGGGGATTAACTTATCTTTTAACACCCTTAAGGGTTGTCCCGTGGACCACCCGTCAGGTAACGAATGCTTTTGCACTGTCAGATAAGTTCCCGTCAACCATATTAGCTACAGGATATCTTGAATTTCTGGTTTCCTTTTCTGGGGAGTACCGTTTTGGAGGAACCCCTCTATTGGCTCTAGGCGGTAAAACGTATGTTCCCGTTGTTGTTCCAGAGCCTCCATCATGTTGTTCATTAGATTCGACCTCTCCTTGGGTTGCGTTGTTCTGCTCAGCAGTCTCCACCTGTTCCATTGTCTCGGGACTTTCATGATTGTTATTTTCAAGGTTTGGAGAGTCACTTACCTCAAACACCAGTCTGGATGATTCTTGGACGAGACTTTCGACAGGCTTAGTGTGTGTGGATGTGTGAGATGGCTCATCTTCACTTGCGGATGGAGTCCACTTCAACCAACTCAGTGTGTCCTCATGCTCTATCTCCCCCTGACCACTGAGATGGGACTGATAGTAATATTCTGTTTCAAGAAATTCGCAGTGGACAGTGGTAATCACACGACGTCGTAATGGGTTATAACATCGGTATCCTTTCTGATTCACCCCATAACCAATAAAGACACATTTCTCGGCACATGGGTCAAATTTGGATCGTTCGGTTTTGGGTATATGGGGAAAAGCTGTACACCCAAAGACCCTAGGTGGTAAGGTAAGAGGTGGGGGTAGTTTGGTAAATGTGGAGAAGGCGTCTATGGGAGTTTTTAGGTTAAGGGCTTTGGTTGGTAAACGGTTGAGGAGATACACAGCTGTGTTTATAGCTTCGGGCCAAAAAGATTTAGGGACTTTGGATTCAAGCATAAGGGCTCGGGCCATTTCTACCAGAATGCCATTTTTTCGCTCAACTACACCATTTTGTTCTGGGTGTTTTGGGCAAGTGGTTTGGTGAATCATTCCCCTCTCTTGAATAAATTGTTTCATGGAGTTATTAACATACTCCCCTCCATTATCAGATCGTAAGATTTGAATGTTGGTTTTGAATTGAGTTTGGACCATGGTGTAAAACAGTCTGAATTTGTCAAAGACTTCAGATTTGTGTTTTAAAAAATACACCCATGTCATCCGGGTACAGTCATCCACAAATAATAGGAAGAAGCAAAAATTTTGACCTCCATTAGTTTCAGCTGGACCCCAAACATCCGAATGTATTAGTGAAAAAGGTTCACGGACCCTAGTGTTACTTGGTTTGAAAGGTTTTTTATGGCTTTTGGCTAAGGCACATGTTTCACAATCTAATGTACAGTTGGACGGGAAAAGTTCAGGGAGTAAAAGATGTAGATACCCAACGGAAGGATGCCCTAATCTCCTATGCCAAAGCCATGCTTCTCTACTCTTTGTTCCGTGAGCAAGCATCGCAGTCCCTGACTGAGCCACCTCATCCACATAGTATAAGCCCTGTCGTTCAGTACCACGCCCAATTATCTTTCCAGTTCTGATGTCCTGTAAGATACAAAAATGAGGGTGCATTAGAACTGTGCAATTAAGTTCCTTTGTAACATGACTTATTGATAACAATTTGTGTGTTAACGAAGGAACATATAAACAATTGGACAGTCTCAGGTTGGGAGATATTTCAACAGTTCCTCCTCCCTTTACTAATGCATTTTCGCCATTTGTTGTTTTGATGTGGGTTCTGTTTGGTTTCTTTGTAGAGATGAAGTCAGATGGTTTGTACGTCATCGTATTAGTGGCTCCACAATCAAAGATCCAAGGGTTGTTTTGATCACCGCTTTTCTGCGTTGTTAAATAGGCTTCCCCACTTGTAGTATAGTCTTTCAACAACTCATAAACCTGATGATTAGCCATTTTTTTCGTTTTTGACAAAAAAAAAGGTCTGTCGGTTCCTTTCTTTATCTCCACTGATCGAACAAAACAAGCACCGAATATAAACACTAAATAGCTAAATATAAGCACTAAATAGCTTTCTAAAAAAAAGTTTTCTAAATGGTGGGGCCTGGTGCTTTAGATCTTTTGTCTTCATCGAGAAACACAACATATATCCTTTGTTGAATTACTTTCAAACACCATTCTATTGAAAACAATTAAGAAAAGAAGTTCTTATCTTTTTGGTGATGACAACGGTATTTCAGATGAAATCGGTGAACCCGAGAAAAACGATCGAAACTTTTCTTTATTTTATTGGCCGGCTACTGCTGTTGATGCTGGTTGTGACCGTGAGTTGTGACGGAGGCTGTTGGCGGCGGCGGCCGGAGGCGGAGGTGGTGGTGAGAGGGTGCGGAGCTGGTCGTTCCGATGCGATTTCACGGTTGATTTGAAGGGCAAACAGGTTTGATTTTTTGAGTTTGATTTTGGTTTGAGGGCTGATTGGGTTTTTTTTTTGTTTGAGGTTGGATTTGATGGGATATATTGTAGATGATGAGCAAAGTGTTTTCAAGGATTAGGAACACTGCTCTGATACCATATCAACCGGTATAGAGATCAAAAAGAGACTTGTATTGAATTGTAAGTTGTGATTTTTTGATCTCTATTACATTCAAGCCTTTAAATTTATAGACCAAATACAGAGACAAAAATGGAAACAAGAAAAATTAAAGGGAGTAAATAACGGCTGGAAATCCGGATCGTGAGCTGTAATTGGGAGATTAGGTTTGACTGATCCAAATCTACCCTATAATTTATTATCTTTATTATCTTCTTTCCGACACTACCCGAATAACGAACGACGGGCAAACTAGATATCCCGTTAACAACTGAACGGCGGTAGAACGTAGCCGTAATATCTGAACCTCCGATGCCGGAATAACTGAACGGTGGTTGAATCTTGACGCCAATGCTGAATGGATGATGGCCGGTGATACTTGAGTCTTGACGCCGATGTCCGATGATGAACGGTGAACAGATGAACAGTGAGCGGCGACTAAAGTAAATTTACGGTTTGGTTATTGGAGCGTCAAGTAAAGGAATGGATTTCAAAATTTTAGGGTATACCCCGTAATCCCACGTTTTTCTGACTCCACATGTCCCCACATATTTGATATATTTTTTAATTTAAAATTATAAAAGGTCACTAACAGATCTTAACAGGTTAACGGGTTTTAACCAGTTTAGACACGAAATTAAACAGGTCTTATCGTGTCGACCTGTTTAGCTAAGGTCAAACAGGAAACCTGTTAACTTCGTGTAGGTTCGTGTCATGTTATCGCGTTCGTGTCAATTGCCAGCCCTAGCCAAACTGTCGTTAGTCAACCGGTAGTTGACTATGGCATTACCGTCTTTTTACTTCCAAAATGTAGGGCAATTTGGTAATTTCGCAATTTACAATTCCTTAAAACACATACCATCCCTTATCAAACCCTCATTTCCACAATAATGTCCTTCCTTCTTCTCCAGTAATCCAAGTTAACTGCAGGTGCGATCGAAGATTTATGACGAAAATGGCTGGGGTTTTTGGAGGGTTAGACCCGATGGCAGCTGCAAAGGTCAAGGTGGAGCAGATGCTGCTTAGATATCAACTGTTTTATTGTTGCTTTGTGTTTCTTAGATATCAACTGTTTTATTGTTGCTTTGTGTTTTAACAATTATGATGTTTTGTTTGTTACTTTATGGTTGTGTTTGAACAATTAGGATGGTTTACTTCGGACAATTACTATTATGGTTATGTAGCCTAATTTTGTGACATTTGTCATTGTATGGAAGGTTATATACCATCTATATAACCAGTTTGGTTTGTTTGAATTGTTGACAATAGACAAGTGCTTAAACAATAACTTTCAGTTGTTACCAAACATAACACGGGCTCAACTACAACATAATAGACTGATCCTACCACATCACAACATAACGCACTGATCCTACCACATCGTTAAAGACCAGTTCCTGTTATGACATCGTTAAAGATCTCTGATTGGTAGATGACGTTAAGGTCGTTAAGCAAACTAGAAACACCAAAAAAAGCGTGCCAAATCCACAGAACTTGTGACGCAACAGCCTCTAGTATTATAGTTGGATGACCATGATCGCCTCGAGTATATTGACCTCGTCACGTAGTATGGCAGTTCTGCCACGGCCAGTGCACGCAATCAATGCTTCCGATGTAACACCTCGTAAAAATCGTGTCCAATGATGTGTTGACAAGTGTAATAAACCCTAATAAAGTCAAACGTGGACTATAAGGGACTAATTTCGTCAAAAATCGAAAACCTTGAATATAGAAGGACTGAAAGTGTCAACATGCCTAAACTAGGCCTCCGAGTGACCTTATACGGTGTCCGTATTCTCAAATGAGCCACTTGTTGGACGAGAGGAGCCGTTTGCGTAATTATGTGAAAGTTTGCGCGTCGAAGGGTTAAAAGTGTCAACATATTAATTCTTACATCTGAGTGACCTTTTAACAAACCGAGAGCTTCATAATGTTTGTTCATATTCTCGGGAATGCCTAATATTGGCCATTCAAGGCTTTTATGCCAATAAGTGACGTTGCGCGCAAGTTTGCGAGTTAGAGGGGTTAAAAGCATCAACATGTTTAATTATACTTCTGAATGACCTTTTAACGAACCTGAAGCATTAAGATATGTAAACATACGCAGGGAATGCTTATTATAGGCAAAGGAAGGCTTTCATGTCGTTAAACGATATTACGCACACCTTTGTGCGTTAAAAGGACTAAAAACGTCAACTAGCGAAACTACACCATAAAGTGACCTCTTAGCGAAACCGGGGCTTTGTAATGTTCGATTATACTCTCAAGAATAAGTGATAACAATTTCACGAGGTTTCAATATCGTTATGTGTTGTTTACGCAAATTCCCAAGAATAAGGGTCAAAAGCGTCAACGAGATGAAACTAGTATTTTCGGTGATCGTTTAACGAAACCGGACCTAACGGTGTTTGGTTATACTCTCAAGATCATCTACAAACTAACTAGAAGGGTTAAAAGTGCCTAAAATGAAAGATACATTGCATTAGAAGGTACAGGGACTGAAAGTGACAAGTTTGAAACTTGTTTGCTGGAGTTTTGTGTGGTGGCGTCGCGCCACAGCCCCCCCTGTTGCCGTCGCGCGCGGCGACGGCCTCATTTTGACAGAAACGTGATTTTTGAGCTGCAACTTGTTCTTGGAGGACCTTTCTTGCAAATTCTTGGTATGGGCATCAAGTTAACACATCTCCAAGCAGATGATAGTTGTCCTTAAACACTTGTATGACCAGGATTTAATGCTTGGGGGCTACATAACCACTTGGGATGATCCTACAAGTCCTCCACAACTATAAATACCCGTTCATTTCATTTGTTTCATTGCTCACATTCATTCTTGAACTCTAAGTGGAGGTTTCCATCATTGGGAGCCACCTACCTGAGTTCTCATAGTTCAATCTTTCAGCCATAGAGCCTTGTAAGTGTTCTTTCATGGCTAGTTATTTTGTTTTGGCTTTTAAAGCCGAAAAGTCAAACGTTTACGATAAACGCTTTGACTTTTAATTAGACCATAAACGGTCAAGCCATAGTTCGCAACGAACATGGCTACGTTATCGTAATTAGGTAGGTGTTAATCCCTCAAAAGGGCACCTCCTAAGAATGACGTTTGCTTGGTCAATTGACGAGTCAACGTATTGACACTTTAAAAAGTCAACGGGTCAGATTTTTAAAATAATTATGATTTGAGTTTAAAAGTATTTTAAAATATGTTCTATCACTTAAACAACTCGGTAATAATTATTAGAACATGTGTAAACATGTTCGGCTCGTCAATTCCAATCTTAGGGTCGGTTCGCAACCGAAAGTCGCGGAGTTTGACTTCTGCTTTGACTTTCGTTTATGAACCGAATTAGAACTAGTATGCTACTGATTTAAGGTCCCGTTATGATCGTATTATGATGTAGCATAATCCTTTGAGGTTATATTATACGGTCATACTAGTAATCTGAGTTTTATGCAAGTTTCCGTAAATGTGCCACACTTTAACTATTTTGCCCTTTTATTTAAAAATGAGGTTTTAGACACCAATAAGCTTTCAAAAAACTTAGGTACTGATATGTTAACATGTTTAACATATTATGATGTTACGAATCTGATCATAAACTGAGTTTGCACATAATATCGTAAATTGTGCTTTAAATTGACCAAAATGCCCTTTATGCGCATAGATCGGTTTTAAGCATAATTTTTCATACCAAACTCATTGACTACTGATGTAATATCATAACTAGGATAATTTGGGATGTTCATTCAGATTGCAAACTGAGTTTACGCATACGTTCTTGAATTATGTTCTTAAATGACGATAATGCCCTTTTTGCACCTAAAAGGATTTGAAAGCATAATTTTTATACGAAACCTTTTGACAACTGATATGTCATATTAATTAACATATTTGGATCATATAGACCTGGTCATAACATCAGTTTTCCTTAAACATCACACATATCGTCATTTAACGACTTTAACGCCGTTTCGGCGCATAGTATGGTTTTAAACCATAACTACCAACCAAGACTTGTTACCTACTGATTTTATAAACCATTTTAAATATTTTTATAGTAGGTATATGTTATGAACTCAGATTCCCAAATTAGCCTTCAAAACTATGTGTGAAATTACCAAAATGCCCCTATGGAGCATAGTTTGGTTTTAAACTATAAAACACACATATGTTTGATATCATACTGATATTATATCATAAATAAAGTGTTTTCAAAGAATTTTTATGATCGTCACATCATATTGTACTCAAGTTCCTTTTATACGTCATAAAATGACCAAAACGCTCTTACGAGGCATAGTTTGATTTAAAAACCTAAACGGGCATACAAGTTGATACCCCACTGATATTATAACTTGTTTAAAGTATATTGGCATATGGAACTAGTTCATGACTCATCTGGTTACTCGTTATCGCTTATACGCGTACGGTTAGACTTACGTAACTTGTTTATGTAAGTTTGCCAAAACGGGTTTAACCTTATCAATTTTATCTCAAAATCCAGAATGTACTTAGTTTACCCATATTTATACAAGTTTTCATACTTGTTGGGTCTAAATAACATTTTATTCCGTTCATCGCTTAATCTAGCGTATAGTACCGTTTTAAATACTTTAAGCTAGCCGGTCTAAGTCTACGACTTAAATAAGACCGTTAGCATTATGAATTGGTTATATATTACCATCATTCCAGACTAGAGCCACCTGGTAAAAGCTACCTGCATTTAGTTAAATTGAAAACGACTGAATTATTTTGCTGTGAATCAAGTTTAGCTCAGGTAAATATTTTTAACTTATTTTCCGTTATACGGGCTTGGGATACGGTATTATAATAATACCGCTTGGTCGGGTATGAAATCATTTAATCGGATTGTGATTAATAAATTTACATAACCCGTTTTAATCTGTTTTGTTTGATAACATAAACATTGGGGGTTAATACGACCGTGTCCTGGATATCCTCGGCTCATTTCATTTGAAAATGGCCACGACCTATGTACGGGGTGTAGGCATACACCTGACAGATGCAAATGCTAAAAAACCCACATGTTGGGGATAACTCCTTTGTGGGTTCTATAAGTGGTGAGTCGGTTAATCACGACCGGCTTCCAAACCGGCCCCATATGTATGACAAACATGTAAAACTGTATACAAGATTTTATTAAAGATTGTCCCAAGTTATAAATGGTTTGTGCCTTGTGCACTTAAATCAATTTTCATAAACTCTTTTCAAATGAGTCCGTTAATTGTATTTACCAGTGAAAACTGACGTATTTTCAAAAGACTAAGTGACAGGTACTACACATAATAGGCTGGGAGCTGCTCGGTGTCGAAATAAAGGATCTTGCAAATCCTTAAAGATGCCTTAAAGTCTGCTAAACTTCATTTTATACATTCTGTAAAGATCCACCTGTGGATTTGATATTACAGTCTCGTCTATATTAAATACTTGATATTTTTAGACATTTGAGTTTGTAATACTATTTTATATTCCAAGACTTCCGCTGTGCTATAATTGTGTTAATTGACTATGATGATATAACTACGTCACGATACTCCCCACCGGGCCCACCGGGCTAAGCTATAAATATCGGGGTGTGACAGGTTGGTATCAGAGCCAACATTGAGTGAATTAAACACTAACCTTTTGTGCTTAATCTCAATGACATAGTAGCATATTCCTTAGACCTCCTGAGTCTAGACATAACATAGGAATGCTCTCATCCCTATTAAGTAAACATTGTTTTTGATTTTATGTATTTTGAATATGTCGCCAAGCAAAGAAGCCGTTGATGGAAATTCTCCTCATCCGAAGCCAAGGAATGTTAAACTTCGCATCACGTCTAGGATAAGCGTGCGATCGGTTTGGAGGAAGACCTTCATGGACTCATTCCTAAAACCAAACCCATTGAATTTTAATCAGATTTTGGAGTCCATACCAAGAGGTCCCTGAGGCTCTCGTATTGAAAATAATACCAGTGGATCCTAATGATCCCTATTTCTTATCTCCAAGTTTTGAAATCCCAGATTTGGATTGTATCAGTCAAAACTCAATCCGTAATCCATATCATTTTTAACCATTGAATTCTTAAATTCTACTTCTATAACGGATCCTGATTAGAATACTTACTTTATTCACTGAGGTCTTCAGTGTCCCTACCGTATATGGTAAACAAGGAAGAGAAACAATCAAAATGGAGCAAGGAAGGCGTTAGAGAATCCTTCTTTCATAATATTCATTATCCTTTAAGTCCCTATAAGGACCTATCTCTTCTATATAGTCCCTGAGCGGACATACCTTTCGACTTAAGACCCTGTATGGGCATTTGCTATTTAGTCCCTTCGTGGACATTATATTTCAATATAGTCCCTTCGTGTACATGTTATATTTCAATAAAGTCCCTCAGTGGGCATGCTATTTCAATACAGTCCTTCCATGGACATGTGATTTCATTAAAATCCCTTTGTGGATACTATTTTAAAAATAGTCTCTTTGTGGACTTGGTATTTCAATATAGTCCTTTCATGGACATAATATTTCAATATAGTCCTTCCATGGACATCATACTTCAAAATAGTCCTTACATGGGCATATTATTTCATTAAAAAAATCTTTTTGTAGACATATTATTTCAACAAAGTCCCCTGGCGGACATAATAATTCATTATAGTCCTTTCAAGGACATATTATTTCATCATAGCCCCTTAGTGGATATGCTGATTTATCAAAGTCCCTTTTATGGACATATTATTCCATTAAAATCCCTTGTGGACATGATATTTTATTATAGTCCTTTCAAGGACATATTGTTTTATTAATAAGTCCCAATAAGGACGTATCTTTCGACTTAAAGTCCCTACGAGGACAATTATTTAATAACGTCCCTTCGTGGACATGTTATATCATAATAATCCCAATGCGGACATATCTTATAGTCCATATATGGACTTATATTTACTTTAGTCCCTGCGTGGACTAGAGTTGCTTTAAAGTCCCTGTGTGGACACATGAACTACTAAAAGTCCTGATTAAGGCACTATTGTAAATTCTTAATGATTTATGGAAAGTTTTGAAATTTTTAAATAGGTATTCGTTTCGTCCTTTATCCAATGATAGTTCTGAATTTTACTCGAACTTTATCGATCAGCTGAAAATTTCAAAAGATCCTCTTAATGGTATAACCTAGCCTATATGTCTATGAATATAGCTATGATGGTAAAACCCTCTTAAGACAATTAATCCTTGTTAACATCTAAGAACATGTTAACATTCCTGGCAGTGTGACTTGAGAAACCACACCAGTCGTCAAGGTATTTGGACTATGTCCAAGCCTTAAAGCCTATATGATCAAATTAGATCATGGCAAGTATCATCAGTGTGATGATCATACCATAAACATCCATTAGTGATGAAGTGCCTATGGGCTATACTTGTTGTCCAATAAGACAACGACACTTGTGGTCTACGACCCCCTGTCTAAAGATATTGGACTATGTCCAAGCATAATAGTCTATATGATCAATGCGATCATGACTAATATCATCTGATACGATGATCATATTATTTAACATCCTTAAGTGATGTTTAGCCTACGTGCCCTATTATATTGTCCATTTGTGACATTGACATAGTGATCTTTATGATCCCCTGTCCAAGGTAGTGAGTTATGCTCAACCCTAATAGTCTATATGATCAATGCGATCATGACTAAAATCATCAATGTGATGATTAAATTTAACATCCTTAATGATGTTTTGCTTACGGGCTATATTATATTGTCCAATTGTGACAAGACAATTGAAATCTTTTATGATTCTTTGCCCAAGGGGGTGAGCTATGCTCAAATCTCATAGTCTATATGATCATTACGATCCTGGCTAATATCATCAGTATGATGATCATAATATTAACATCCCTAGTGATGAAATGCCTACGGGCTATACTTTACTCTATTGTCGATAAGACAAAGATAGTGGTGGTCTTTGTGATCCCCTGTTCTAAGTGGTGGGTTATACCCAAACCTAATAGTCTATATGATCCATACGATCATGACTAATCTCATCAACATCTTAATCACACTAGACATTCCTAGTGATGTCTCGTTTACGGGCTACAATATATCGTCCATTTGAGACAATGACAGTTGTGACCATTATGGTTCCCTATCCAAAGTGGAAAGCTATGCCCAAGTTTCGCAGTCTATATGATCAATGTGATCATGACTAATATCATCAAGTACGATGATTATATATAAACATCAATTAGTGATGTCAATTGGTTTACCTTCGTGCTAAAATAAATCGTCTTTCAAGGCGATGACAGTTGTAGTCTATGACTCCCTGTCCAAAGGTGAAGAACTATGTTCAAACCTTAAAGCCCGTGATCTAATAAGATTGCGGCTTATAAATTATTGTCCTTGTGACAAACCAATAGGTTATTTTTAAGTCATTCATGACAAGCCAATGTGCTATAATTTGTCGTTCGTGACCAGTTAACATATTAAATGTTAACACCCTTTGTGACAAGCCTTTTGTGCCAGATTTTATAATGTCCTCCGAGACAGACCTTTAGTGCCATAACTTATAATGTCCTTATGACAAGGCCATTTTGAGCCATATCTATTTGTCCTTTGCGACAAGGCCTTCGTGCCATATGATTATTTATGTCCTTCATGACTAGGCTTTATACCATATCCTTTTATGTCCTTAGTGACGGGCCTCTGTGCCATATATATATTAAAATTCCTTTAAAGCTAGCCTTCGAGCTATTCATAATCATCTATATGATATAGACAGTTGTGACATTGTGATCCCTTGTCAAACAGGTAATGGACTCGGTCCAAACCTTAAATGTCGTTGATGGTTCTCTTGTGACCTAGGCAAAAAAGATATTGATATTCTTCTAAATAACATTCATTAGGAATGTTCGGAACGTAATAGCCTATACGGTTTATTGATGCCGTGGCTAATCTATGTCAGGTTGTCAGGATGATGACTAACAATTGTTTAATTTGGTGGTTAGTACCAAGCTTCGAGTATGGCAAACTCGGATGAGGTAGACAACAGTCGCGATACTAATAATGCGACAAAAGCTAATGATGCTACGAACATAAACCTCAGTATTAATGGAGATAATCTCCAAGTTGTGATTGACGCAGTTGTAGAAAAGGCCATGGAAAAGGTCATGAAACTGTTCAAAGAACCGAGTGTTACTCGCTCCAAATCCCATTCAAAACCACATTCAATTGCTCATGAAAAGAGCTTTGTTCACACTTCGAATGTGAAGGATGAACCAAAGGAGGAGGATAACTCCCAGAAATCTAAGAAAAAGAGCAAGTACGGGCTTAATAAGAACCAATAAAAGTTCAGTAAGAAGCCTGTATGTAAGAACTGCTATAAAAGACACTAGGGACAGTGTCGAATAGAACAAAGACCAAAGCAGTGTGGCATCTGCAAAGGAATTGGTCATCAGTCCCATGAATGTAGGGACATAAAGAATGCAGTCTATTACGGCTGAGGTGAGAAAGGCCACATCAGAACTAGATGCAATAAGGCTGCCAAAGAAGGTGCAGCTAAGCTTGAAGAGGTTAAGAAAGGAAATGCCTGAACTCACTTGATGAATGCCAAGAGGCAGTACATAATGTCATTAAGTATATTCCTTATCATTTATCAATGATAATTTCTGCTAAGTGTCATGTTTTAATATAGGTAATAATAAGTCTTTCATAGACCATAAGCTTAGCAAACTTTTGATGATATACTCACAAGAACTCCAGATACTAAGTGTAAGGTAGAACCTACCAATGAAACTATAGAAACCATTTCTTCTATTCTTGTCAATGATCCTTCTGTCAAATCTAAGAGTACTCTTTCCCCAGATGGAGTACGACAATATATGTTATTTTAATTATTTTCTCATTGATTTCTATCAACTGCGATTGCCAACTATGATTGATAAAAGCACCATATGAGGATTGGCGTATCCCAGTGTGTTCCATAGATTGCGTCCATGCCTGATCATTATGGAAGTTTAATGCATGGAATCACTAAGATATTCCAATGGTCATTAGTACTAAAGTCAGCTAGTGGTATTCAAGGAAGATATCCATTATAGAAATGCCTAAGTAGGTGTCTTTACTTAAGGCTTCCATGCACTCGTAAAACAGATGTGTCATTTGCATGGCACAAGTGGCGAACAACCCTGTTTACCTCCTGAGAGGCAAAGTGGAGATTAGGATTTACATCCTATTAGGAGCCATATCTGTTACAGAAGCTCTATATCGGTTAGCACCAACGAAAATGGAAGAACTGAGAGCTAACCAGATGAATTTATATAGAAAGGCTTGTACAGCCTAGCTCATCGTCTTAGGAACTCTGATTATTGTTAATAAAGGAAAGCACAATGCAATACGCTTGTGCATTGATTACCGCAAACCTAGATAGGAAACGATTGAGAATCGTTATCAGCTGCCCAGGATCGTCGATTGGTTCGACTAACCATGAGGGTAGTTAATTCCTTAAGATTGATTCTGTTAGTATTTGGAATAACTATCTCACCTTAATTAAGTTCTCCTATAACTGATAGCATTATATAAGCATCAAGGCTGCTCTTTTGGAGACCTTGTATGGGAGAAAGTGACAAACGCCCGTTTGTTGGGCAGGAGTTGGGAAAACCGATTATCAGAATCAGAGATTTTTCTTAAGGATGACGGATAAGATAATACGAATCCGTAATCATTTGAAAGCTGCCAATAATCGGCAGAAAAGCAATGCGAACAAGAGGCGCAAATCTCTTTAAGTTCCAAATAGGGAACAAGACTCTATTGAAAATACCAATATGGAAGGGTACGATACGTTTCAGTATAAAGGGCAAGTCGAGCCCTGGATATCTAGGACCATTCGAGATCATCAAATGTGTCGGCAGTATAACTTATGAGCTAAACTTGCCTAAGGAGCTTAGTGGAATTCACAATGTGTTCCACATCTTTAACTTAAAGATATGTCTAGCTGATAAATCGCTAGAAATGTCTCATAAAGACGTACAGATTGATGAAAACCCGAGGTTTATTGAAAGACCTATATCGATCAAGCATCAGAAGGTTAAAAAGCTCCGAAGGAAGCATGTACCAAATGCAAAAGTTAAATGGGATGCCCGTAGAGGCCCTAAATATACGTGGGAGGTTGAGTCCAATATGCGACAAGAGTAACCTCACTTGTTTCGGTAAATCTCGAGGTCGAGATTTCTTTTAAGGGGTGAGGATGTAACACCTCGTAAAAATCGTGTCCAATGATGTGTTGACACGTGTAATAAACCCAAATAAAGTCAAATGTGGACTATAAGGGACTAATTTTGTCAAAAATTGAAAACCTTGAATATAGAAGGACTGAAAGTGTCAACATGCCTAAACTAGGCCTCTGAGTGACCTTATACGGTGTCCGTATTCTCAAATGAGCCACTTGTTGGACGAGAGGAGCCGTTTGCGTAATTATGTGAAAGTTTGCGCGTCGAAGGGTTAAAAGTATCAACATATTAATTCTTACCTCTGAGTGACCTTTTAACAAACCGAGAGCTTCATAATGTTTGATCATATTCTCGGGAATGCCTAATATTGGCGATTCAAGGCTTTTATGCCAATAAGTGAAGTTACGCGCAAGTTTGCGAGTTAGAGGGGTTAAAAGCGTCAACATATTTAATTATACCTATGAATGACCTTTTAACGAACTCGAAGCATTAAGATATGCAAACATACACTCGGGAATGATTATTATGGGCCAAGGAAGGCTTTCATGTCGTTAAACGATATTACGCACACCTTTGTGCGTTAAAAGGACTAAAAACGTCAACTAGCGAAACTACACCATAAAGTGACCTCTTAGCGAAACCGGAGCTTCGTAATGTTCGATTATACTCTCAAGAATAAGTGATAATAATTTCACGATGTTTCAATATGTAACACCTCGTAAAATCACGACCAATATAGTATCGACACGTGTCATGAACTTTAAACGTGTATCGAATGGATTACGAGGGACTAAAGTTGACAAACAAAGAAAGTATGTGTGTAAAAGGATTCAAAGTGTCAACATATGAAAAATTTTCCTTTCAACAACCCTACACGATGTTTGTACCCTTAAACGAATAAATCATGAATCGTATGAAACCGTTTGTGGAAGAAAGTGAAAGTTTACAAGACGCGATGGTTAAATGTGTCAACATGATTAAGTAATACCTCTGATTAACCTTTTAACAAACCCGGAACCTTATAACGATTAATTATGCTCCCAAGAATAAGTGACAAAAATTTCACAAGTTTTCGATATCGTATGAGATAAATACGTTAACTTTCGTAATTAAGGGGTTAAAAGCGTCAACAAGGCAAAACTTGTGTTTTCGGTTATCATTTAACGAAACCGGACCTAACGATGTTTGGTTATATCTTAAGGATACTAGAAATATAAGTTATATGGGTTAAATATGCCTAAAATGAAAGATTTTACTCTTTAGAAGGTCCAGGGGGTGAAACTGTCAAAGTTGAAACTTGAATTGCTGGTCACCATGGTGGTGGCGTCGCGCCACAGGGTCCCCCTCTGGCCGTGGCGCAGCGCGACGGAGGTATCTGGGCAGAATCCATGCACAGGTGCAGGTTCTGCCCTTCTCTTCACACATACCAGCTTTCACTCAAACCTAGGGACTGTTTGATGGTTTTAAAAACCATTTTGGACAGATGTGATGATCAAGGAAGAGCCAAGACACCTGTATTGATCTGGTCGCACCTTCAATTAGTATAAATAGGTGGGTTTTTGGCTGCCATTCTCACTTGCATGATCATTCTCATATTCTCAACATTACTCCCAAGCTTTGGAGCTTTTTAATCATTCTCTGGAGCATCCTACATTGGAAGGAAGCTCTATTAGTCTTAATCTTCGTGCTAAGGACTCCTGTAAGTGTACTTAGCCTCTGTAATTAAGTTTTCATTAGTGTAATGACCGAAAGTCAAAGTTGACGTAATTCTGCTTTGACTTTGTGATTAATCACAAACGGTCCAGCCATTATTCAAATTGAAAGTGGCTATGAGTTGGTAATTATGTAGGTAATAAACCCTTAAAGGGCACCTACTGATTGTCACTCTAACTTGATCAATTGTCGGGTCAAACTTAATATTAAAAAGTCAACAGAAGCTATTTTTACAAAAAAAATCCATATCTGATAATGTAGAAGTTATGGA
The DNA here is from genome assembly GCA_030545235.1 of Helianthus tuberosus. Lineage (NCBI taxonomy): Eukaryota > Viridiplantae > Streptophyta > Magnoliopsida > Asterales > Asteraceae > Helianthus > Helianthus tuberosus. Next base: position 195,266,704 of record CM060430.1, read on the forward strand.
ACATGTTTTAACATTAAAATAACTTGGTAAATGATGTAAGAAAATGTCTAAGCATGTTCAACCCGACAATTCTGAGTTTAGGCTCGGTTCGGAACCGAAAGTCGGAAAAGTAGACTTTTGCCTTGACTTTCAGTTCTGACCCGATTTAGCTTAGTTTAGATATGCCTTAGGGTTCCATTAGGACCATATTACATGTTAGTATAACTCTCTGAGATTATACAATATGGTTCTTTTGTAATCCAAATCATTTGCATGTTTCCGTTAAATGCTTAATTGTTGACCGTTATGCCCTTTTGATATTAAAACAGGATTTTTGAAAATTTGAGAGGACAAAAACCTTTATTTATGAATTATAAGCATGTCCTAAAAATTTGACATCAGTTTGTGGTCTAAATTAGGAGTTATGCTCAATATCGTAAATTGAAGCCTTTTTATTAATTAAACGGCATTTTCGGCATAAAACCTATTTAAACCCTAATTTTGACACCAAACCTTTTACCCACTGATATAATATAATTTTTAGGGATTTTTGGAAATTTTTATTGAATTTTAAACTGATTATATCATAGAGTTTTAAAGTAAATTTGGTATTGACGAAATTGCCCTTTTCTTGGATAAAATGAGTTTTACATAACATTTTGATGCCAAACCTTTTTCTACTAATTTCATATGTTAAATAAAATATTTTGAGCTTTATAAACTGATCAAAAACTCATATTTCTTTAAATAACCCGAAAATCGTCAAATACCGACTTTTACGCTTTTTAAACGCATAATTTGGGTTAAAATTATATTTGACACCTAAAACTTATTACCTACTGATATTATAAGTAAATTTTTATACTTTAACAGTAAGTAAAAGTTTTGAAATCAGATTTCCAAATTTGACCCTTAAAGCTTATGTGAAATGACCAAAATACCCCTACGGTGCATAGTTGGGCCATAGATGATAAATTTCACATATGTTTAATATCTTACTGATATAACCTGCAAAAATAAATATTTTTACTGATCATTTTAGAACAGAACCTCAGATTTTCATTTAACCTCTTTTATAAACTTTAAAATGACCAAGTACCCCTACGGGGCTTAAATTGATTTTAAATTCGTTTTGGGCATAATGGAAGGTATCCTACTAATATCATAAAAAAATTTAAGCATATTAACATAGGGAACCTGTTCATGACTCATTTGGTAACCCGTTATGCATTTTTTGCGTTCGGTGCGGTTTATGTGACTAGTTTGCATAAATTGACCGAAACGGGTCAAACGTTATCATTTTTACCTCAAAATCCAGATTGTGTTTAGTTTACCCATATTATACAAGTCTTCATACTTGTCGGGTCTAAATCACATTCTAATCCGGTCTTCGCTTAATCTTGTGTTTTGAACCGTAAACCTTTCTTTAAAATTAACCGGTCTAAGTTTAAACTTAAGTAAGACCCGTTAGGAATCTAATAGGTTATTAAAAACCTTCATTCCAGATTTAGGAGCCCAGTAAAAGATATTTGCACTTGCTGAATTGTTATACGGCTGAGATAAATTTGTATTTTGCTCAGGTAAATACTTTTAACTTATTTACCCTTATACGGGCTTGGGGTATGGTATATAAAATACCGCTTGGTCGGGTATTGAATCTTTAATCGTATGAAGGTTAAATCATTGAGATAACCCGTTTAAACTGTTTTGTTTGTTTTAAGCCTTTGGGGGGTTAATGACCATGTCCTGGATATCCTCGGCTCATTCATTGAAATGGCCACGACTTAAGCACGGGGTTTAGGCATACACCTGCCGGTGCGTATGTAAAAAGATATACCCGCTTGTTCGAGAATAACTCGCCGTGGGTTATTTTATGTGGTGTGTCTATTAATCTTTAACCCGGTATTTAACCCGGGCTACTGAACGTATAACAAACATATAATTCTTTTACAAGATTATTTTTAAATAATTATCCCAAGTTATAAAAGAATATTTGTGCTTTGTGCATTTAAATCAATTTTATAAACACTTTTCCAAAAAGAGTCCGTTAATTGTATTTACCAGTGTAAACTGACGTATTTTCCAAAAAGGTTAAGTGCAGGTACTAAGCGAAATGGGTTGGCTACTCCTAGTATCAATAAAGAGTCTTGCAAGCTTTAGATGCTTAAAAATCTGTTGAACAATTATCTTCTTTTGTTTTGATCCGCCTGTGGATCTTTTTACATTCCGTTTGTAATATTTACGTTACTTTCAAATCGGTTTGTATAATTATTACTTTTAGACTTCCGCTGTGCATTGAACTGTGATTGTTTGACTATGATGATATCAACTACGTCACGATACTTCCCACCGGGCCCACCGGTAATACGTGGAAATATCGGGATGTGACAGGTTGGTATCAGAGCCAACATTGAGTGAATTAAACACTAGCCTTTTGTATTTAATCTCAATGACACAGTTTGCACATTCCTTGACTTCCGAGTCTAGGCAAAGGACTTAGGACTAATCCTAATCTTTTATTTTGCCCTTTATTGTTTTTCTTTGTTGTTTCCTTTGTTTGTTTTGACAGGAACAAGAAAATGCCGCCGCGTATCAGAGGAAGAGGTAGAGGCGGAAAAGCCCCAGTTTTCGCAAGTCATGACCACGAAGCCGGACCATCACACCGTCGAACTCCTTTAGTAACCATGAGCACTAGTCCTCAAGAAGACTGGAGGACCTATTTAGAGCCTGCGAGGCGTTCTGTCTCGCTTAGCTCCTCACCTTCTTACCACCATTCCTTTGGGCCACATTCAGAAAATGAGCCCAATAACTCTCACCACTCCTACCTCCCGTTGCAACGATCGGGATCACACCTGGCCTTCCAAGACCCAACCCCCTACTTTCAGAGCCGGTTCAACCCGGCAAATGTGAGTGAAGAACCAATGGGCCATAACCCATTGGGACCAGAAGACCATTTTCCTGGAGCCCAGGATATGGATATGGATGAGGATCCAGATCCAGAACCCGCCGAGATGCCAACTGGGACGTCCAAGCATCCCATAGAGACTTCAGATGGGTCATCTTTTCATGGTTCACCATATCGGGGCCGAGATATCTATGAAGTAAGGTTTGCCACATACAACTGGGAGTTTACTCCCCCTTACAACCCACCTCAACAGCAGCAGCAAGATCCCTCTGAGGATTCGCGTTTCCAGGCGGTTACGCCACCGCCGCCGCCGCCAGTGCAGCAACCGCCTCCAGAACCACCAAGGCGAAGGAGATCAGGAGCACGGATGTCCGTGCGAGGGGGGTTTCACTTCAGCTCCCCCCAACATAGCAGCAACAGCCATTACCCGCCGCTGTATGAAGACCCACAGATGGGTGGGCCTTCAAACCCAGTTTCAGAGGTCGACTCTCCGCCAGTCGCACCACCACCACCACACGTGGGTTTTGATAACCCAAATCCTTCATACGTCGGTGCAGCGGCATATAACCCATTTGAGCAGCCAGCCTACCCGGGGTACAACTATTACAATGCCCCCGATGTTGACCCATATCTCGTAGCGGCAAACTACAATGCTCTTCATCTTGAAGGACCTTTCGCAGCTTCATACTAGTCTGGGTACCAAGCGTATGGGTATCAATACCCGCCACCTCCTCAACCTCCGCAGCAGCAGCAGCCGCAGCCGCCTATGATCCAGCCGCCACAACAACAGGAGATTCTTCAGAGGTTGAGCCAGGTGGAATGAGAGGTTCAAGAGGAGCATAGAAGCCACCGAGGATTTCTTAAGGGTCTGGGGAATCTGATCAAAGGGAAGAAGAAGAGGGATTTTTGAAGATTCCTTATTTATTTATGTTGTAATTTCTTTATTTCAATCAAGTCCCTTCGTGGACATATTTATTTTTGTACCTAGTCCCTGCGAGGACTTGTATTTTCGTTTTAGCCCCTGCATGGGCAAGTTATTTATGTAAAAGTCCCGTTTAGGGCATCTATGTTCTTCTCTTTATTTATTTATTGAATGTTTTAATTTTAAAATTTCATTTGTCATCATATGCATGAATATAATATATGAAATAAAACAAATATCATTCCTTTTTATAATTAATCTGCCATTGATTATTAAGTGAAATCTTAAAGGTAAAAACCTAGCCCATGTGTCATCCTAAGACAGGGCCATGATGGTAGATCCTTTTTAAGATTCAAATCCTTGTCAACATCTGAAAACATGTTAACACTCCTGGCAAATGTGATTCGATTAAATCACATAAGTCATCCTTATATTGGATTCTTCCAATTCATTTCCTTTATTAATTAAACATCCATTAGTGATGATGTGCCTGCGGGCCATAATAATTGTCAAATAAGACAAAAGACAGTTGTGGTCTATGACTCCCTGTCAAGAAAGGTAATGAACTACGTTCAAACCTTAATGCCTCGATCCTATAAGATAATGGCTTATAATTTAAAATTGTCCTTGTGACTGGGCCTTTTGTATGCCGTCCTATTATACTTAATAGTTTATAACTGGGATAAAATATAATAAAGATTTAAATAAATTAAATTAACCTATTTGGCTTAAAGATTACCGTGGTTAATAAATCGCCATAAATGACGATTCCATAATAGGCTTCTGAATGAATCATTATTAATATTTTATGTAGCAATCAAGCTACATGGCCGGATCAGATGAGGTTAACAGTCACCCGCGGGAGAATAATGATACAGGCATTAATAGATAATGCCGTTACTCGAGCTCTTGACAAACAGTTTAATAAATCAAGTGGTACTCGCGTCAGAACTCAGGTTTGTACCACATTCAAAACCACCCTCCAAGACTCATACAGCTCACAGAGACGATTCCCATCACTCATCAAATCAGAGGAGTGTTCCATCTAAGAAGGTTGTACTCAATCAAGAGTCACGTGCTAAAACCTGTTCATACAAGTATTTCGTCTCTTGCAAGCCCAGAGACTTCACAGGGGAGAAAGGAGCCATCGATTGTATGACTTGGCTCGACGAGATGGATACAGTGGTTGATATTAGTGGATGCGCAGAGCAAGATATTGTGAAGTTTGTCTCACAATCTTTTAAAGGAGAAACTCTAGCTTGGTGGAGGTCCCTGATCCAAGCTACAGGGAAGATTCCGTTATACAACTTGACTTGGGAGCAGTTTGTTGCTCTAATCAAAGAAAATTTCTGTCCTCAACATGAAGTTGAGAAGATTGAGACTGATTTATTGACATTGGTTATGAAGAACTTAGGCTGTCAGGCGTATCTCACGAGCTTCAACACTATGTCACGATTGGTTCCATACTTGGTCACACCAGAACCAAAACGTATAGCTCGATTTATTGGAGGTTTAGCCCCGGAGATTAAGGCAAGTGTGAACGCATCAAGACCTACTACTTTCAGGTCAGTGGCCGATTTGTCGTTATCCCTTACTCTTGATGTGGTCAGGCAGAGATCGCTTAGGAATTCTGATGAGGGGAAAAGGAAACGTGAGGATGAGAACTCACGTCGTTCTGAGAAGAAACATAAGGGGAACTCTGAGAACAAGAAGAGTTCAGGGTTCAAGAAGGGTAACCAACAGTCGGGGTGAAAAACCCAGGTGTAAAACCTACAAGAAGCGTCATATAGGGAAATGTAGGTTCGAATCAAAATCCTAATCGTAGCCCAGAGCTTGTGGGATCTGCAAATCAAGCGAGCATAAAACGTTAGATTGCAAGAAGATAAAGGATGCGACTTGTTACAACTGTAACGAGAAAGGGCATATCAAGTCCAACTGACCAAAGTATGCAAAGAAGCCTGAAGAAGGTAAAAAGACCAATGCACGGGTCTTTCAAATGAATGCTCAGGAGGCCATTCAAAACGACAACGTAATAACAGGTACCTTTCTTATCAATGATGTTTATGCAAGGGTATTGTTTGATTCGGGTGCAGATAAGTTGTTTGTGGATAATAAATTTTGTAAGTTATTAAATCTGCCTGTTAAAACCCTAAGCATAAAGTACGAAGTAGAATTGGCCGATGGTACCATAGAAACTGCTTCAACCGTGTTAGATGGATGTTTTATATCCATTAGGAACCACTCTTTTCCGTTGTCTTTGCTTCCTTTGAAACTAGCTGGATTCGACATAGTAATATGTATGGATTTGTTATCTCATAACCAAGCTCAGATCGTTTGTGACAAGAAGCAAGTGGTTATTAAAACTCCTTATGGTGAGTCGTTGACAATTCAGGGAGACACCCAGTATAGGTTGCCTAAGCAAGTGTCTATGCTTAAGGCGTCAAGGTGTTTGAAGAAGGGTTGTGCCATTTACATGGCACAAGTGACTATTGATAAACCAAAGCCCAAGATCGAAGACATCCCTATCATTTCTGATTATCCAGATGTATTCCCTGAAGAACTACCTGGGTTACCTCCAGATAGGCAAGTGGAGTTCAAAATTGATATTATTCCTGGAGCAGCACCAGTTGCAAGAGCACCTTATCGGTTGGCACCAACTAAGATGAAAGAGTTGAGAACTCAGTTAGATGATTTGTTGGCAAAAGGATTTATTAGACCTAGCTCATCTTCTTGGAGAGCACCGTTTCTGTTTGTGAAGAAAAAGGATGGCTCGATGCGTCTATGCATCGATTATCGCGAGCTAAACAAGGTTACAATCAAAAACAGATATCCATTGCCCAGAATCGACGATCTGTTCGATCAGCTTCAAGGAGCAAGTTACTTCTCCAAGATTGATTTAAGGTCAGGATACCATCAGCTGAAGGTTAGAGATGAAGATGTGCATAAAACTGCATTCAGAACTTGTTATGGTCACTACGAGTTCTTAGTGATGCCTTTCGGGCTCACTAATGCACCAACAGCATTCATGGATCTCATGAATCGCGTTTGTAAACCCTATTTGGACAAGTTTGTCATTGTTTTTATTGATGACATACTCATTTACTCAAAGAATCAGGCTGCTCATGAGAAGCACCTCCGAAGTATCCTTAAACTTCTTCAGCAAGAGAAGCTCTACGCCAAGTTTTCAAAATGTGAGTTTTGGCTTTATGAAGTCCAATTTCTTGGGCATATGGCTAGCGAGTGTGGTATCCAGGTGGATCCCGCTAAGATTGAAGCCATCATGAATTGGCAAGAACCGAAGACGCCCACAGAGATTCGCAGCTTCTTGGGTCTGGCAGGATATTATAGGCGTTTTATCGAAAACTTTTCAAGGATTGCAGCACCCCTGACTTCACTAACTCGAAAGAATATAAAGTTTGATTGGGGTCCTAAGCAACAAGAATCCTTTGAGATTCTTAAGCAAAAGTTGAGCAATGCTCCGGTTTTGACATTGCCTGAAGGAATTGAAGGGTTTGTGGTATACTGCGACGCATCACATACTGGAATGGGTTGTGTACTCATGCAAAGAGGCAAAGTCATTGCCTATGCCTCGCGACAATTGAAGGTGCACGAAAAGAATTACACCACCTACGATTTGGAATTGGGTGCCGTTGTGTTTGCACTAAAACTTTGGAGGCATTATTTATATGGTACCAAGTGTGTGATATATTCTGATCATAAGAGCCTTCAGCATCTATTTAACCAGAAGGATCTGAACATGAGATAGCGTCGATGGATGGAGACGCTGAACGACTACGATTGTGAAATCTGATATCATCTAGGCAAGGCGAATGTGGTCGCAGACGCCTTGAGCAGAAAGGAAAGAGTTAAGCCGATTAGAATCAATTCCAAGAGCATTGAATTGAAGAACAACTTGAATGAAAGGTTGTTAGCCGCTCAGAAGGAAGCTGTGTTAGAAGCTAACTATCCAAATGAGAAATTGGGCGTAACTGCTGAGCAGTTATCGTATGGCAAGGATGGAATCCTAAGATTAAATGGACGAATATGGGTTCCAACCTATGGAGGACTTAGAGATATGGTTCTTCAAGAAGCCCATAGCTCCAAATATTCTGTTCATCCTGGTTGTGATAAGATGTACCAGGTTTTAAAGGCAAATTATTGGCGGATAGGTTTGAAGAAATATATAGCCACTTATGTGGCAAAATGTTTGACGTGCGCGCAAGTTAAAGCCGAATACCAGAAGCCGTCAGGTTTGCTGCAACAGCCTGAACTTCCCACCTGGAAGTGGGAAATGGTAACTATGGATTTCATCACTAAGTTACCGAAAACAAAGCGAGGAAATGATACTATTTGGGTTATAGTCGACAGGTTGACTAAGTCAGCCCACTTCTTACCTATTAAGGAAACTCACAGCTCCGACAAGTTAGCTCAGCTATACATGGATGAGATTGTATCTCTTCACGGAGTACCAGTGTCTATCATCTCTGATAGGGATACGAGATATACATCGCATTTTTGGAAAAGCTTTCAGCAATCCTTGGGCACTCGATTAAACTTCAGCACTGCATATCATCCTCAAACGGATGGGCAAAGCGAGCGTACGATTCAAACGCTTGAGGATATGCTACGAGCTTGTGTTATTGATTTAAGAGGAAGTTGGGATGATCATCTTCCGTTGATTGAATTTTCGTACAATAATAGCTATCATTCGAGTATTCAAGCAGCACCTTTCGAAGCTTTGTACGGAAGAAAGTGTAGGACGTCAGTTTGTTGGGCGGAAGTTGGTGATGTCCAACTATCAGGACCTGATATAGTCCTAGAGACGACAGATAATATTGTGCAGATACGCGATCGTCTCAAAGCTGCCAGGGATAGGCAGAAAAACTACGCAGATAAAAGGCGTAAACCTCTGAAATTCGAGGTAGGCGATAAAGTGTTACTTAAGGTTTCACCCTGGAAAGGGGTGATGCGTTTTGGCAAAAAGGGGAAGCTCAGCCCTAGGTACACATGACCATTCGAGATCATCGAATGTGTCGAAACTGTAGCTTACAAGCTAAATCTGCCAGAAGAGCTCAGTGGAATACATAATGTGTTCCACATCTGCAACCTAAAGAAATGTCTAGCCGATGAGTCGCTAGCGATGTCACACAAGGACGTACAAATTGATGAAATCTTGAAATTCATTGAAAAACCTTTGTCAATCGAGGATCGACAGGTTAAGAAACTTCGAAAGAAGCATGTGCCGATTGTAAAGGTTAAATGGGATGCCCGTAGAGGCCCAAAACACACATGGGAGGTTGAATCCTCAATGAAACAGAAGTACCCTCATTTATTTCAGTAAATCTAGAGGTCGAGATTTCTTTTAAGGGGGTGAGGATGTAACACCTCGTAAAATCACGGCCAATATAGTATCGACACGTGTCATGAACTTTAAACGTGTATCGAATGGATTACGAAGGACTAAAGTTGACAAACGAAGAAAGAATGTGTGTAAAAGGATTCAAAGTGTCAACATATGATAATTTTGCCTTTCAACAACCCTACACGATGTTTGTACCCCTAAACTAATAAATCATGAATCGTATGAAACCGTTTGTGGAAGAAATTGAAAGTTTACAAGACGCGAGGGTTAAATGTGTCAACATGTTTAAGTAATACCTCTGATTGACCTTTTAACGAACCCGGAACCTTATAACGATTAATTATGCTCCCAAGAATAAGTGACAAAAATTTCACAAGGTTTTGATATCGTATGAGATAAATACGTTAACTTTTGTAATTATGGGGTTAAAAGCGTCAACAAGGCAAAACTTGTGTTTTCGGTTATCATTTAACGAAACCGGACCTAACGATGTTTGGTTATATCTCAAGGATACTAGAAATATAAGTTATATGGGTTAAATGTGCCTAAAATGAAAGATTTTACGCTTTAGAAGGTCCAGGGGGTGAAACTGTCAAAGCTGAAACTTGAATTGCTGGTCACCATGGTGGTGGCGTCGCGCCACAGGGTCCCCCTCTGGCCGTGGCGCAGCGCGACGGAGGTATCTGGGCAGAATCCATGCACAGGTGCAGGTTCTGCCCTTCTCTTCACACATACCAGCTTTCACTCGAACCTAGGGACTTTTTGATGGTTTTAAAAACCATTTTGGACAGATGTGATGATCAAGGAAGAGCCAAGACACCCGTATTGATCTGTGGCACCTTCAATTAGTATAAATAGGTGGGTTTTTGGCTGCCATTCTCACTTGCATGATCATTCTCATATTCTCAACATTACTCCCAAGCTTTGGAGCTTTTTAATCATTCTCTGGAGCATCCTACATTGGAAGGAAGCTCTATTAGTCTTAATCTTCGTGCTAAGGACTCCTGTAAGTGTACTTAGCCTCTGTAATTAAGTTTTCATTAGTGTAATGACCGAAAGTCAAAGTTGACGTAATTCTGCTTTGACTTTGTGATTAATCACAAACGGTCCAGCCATTATTCAAATTGAAAGTGGCTATGAGTTGGTAATTATGTAGGTAATAAACCCTTAAAAGGGCACCTACTGATTCTCACTCTAACTTGATCAATTGTCGGGTCAAACTTAATATTAAAAAGTCAACAGAAGCTATTTTTACAAAAAAAATCCATATCTGATAATGTAGAAGTTATGGAACATGTTTTAACATTAAAATAACTTGGTAAATGATGTAAGAACATCTCTAATAAGCATGTTCAACCAAAATACCCATACGGTGCATAGTTGGGCCATAGATGATAAATTTCACATATGTTTAATATCTTACTGATATAACCTGCAAAAATAAATATTTTTACTGATCATTTTAGACCAGAACCTCAGATTGTCATTTAACCTCTTTTATAAACTTTAAAATGACCAAAGTACCCCTACGGGGTTAAATTGATTTTAAATTCGTTTTGGGCATAATGGAAGGTATCCTACTGGTATCATAACACATTTTAAGCATATTAACATAGGGAACCTGTTCATGACTCATTTGGTTACCCGTTATGCATTTTTCGCGTTCGGTGCAGTTTATGTGACTAGTTTGCATAAATTGACCGAAACGGGTCAAACCTTATCATTTTTACCTCAAAATCCAGAATGTGTTTAGTTTACCCATGTTATACAAGTCTTCATACTTGTCGGGTTTATATCACATTCTAATCCGGTCTTCGCTTAATCTTGCGTTTTGAACTGTAAACCTTTGTTTAAAATTAACCGGTCTAAGTTTAAACTTAAGTAAGACCTGTTAGGAATCTAATAGGTTATTAAAAACCTTCGTTCCAGATTTAGGAGCCCAGTACAAGATATTTGCACTTGCTGAATTGTTATACGGCTGAGATAAATTTTTATTTTGCTCAGGTAAATACTTTTAACTTATTTACCATTATACGGGCTTGGAGTACGGTATATAAAAATACTGCTTGGTCGGGTATTGAATCTTTAATCGTATGAAGGTTAAATCATTGAGATAACCCGTTTAAACTGTTTTGTTTGTTTTAAGCCTTTGGGGGGGGGGGGGTTAATGACCATGTCCTGGATATCTTTGGCTCATTCATTGAAATGGCCACGACTTAAGCACGGGGTGTAGGCATACACCTGCCGGTGCGTATGTAAAAAGATATATCCGCTTGTTCGAGAATAACTCGCCGTGGGTTATATTATGTGGTGTGTCTATTAATCTTTAACCCGGTATTTAACCCGGGCCACTGAACGTATAACAAACATATAATTCTTTTACAAGATTATTTTTAGATAATTATCCCAAGTTATAAAAGAATATTTGTGCTTTGTGCAATTAAATCAATTTTATAAACACTTTTCCAAAAAGAGTCGGTTAATTGTATTTACCAGTGTAAACTGAAGTATTTTCCAAAAAGGTTAAGTGCAGGTACTAAGCGAAATGGGCTGGCTACTCCTAGTATCAATAAAGAGTCTTGCAAGCTTTAGATGCTTAAAAATCCGTTGAACAATTATCTTCTTTTGTTTTGATCCGCCTGTGGATCTTTTTACATTCCGTTTGTAATATTTACGTTACTTTCAAATCGGTTTGTATAATTATTACTTTTAGACTTTCGCTGTGCAGTGAACTGTGATTGTTTGACTATAATGATATCAACTACGTCATGATACTCCCCACCGGGCCCGCCGGTAATACGTGGAAATATCGGGGTGTGACACAATACCGTTATGTGTTGTTTACGCAAATTCCCAAGAATAAGGGTCAAAAGCGTTAACAAGACGAAACTAGTATTTTCGGTGATCGTTTAACAAAACCGGACCTAACGGTGTTTGGTTATACTCTCAAGATCATCTACAAACTAATTAGAAGGGTTAAAAGTGCCTAAAATGAAAGATACATCATATTAGAAGGTACAGTGTAACAACTCTCATCAAAAGTCCTATTTATTATTTTATTTTAACCAATAGGAAACCCTAATTGAGACCCCTAAGTAATTCTGCATAACCCCTAAAATTTTCAGAACAATCAGAATCAGGATCAGGGCCCCTAAAACTCAGGGGGGGGGGGGTAAATTCCCGTTAGTAATATCCACACAGTTTTACGTGTAAATGAAATTTGCATGAACGGCTAACTCACCTGAGCTATGCAGACACGGGGCTACCCTATGCCGCACCCCTCACGCCACGCGAGGGGACTTTTTTTCAGGTATAAATAGAGGGGGTTGGCAATTGCAATTCTGCGTTCGTTCGACGTTAAAATTCATTTCGTACGTTGAGTTATCGACTGTTTACTATAAAAACACACAGATACGAAACGCTGCCGCGATAACAGGGTAATAACTCGATCGCTACTACGATTCAATGTCCGATCGATGAAAACTATCCAATGGATGTTTAAGTGCTACCCAAATTAGGGTTATGCTTTGTCATTCGTCGTAAATTCGATGGATGTTTAAGTATTTCACTTTGTCATTCGTTGTGAAGGTTTTAATCTCGTGAGTTATCATAAATGTTGTATTAGTTACTAACCTAGTTTCGTGTGCATTATTGTTAAATTAGGTTAACAGGCTTATCAGTAGGCTAAAACTCTGCCCGTGTAAATCTGCAATGTGAGTCATTCTCTTTTTTTTTACCAAATTTTCTTTCAAAATCATGTTTGTTTTCAAGGTTATAATTACAGGGATTAAGTCTTTCTAGTCTCCAATTTACAGCCGGTATATGGGGTTTTGTATACAATACTTGATAACCGTCACCATTGGACAACGGGTTAGCCAAGGGGTGTTATGACCACAATCACAAACACCATTGGACAACGAGATAGCCAATAGGTGGTCGAGTGATAAATACCGTGGGTAGATGGTTGATATGTATAAACATTGTAATCGCTCTTAATACTGTAAATTATAACAACACGTCGTTTTAGTAAAAAGAATGATTCACCAGTATTTCCCCGCTGACAAAACATTTTTCAAACATGTTTCAGGTGATCTGTTGTGATCCAGGAAAAGTGCCGTGAAGCACTACAAGCTTAAGGAAGTGGCTCAATATAAATAAAGAAACATGTTTTGTAAGATAAAGATTTCCCAGTGAAATCACCTTATTGTAAAATACCGGGGTTTTATCCCGAATTATGAAATAAAATAATCGGGCATTTTCAGTTTTAAAAGATCCTGCTAAAAATCTTCCGCTGTCAACTTAATTAAATAAATACCACGGGATTTTCTGTTCCGCGGCTCATGGACCGGGTCAAACCGGGCCGGGGGCCGTGACAGAAAAAGGTGGTATCAGAGCCACTGATTTAAGCCAATTAAGTATTTAGAAAATACTTAATTTTACTGATTGCCATTTATGTGATTAAGTGTTTTATTATTTGAATATTTGTTTAACAGTATGGGTAAGCAAAGACTTTCGGATATCTACCATAAATTAGATACTTCACCGAAAGAAAAAGGAACTTCATCCTCAAAATGCCCGACAAATACTGAGGAAGGAATATTTGTTCGAAAGGCACAATATGAGGAACCACTTTCTCCTAATAAAAGAAGTTTGATTATTAGGAAAAGTCAGGAGAAAATAAAGAAGTCACAACCAAAAGAAATGAGGAGTAATCAGGAAACCCAGAAACTAGACAGTAACCCACCATGGGAAGACAAGTTAGATGAAAAATGGGCAGATCTCTATATGCTAGCCACTGTAGCAGTAAATGCAAATCTTTAAATACCCTGACTCAGTCCTAGCACCCATATCACCTACAAGCCAGAAACTTTTCCCAGTAAATAAATAAGTTTACAATAAACCCTAGTATGTTTTAATTGTCAGTTATCCTTTGTATTAAAATTAGTCACACGGTATGCAATAATACTTGAATGTTTATCTGTGAAATTTTATAAAATTTTAACTTAGCATTTTGTGTGCATTTTTGCATATATGCTAAAACAGCATGAATGAGTTATCTGAAGCCCTTCAGAGTCTCAATCTCTATCCGGTGAAAGTAGAAGTTTCCAAAGACTTTACTGGTTACATACCCGATGTAGAAGAGCCTATGGAATTCCACGCTCCACCTCCGGAAAAACCAAAGCCTAAGAAAAAGAGAAGATTCGTAGGCTGGAGGCGTGTACGCAGGAGGAAACCAGCAACTAGAAAGGTTCCCAAAATAGAGAATCCCATAGATAAAGGAAAAGGGATCGAGATTGAGGAAAATGTTGGGCAAGTAGAAATGGAAATTGGGGAAAGTTCTAAGCAAATCGAGGAGTTGCCATTACAAGAGGAATTAGATCGCCTACTAGCAAGTTGTGATATCATTAGACCTATCAACACCAACCTTTACCCTTATCATGCTGAAACCCAACTTCCAATAAACTTAGAACCAGCCATTCCAGACCCTCTGATCCATACCCAACCTCTAGGAATGGACGAGTGGTGGACCAATGACTGACAGTTTCAAAACCTCCTAAATAATCTTTATACCTTTTTCCCTCAGTTCGACCCAAAACCTATACCAAACCCACCAATGAGCAATGAAAACTTAGCTGAACTCCGCCATTTTGGCGAGGAGCTGATAGGTGCAGGGAATAGGATTCAGGAGGTAGGAGAACAGATCTCCTGGAAGTACGGAGAGAGGGAACGTCGCTTCTAAAGTGCCCAGGGATAGGATGGTGGTGAAGCTGTGATTGTATAATAGTAATAATAATAATAAAATAAGTTTGTAAAATAACCTACAAATAAAACCTTTGTAAGATAACGGTGTGTACTGATGCATAATATATATATAAAATGGGAATCGAGAAATCGATAATTTTGGTTATACGTGTGTTGTATTGTGTGATTATTTTGCATATAATTGCTGAGTATTCTATATTAATAATTTATACATATATTAATTAATTACCAGATGAAAAACGCTAATAATGAACCAGTTAATGAAGTTAATAAATCTGAGCAACACCAGGAGGATCAATTTCTGAATAGGCAAGATATCGAAAATATCGTTGCTCAGGGAATAGCCAATGCTATTCCCGCAATCCTTGCTGCTGCCCAGAAACCTGTTGAACCTCAACAAATTATTCCTAGCAAACGTACTCATGAAGATAACTTCAGTAATAGCGTAAATGGAGGCAGTAATCTTAATAATCACGATAATGATCCACGGCAGGCCCCACTCCCTAAGAAAATGAAAGATGCAACGCCTGGTTGCACTTACAAAGAATTCCTTACCTGTAAACCTGCTGAGTTCGCAGGCAATGAAGGGGAGACTGCGGCACTGCGTTGGTTGGAGAAAACCGAAGCAGTACTCATGATAAGCAAATGTGCTGAGGAAGACAAGGTTATGTATGCGTCGCATCTTTTTAAAGAAGGGGCGCTAGAATGGTGGAATACAGTACTTCAAGCCAAAGGAAGAAATATGGCCTATGCCATGAGTTGGGAAGAATTTAAGCAACTAATAGAAAGAAAATTTTGCCCCGAATATGAAAAAGAACAAATGGCGAATAAGTTCCTAAACCATCGAATGATTGGTGTAGATTGTCGAGGATATACTTCGACATTCTTCGAATATGCTAGAGTGGTACCAACACTGGCTTCGCCAGAACCGGTACTTATTTCTCGCTATATTTGGGGATGGATTGGCGAAATCCGTAATATCGTTAAATCTGCGAGACCTCGCACTATTGACGATGCGGTAGAATTAGCTAACACCCTAACTGACGAGCTGGTACGTACAAGAGATGAAAACAGGAAAAAGGAACTGGCTTAGAAAATTACCCAAGGATTTCGTATGGGTAATAATAACAACTTCAAGAAAAGAGGAACGGGGCAATCCTCAACTCCGCCGTTCTACAGGAATTGCAGAAAGAAACATTTTGGAAAATGAAATGTAACCTGCAACTTTTGCAAAGTTGTAGGACATCGTGAAGAAGACTGCAGAAAGAAAACAAGGGTCTGCTATAACTGTGGAGAAGCGGGACATTTTAAACCAGAATGCCCTAAATTGGTTAAACCAGCAGACAATAAAGCTAAACCAGCCGACGGAGCTACCAAGAAGAATGTTCGAGCATTCCAATTAACTACTCAGGATGCAGAACTCATTCCAGATGTGATAGCTGGTACGTTCCTAGTTCACAACGTTTACGCAAAAGTATTATTTGACTCTGGTGCAAACCAAAGTTTTATAAATACTACATTCTGCCAAGCTCTTAACTTACCCTTAACCAACCTTAGGCAAATTTTTACAGTCGAAACGGCAGATGGGAATTCTGTTAACATAGATAAGGTGTTGCAAAAAGAAAATATAGAACTTTCAGTTCATAAATTTCATGCAAACCTATTACCAATGAATTTAGTTGGATTCGATGTTGTGTTAGGAATGGATTGGTTAGTAGCCAACCATGCTCGAATCCTTTGTGATTAGAACTCTATAGAGATTCGGGCACCCACCGGAGAAGTAATCATGATTACAGGAGATAAATCACGTAAACCCATGAAGTTCATTTCAGTAATGAAAGTTGCTAGTTATGAACGAAAGCAAGGAATAGTATATATGATTTCAGTAATCATTAGTACTAAGGATAAAGAACTTAAGGAGATTCCTGTAGTCTCAAACTACCCAGATGTATTCCCAGAAGAACTCCCGGGATTACCACCCAACAGGGAAGTAGAATTTAGGATTCATCTAATTCCCGAAACTACACCGATAGCTAAGGCACCTTATCGGTTAGCACCCACAGAAATGTTAGAACTGAAAAAGCAATTAGATGAATTACTAAGTAAATGTTTTATACAACCTAGTTCATCCCCATGGGGAGCACCAGTGTTGTTTGTGAAAAAGAAAGATGGGTCAATGAGAATGTGTATTGATTATAGAGAATTGAATAAGGTTACAATTAAGAATTGATACCCATTACCTAGGATTGATGACCTTTTTGATCAACTTCAAGGAGCTAGATATTTTTCTAAGATCGACTTACGCTCCGGATATCATCAATTAAAGGTACAAGAAGAAGACATACCTAAAACTGCTTTTAGAACTAGGTATGGTCATTACGAGTTTACAGCCATGCCCTTCGGACTAACGAATGCACCTGCAGCATTTATGGACATGATGAATAGAATCTGTAAACCGTATTTGGATAAATTCGTAATTGTCTTCATAGACGATATACTTATTTATTCCAAAAGCCAGGAAGAGCATTGTGAGCACCTGCATTCACTCTTAACTTTGTTAAGAAAGGAGAAGCTTTACGCCAAATTCTCGAAGTGTGAATTTTGGCTACAAGAGGTGCAATTTTTAGGACACATGGTGAATCACGAAGGTATTCACGTAGATCCCTCCAAGATAGAAGCAATCACCAAATGGAAGGTTCCGCAATCGGCTATGGAAATTAGAAGCTTTCTAGGATTAGTTGGGTACTATAGACGTTTTATTAAGGATTTTTCTAAAATAGCGGTGCCATTAACTAAGCTAACCTGTAAAGCGGTTAAGTTTGAATGGGGACCTAAGCAAGAAGAGGCCTTTAAGATTTTAAAGCAAAAGTTAACAAACGCCCCAATTCTAGCCTTACCAGAGGGAAACGAAGACTTTGAAGTATACTGCGATGCTTCTAAGCTAGGATTAGGATGTGTGCTAATGCAACGCAAGAAGGTAATCGCGTATGCATCAAGGCAATTGAAAAAGCACGAAGAAAACTATACGACTCACGACTTAGAATTAGGAGCCATAATTTTTGCCCTTAAAATTTGGAGACATTATCTGTATGGAAGTAAGTTTACTGTCTATACGGATCATAAAAGTTTAAAGTACATATTTGGGCAAAAAGAATTAAACATGAGACAAAGGAGATGGATGGAAATACTAAGCGACTACGACTGTGATATTCAGTTCACGAAGGAAAGGCAAATGTAGTTGCAGAAGCCTTAAGTCGTAAGTATCATGAGAAACAATGACGGGTTCGTGCTCTTAGATTAAATCTACAGTTAGATTTAATGGAACAACTGAAAAACATTCAAGAAACAGCAATCAAGGATGATGTTGAAGGAATGAAAGGAAGAATAAAGGAATTAGAGCAAGGGAATGATGGAATTTGGAGATTCCATAAGAAAATGATTTGGGTACCTAGGCAAGGAGAATTAAGAAATAAGATTTTAGAGGAAGCCCATAAATCTAGGTATACCATGCACCCTGGAAACAATAAAATGTACCAAGACTTAAGAAATAATTTCTGGTGGATAGGAATGAAAAAGGACATAGCTAGATATGTTTCTAAGTGTCTTACTTGTTCACAAGTTAAAGCAGAACACCAGAAACCTTCGGGTCTACTTCAACAACTAGAAATGCCTGTATGGAAATAGGAACTCAAAACAATGGACTTTGTTACTAAGTTACCCAAAACCAGAAAAGGTAATAATGCGATTTGGGTAATTGTGGATCGATTAACCAAGACAACTCATTTTCTACCCATGAAGGAAACCTTTAGCATGGAAAGGTTAGCCAAGTTGTATGTAGACGAAATAGTATCCTTACATGGAGTTCCACTCTCCATTGTATCGGATAGGGATAGTCGTTTCACTTCCCACTTCTGGAAAAGTTTCCAGGAAGCAATGGGAACCCGACTAAATTTAAGTACGGCATATCATCCACAAACAGACGGACAAAGTGAAAGGACAATACAAACCCTGGAAGACATGCTCCGGGCATGTGTGATAGATTTTGGTGGAAATTGGGACGATCACCTACCTTTAATTGAATTCTCCTATAATAATAGTTATCATGCAAGCATAGAAGCTGCCCCATTCGAAGCACTGTATGGACGAAAGTGCAGAACTCCAGTATGTTGGGCAGAAATAGGAGAAAGTCAATTATCAGGACCTGAAATTATGCAAGAAACCACTGACAAGATCACTCAAATCAAGGAAAGACTGAAAACAGCTCGAGATCGTCAGAAGAGTTATGCCGATAATCGACGCAAGCCACTAGAATTTCAAGTCGGAGATAAGGTACTTTTGAAAGTTTCTCCTTGGAAAGGAGTAGTGCGGTTCGGGAAGAAGGGAAAGCTAAGTCCAAGGTACGTAGGACCATTCCTAATAATCCAGCGAATAGGACCAGTTGCCTATCGTTTACAGCTACCAGAAGAGCTAGCCGGGGTACATGACGTATTTCATGTATCCAACCTCAAGAAATGTCTATCTGACTAACCCCTGGTAGTACCTCTTCAAGATGTAGAGGTAAATGAAAAGTTAAAGTTCGTAGAGAAGCCACTACAAATAGAAGACCGAAAGATTAAATTTCTTAAGCACAAGCGATTGGTACTAGTTAAAGTCAAGTGGGAGTCGAAAAGAGGACCCGAATATACTTGGGAGCTGGAATCAGAAATGAAGCGGAAATATCCTCACTTATTCCAGTAAATCTCGAGGACGAGATTTTTATTAAGGTGGGGAAGATGTAACAACTCTCATCAAAAGTCCTATTTATTATTTTATTTTAAACAATAGGAAACCCTAATTGAGACCCCCAAGTAATTCTGCATAACCCCTAAAATTTTCAGAACAATCAGAATCAGGATCAGGGCCCCTAAAACTCAGGGGGGTAAATTCCCGTTAGTCATATCCACACAGTTTTACGTGTCAATCAAATTTGCATGAACGGCTAACTCACCTGAGCTATGCAGACACGGGGCTACCCTATGCTAGGGTGGCACCCCTCGCGCCACGCGAGGGGACTGTTTTTCAGGTATAAATAGAGGGGGTTGGCAATTGCAATTCTGCGTTCGTTCGACGTTAAAATTCATTTTGTACGTTGAGTTATCGACTGTTTACTATAAAAACACACAGACACGAAGCGCTGCCGTGATAACAGGGTAATAACTCGATCGCTACTACGATTCAATGTCCGATCGATGAAAACTATCCAATGGATGTTTAAGTGCTGCCCAAATTAGGGTTATGCTTTGTCATTCGTCGTAAATTCGATGGATGTTTAAGTATCGCACTTTGTCATTCGTTGTGAAGGTTTTAATCTCGTGAGTTATCGTAAATGCTGTATTAGTTACTAACCTAGTTTCGTGTGCATTATTGTTAAATTAGGTTAACAGGCTTATCAGTAGGCTAAAACTCTGCCCGTGTAAATCTGCAATGTGAGTCATTCTCTTTTTTTACCAAATTTGCTTTCAAAATCATGTTTGTTTTCAAGGTTATAATTACAGGGATTAAGTCTTTGTAGTCTCCAATTTACAGCCGGTATATGGGGTTTTGTATACAATACTTGATAACCGTCACCATTGGACAACGGGTTAGCCAAGGGGTGATATGACCATAATCACAGACACCATTGGACAACGAGATAGCCAATAGGTGGTCGAGTGATAAATACCGTGGGTAGATGGTTTATATGTATAAACATTGTAATCGCTCTTAATACTGTAAATTATAACAACACGCCGTTTTAGTAAAAAGAATGATTCACCAGTATTTCCCCGCTGACAAAACCTTTTTCAAACATGTTTCAGGTGATCTGTTGTGATCCAGGAAAAGTGCCGTGAAGCACTACAAGCTTAAGGAAGTGGCTCAATATAAATAAAGAAACATGTTTTGTAAAATAAAGATTTCCCAGTGAAATCACCTTATTGTAAAATACCGGGGTTTTATCCCGAATTATGAAATAAAATAATCGGGCATTTTCGGTTTTAAAAGATCCTGCTAAAAATCTTCTGCTGTCAACTCAATTAAATAAATACCACGGGATTTTCTGTTCCGCGGCACCTGGACCGGGTCAAACCGGGCCGTGGGCCGTGACATACAGGGACTGAAAGTGACAAGTTTGAAACTTGTTTGCTTGAGTTTTGTGTGGTGGCGTCGTGCCACAGCCCCCCCTCTTGCCGTCGCGCGCGGCGACGACCTTATTTTGACAGAAACATGATTTTTGAGCTGCAGCTTGTTCTTGGAGGACCTTTCTTGCAAATTCTTGGTGTGGGCATCAAGTTAACACCTCTCCAAGCAAATGATAGCTGTCCTTAAACACTTGTATGGCCTGGATTTAATTCTTGGGGGCTAGACAACCACTTGGGATGATCCTACAAGTCCTCCACAACTATAAATACCCCTTCATTTCATTTGTTTCATTGCTCACATTCATTCTTGAACTCTAAGTGTAGGTTTCCATCATTGGGAGCCACCTACCTGAGTTCTCATAGTTCAATCTTTCAGCCATAGAGCCTTGTAAGTGTTCTTTCATGGCTAGTTATTTTGTTTTGGCTTTTAAAGCCGAAAAGTCAAACGTTTACGATAAACACTTTGACTTTTAGTTAGACCGTAAACGGTCAAGCCATAGTTTGCAACGAACATGGCTACGTGATCGTAATTAGGTAGGTGTTAATCCCTAAAAAGGGCACCTCTTAAGAATCACGTTTGCTTGGTTAATTGACGAGTCAACGTATTGACACTTTAAAAAGTCAACGGATCAGATTTTTAAAATAATTATGATTTGAGTTTAAAAGTATTTTAAAATATGTTCTATCACTTAAACAACTCGGTAATAATTATTAGAACATGTGTAAACATGTTCAGCTCGTCAATTCCAGTCTTAGGGTCGGTTCGCAACCGAAAGTCACGGAATTTGACTTCTGCTTTGACTTTCGTTTATGAACCGAATTAGAACTAGTATGCTACTGATTTAAGGTCCCATTATGATCGTGTTAGGATGTAGCATAATCCTTTGAGGTTATATTACACGATCATACTAGTAATCTGAGTTTTATGCAAGTTTCCGTAAATGTGACATACTTTGACTATTTTGCCCTTTTATTTAAAAATGAGGTTTTAGACACCAATAAGCTTTCGAACAACTTAGGTACTGATATGTTAACATGTTTAACATATTATGATGTTACGAATCTGATAATAAACTGAGTTTGCATATAATATCGTAAATTGTGCTTTAAATTAACCAAAATGCCCTTTATGCGCATAGATCAGTTTTAAGCATAATTTTTCATACCAAACTCATTGACTACTGATGTAATATCATAACTAGGATAATTTGGGATGCTCATTCAGATTGCAAACTGAGTTTACGCATATGTTCTTGAATTATGTTCTTAAATGACGATAATGCCCTTTTTGCACCTAAAAGGATTTGAAAGCATAATTTTTATACGAAACATTTTGACAACTGATATGTCATATTAATTAACATATTTGGATCATATAGACCTGATCATAACATCAGTTTTCCTTAAACATCACACATATCGTCATTTAACGACTTTAACGCACTTTCGGCGCATATAATGGTTTTAAACCATAACTATCAACCAAGACTTGTTACCTACTGATTTTATAAACCATTTTAAATATTTTTACAGTAGGTATATGTTATGAACTCATACTCCCAAATTAGCCTTCAAAACTATGTGTGAATGTAACACCCTAAAAACGGGTTTGGTAATCAAACCGCGTTAATAGTAATGACGGGTAAAATACCGTTAGTGGTAAAAATTAACTCGGTAAATATTAGGAATTTAAATAAATAAACTTAATATTAATTGGAAAGAGGATAAATATTTTAAGAAAACAAAGTATATAAAAATGCCTGAGTTAACGGGACTTAAAATAAAACGGGTTATGACTTCCCGAACCCGCTAAGTGACTAGGAATATTAACCTAGTTAGTTATGTGTTGTTAGTATAATAAAGGAAACTTGAAATAGTTAAACCTTTTATAAAAACAAAACTTGAGGGGTCAAAATTGTTAAAAAGGAAACAAATTTTTATTTAATAAAAATTAAAAACACAACACACACATAGTGTGTGTGTGTGTGTCGACCTCCAAGCGACCAAACAAGGGGAAAACCCTAGTTCTTCCTTAAATCACCAAATTGAAGAGTGAATCAGAGCCAAATCGTATGCATGAACACATAAAAACAATCACCAAGCTTATGGGATCATAAGGTATGTCAAATTTTTGATATTTATGAAGTTGAGATTCTTGGTGAAATTATAAAAACTGAAATTTAGGCTTGAATGATTGATGTTTTGATGAAACTATGATGAATCCATGTTTAGGAACGAACCCTAGTCAATAAATTTATGAATTGGTGTTCATAATTATGAATTTCCTAATCACCCACTTAGGTGTTTAATGGGTTTTGTAGGAAGAGGAAGAACACTAGAGTTTTGATTATGAAAAGGGTGTAGTTTGAATTCCATGAAGTGAATTTAGGATTGTTATGCATGCTAGATGTAATGAAATTGAGAATGATGTTAAACTTGGTAGAAATGACTAGTTATGAATAGTTTATAAATGTGTAAAAAAATTATGCCCACTAGGTGTTTGTTAAAATGCCTAGGTGAAATCGCGCGCCCACTCGGTTGAAAGTAGAATTTGATTTGATTAGGCATCGTAAGAATGCCTAATAACATGATAAAAAGGGGTTTCATTTATAGATGAAAAACCCGTGAATGTTGTTTAATGAATAATGTATTTTTGATAGTTGATTAGATTGCTTAAAAGCGTTATTGAACGCAAATTTGCGTTTGGTATGATTGACGGTAGACGACCTTTATAAGTCAAAATTAACCAATGATGAAGTCGAATGGTATTTTCGACATAGAATCTGTAAGATGGAATGGTCGTATGTGATAATGACTAATCCAACCGTCTTACGAATTATGATAGTTTGACTCTTGACAAGCTAGATGGAGGCCTGGGAATGAAGCGGGTCGAACGGAGCAAGTACGGAAAGAAAAGCATAGTTTGGATGCGAGGTAAGTTAAGCTTACGCCCTTTTTACTTTTATTACAAAATGCTTATTTGTGAGCATGGAATACGATTTATATTAAGTAAATGAAACATGATGTTCCGGCGCGATATAATGCTAGTCGGAACAAGTGAAAATGGTAGAAACCATAAATTATGGTAGAAAGGGGTAAAAATGGTGAAATGGTAATCCGGGCATGGGTTAACGAATAGATAAAGGGATTTAAAACGACACAATTTGGCATAAGTCATAATGGGTCAAATAAAACAGGAAACGACTTTCAAGTTGGATGATTTCAAAAAGTAAACCGGGATAGGTTAAAGGGGTGAAATGGTAATTAAGTGCCATCTTATAATGACAATTGGTCATTTCGACTAAACGGGTCAAATGGTGTTGTTAACACCATTTGTCAATAATATTTGATGATTGCTTGTTGAGTTTGTGATCACGGGAATTAACACATGGTTAGCATTGCTATTAACTAGATATTAATAACGAAAAGTATTTAAACGGGTCAATCTTATGACCCGAGTCAGGTACGCATGTTTAGCATTATAGCTAAAAGAGATATTTTGGTCAAATAATATCGGAAGTCCTTCGTCGCGCAAATGAAGGGCTAAAATTGACCAAAAAGCCCTTGAGGGGTAAATAGGGTAAACAACCTTTAAAGAGTTGTTTTGAAATAAGCGTCTTGTTAAATTGAGTCCTTGGAATTCGTATAAAAATGGTGATAGGATGTAAACCAATAGAAGCATGATTTAAGTCTAAAAATGTAAAATACTCGTAACGGGTCAAAACGAGTATATATGCATAACGGGTTAAAAATTCTTAAGGAACCCGTAAAGTTAAATCTTGAAAATTAGTAAACGGATATAACATGATGACCATGGGATTTTGAATGAAAATAACAAATTAGTTTGGTAAAAGCATGAACGGGTCAAAAGTGTCATAGTTGAATATCAAGCCGAGAGCTTGAAATCTAAATTTTTGTGAATTCGGATGTTGGATTTTAACTCCATGTGATGGAGAATTAAATACGAACGCGTAGGAAAAAGAATCGTGTAAAACGGATCAATAACGAATGAGTTATGTCCGTTTTCGTGAAACTTGGGTTGGCTAGGAATTATACAGCAACAAATAAATAACTTGCTGTCAAAAAGGGGGCTTGGTGGGGCGTCTAGCCCCTAGGTGGGGAGTCTAGCCCCCCTGAATTCCAAAAATGTTTAATTTTGTTTGTTTGACCCATATAACTTGTTTAAACTTGTTATTTAACTATCAAAACTAACTTTTAAGCTGGTTTTGATCATAGGTGATCGCCAAGAGTGCCCGGATGAAGATCAAGCTCGAAGAAGAACCGAACACGATAAAGTTAAAAGCTCCCGCACATTATTACGTCGTCGTTTTGAACGATGAATTCAATTACATCATGTAGTAAACTTTTAAATTGTAAAAGTTTTTATTAAACCCGCATTTTTATATGTATATGTGTTCTTAAATACACATTTAATTGTCGATATTTGTACGAAAACTGTTAAATAATAATAAGGGTGTTACAAGTTGGTAATCAGAGCGCATGGTTAAGGAATAAAGTGTGTTCGGTTCGAGGCTTGATCGCAAATCCGGTAAGTACATGTATATCAATGGTTTAGTATGATTAAAGTGTTGAGAACAACACATAGGGTTATTGTGTAATACACATTACACCAATCAAATCGATAAAGGGTAGATATAGTCAACGAAATTACGTGTGTTGACACGTATAGTGGAAAAGCCTTGTATTATAATACGGGCGATTGTTGATGTCGACATTACTAACTTTTGTGAATGTTTTAATTGAAGGACACTCGCATCCGAAGATGAAGAGAGTTGAACGAATTGCGGATATAACGGTGGAACGGTCCGAGGTATGACGAGCAGAGCATACTCATCAAGGACCTAAATCGCGTAATGATCGCAAACAAGGTAAAATAGCAAGGAAAGCCCATTGGGGAAAGCATTTACAGGTGCACATTTTAAATTTATTGCATGAATAGCAATATGCAACAAATACGTAGAGACTGACCGTTGCATATGTAGATTAAAAACTTGGAAAAACCTGAATAGAATACCTATCCAGGATATTATTTCCAAGAAAAATAAGTAGAGGTATTACTTACATGGGGTGTAATGTGAAAATTATAAAAAGGTCATGTATGCCAGGTGTTGATCGCTTACTCTGGCCAAGTAAGTAGTGAACACGTGGTACCATGAACTTTCTATGATGGACATATTTATATCCGATGTAGTAAGGACGGGGTGAATGGGACAAATTAAAAAGTACCCAAATGAAACAAATGAACAAAATGCTTGATAATGATGTAAACGCACAGCCGGGAGACAGAAGCGTATTACATTAGAATAATGAGCCCGAGAGAAGGGACAAAGATTACTGTAAATGATGTTATAAATAAATGACCTAAAAAATTATGAAAATAAGTCATTTTGGACGAAAGAGCCATGGTTGACAAAATGGGCAAGTAAAACCAAAGTATAGATGATCCGCCGGGTCATAAAAACAAAGGTGTTGCCCACACGAAAAAGATAATCAAGGTTGTTAACTTTAGTCATAGTAAAGCAAGGATAACGATGATAATTGTCACTCATAATTAATAAGGCCGCCAATGGTGGTCAAGTAAAGAATAAAAGACATTGTCTAATAAAAGCGATGGATTTCGCTAAGATGACCAAGTAAATCGAAACGAAGTTTTAATGCATACCGGAAGGGGTGCAATGATAACGATTTCGGTAAAACACCCGGTTGATGGGTAAGGAATTAAACACATGCGTAGACTGAGAAACGGGAACGCGTATGGAAAGTCAAAAAGACTCGGGTTTTGGGTCATGACTAAAAGACGATAAAATACTGCAAATAGAAATTTTGATAAATTACGTTCAACTATTTTAAAGCTGAAGGGGTCGAACAAAGACTGAAGTTTGACATTCATAAGTGATGAATTTTCACACGAACGGGTCAAATGAATTTAATAAAGGATGACACTTGCTAAAGTAAGTAAGCGCGAACCGAATAAATAAAAGTGTGAAATATTAATAAACCTATGTAAAGGAGTTATAGGCGTTAAAAACATTAAAATAAAAGAACCCAGGTAATGGGACGTAAAGGAGTATAGGTAAGAACTGGGTAACGGTAAGTGTAGGGCAAACCGACATGTAATTGACGTTAGAAGTCATGAAGTCGGAAAGATAATTCGAAAGAAAACAATGTAGCCTTAGACTGCGGTCAAGGTCAAACGAAATCCAAAAAGTAAAAGTGAATAATTCTAAACATAAAAAGGGGTGCCTTGACGCCATATGCGTATATAAACGTATACACATTTGAATAAAGACTTGAATAAAAGATAATTTACGGGATCATCATAACCTACGGGATATTAATTAATGTTAAGTCTATGGGACCAAAAAGACCTTCGGGTCACAAATAGAAAGAAACGAATTGTAAGGGTCTCACCTTAAAAGGATAAAAAGGTGAAAATCTAAATAAATAGCCTACGAGGCTAAGTGAAAGAACCTACGGGTCATATGGTTTAAGCTTGGGAATTTGTTATAATTCCCCGCATTAAATAATAACGGAAAGGACTAGATTCTCGGAAGTAACATTCCTAGAAATGAGAGAAAGATGTAAGACAAAGAGGAAACGTAAACTAAAAATTTAGTTTTTAGTCAAAAGCAACGTTTTAACAAAACATAAGTGGTATGGGGTGACTTAGAGAATTTTAAACACACATAAGGCCGGAGATGGCAAAATAGTATACCCGGGTGACGGGGTATGAAGTAACCGGTGACTAACAAGTCTAACCGTCAAAATAAGTAAACAATAAAGATAATGGATACAAGCTGAAAGTAACGGCCCGCGAGGCCTTACACATGAAAGACGTACACGTCAATATAAATGGAAACGTTAGATCGAAAGGAATGAATGAATGCCTTGAAAACGAAACTAAGTTCGTTTAGTCTAAATTAAAAGAACTATGTAAATAAGGTTTCGAGGACGAAACCTCTTTAAGGGGGTAGACTTGTAACACCCCAAAAACGGGTTTGGTAATCAAACCGCGTTAATAGTAATGACGGGTAAAATACCGTTAGTGGTAAAAATTAACTCGGTAAATATTAGGAATTTAAATAAATAAACTTAATATTAATTGGAAAGAGGATAAATACTTTAAGAAAACAAAGTATATAAAAATGCCCGAGTTAACGGGACTTAAAATAAAACGGGTTATGACTTCCCGAACCCGCTAAGTGACTAGGAATATTAACCTAGTTAGTTATGTGTTGTTAGTATAATAAAGGAAACTTGAAATAGTTAAACCTTTTATAAAAACAAAACTTGAGGGGTCAAAATTGTTAAAAAGGAAACAAAGTTTTATTTAATAAAAATTAAAAACACAACACACACATAGTGTGTGTGTGTGTGTGTGTCGACCTCCAGGCGACCAAACAAGGGGAAAACCCTAGTTCTTCCTTAAATCACCAAATTGAAGAGTGAATCAGAGCCAAATCGTATGCATGAACACATAAAAACAATCACCAAGCTTATGGGATCATAAGGTATGTCAAATTTTTGATATTTATGAAGTTGAGATTCTTGGTGAAATTATAAAAACTGAAATTTAAGCTTGAATGATTGATGTTTTGATGAAAGTATGATGAATCCATGTTTAGGAACGAACCCTAGTCAATAAATTTATGAATTGGTGTTCATAATTATGAATTTCCTAATCACCCACTTAGGTGTTTAATGGGTTTTGTAGGAAGAGGAAGAACACTAGAGTATTGATTATGAAAAGGGTGTAGTTTGAATTCCATGAAGTGAATTTAGGATTGTTATGCATGCTAGATGTAATGAAATTGAGAATGATGTTAAACTTGGTAGAAATGACTAGTTATGAACTAGTTTATAAATGTGTAAAAAATTATGCCCACTAGGTGTTTGTTAAAATGCCTAGGTGAAATCGCGCGCCCACTCGGTTGAAAGTAGAATTTGATTTGATTAGGCATCGTAAGAATGCCTAATAACATGATAAAAAGGGGTTTCATTTATAGATGAAAAACCCGTAAATGTTGTTCAATGAATAATGTATTTTGATAGTTGATTAGATTGCTTAAAAGCGTTATTGAACGCAAATTTGCGTTTGGTATGATTGACGGTAGACAACCTTTATAAGTCAAAATTAACCAATGATGAAGTCGAATGGTATTTTCGACATAGAATTTGTAAGATGGAATGGTCGTATGTGATAATGACTAATCTAACCGTCTTACGAATTATGATAGTTTGACTCTTGACAAGCTAGATGGAGGCTTGGGAATGAAGCGGGTCGAACGGAGCAAGTACAGAAAGAAAAGCATAGTTTGGATGCGAGGTAAGTTAAGCTTACGGCCTTTTTACTTTTATTACAAAATACTTATTTGTGAGCATGGAATACGATTTATATTAAGTAAATGAAACATGATGTTCCGGCGCGATATAATGCTAGTCGGAACAAGTGAAAATGGTAGAAACCATAAATTATGGTAGAAAGGGGTAAAAATGGTGAAATGGTAATCCGGACATGGGTTAACGAATAGATAAAGGGATTTAAAACGACACCATTTGGTATAAGTCATAATGGGTCAAATAAAACAGGAAACGACTTTCAAGTTGGATGATTTCAAAAAGTAAACCGGGATAGGTTAAAGGGGTGAAATGGTAATTAAGTGCCATCTTATAATGACAATTGGTCATTTCGACTAAACGAGTCAAATGGTGTTGTTAACACCATTTGCCAATAATATTTGATGATTGCTTGTTGAGTTTGTGATCACAGGAATTAACACATGGTTAGCATTGCTATTAACTAGATATTAATAGCGAAAGGTATTTAAACGGGTCAATCTTATAACCCGAGTCAGGTACGCATGTTTAGAATTATAGCTAAAAGTGATATTTTGGTCAAATAATATCGGAAGTCCTTCGTCGCGCAAATGAAGGGCTAAAATTGACAAAAAAAAGCCCTTGAGGGGTAAATAGGGTAAACAACCTTTAAAGAGTTGTTTTGAAATAAGCGTCTTGTTAAATTGAGTCCTTGGAATTCGTATAAAAATGGTGATAGGATGTAAACCAATAGAAGCATGATTTAAGTCTAAAAA
The DNA here is from genome assembly GCA_030545235.1 of Helianthus tuberosus. Taxonomy (NCBI): domain Eukaryota; kingdom Viridiplantae; phylum Streptophyta; class Magnoliopsida; order Asterales; family Asteraceae; genus Helianthus; species Helianthus tuberosus. The sequence goes on from CM060430.1 coordinate 195,296,906, forward strand.
TGTAAAATACTCGTAACGGGTCAAAACGAGTATATATGCATAACGGGTTAAAAATTCTTAAGGAACCCGTAAAGTTAAATCTTGAAAATTAGTAAACGGATATAACATGATGACCATGGGATTTTGAATGAAAATAACAAATTAGTTTGGTAAAAGCATGAACGGGTCAAAAGTGTCATAGTTGAATATCAATCCGAGAGCTTGAAATCTAAATTTTTGTGAATTCGGATGTTGGATTTTAACTCCATGTGATGGAGAATTAAATACGAACACGTAGGAAAAAGAATCGTGTAAAACGGATCAATAACGAATGAGTTATGTCCGTTTTCGTGAAACTTGGGTTGGCTAGGAATTATACAGCAACAAATAAATAACTTGCTGTCAAAAAGGGGGCTAGGTGGGGCGTCTAGCCCCTAGGTGGGGCGTCTAGCCCCCCTGAATTCCAAAAATGTTTAATTTTGTTTGTTTGACCCATATAACTTGTTTAAACTTGTTATTTAACTATCAAAACTAACTTTTAAGTTGGTTTTGATCATAGGTGATCGCCAAGAGTGCCCGGATGAAGATCAAGCTCGAAGAAGAATCGAACATGATAAAGTTAAAAGCTTCCGCACATTATTACGTCGTCGTTTTGAACGACGAATTCAATTACATCATGTAGTAAACTTTTAAATTGTAAAAGTTTTTATTAAACCCGTGTCACACCCCGACTTTCCACGTGTCACCGGTGGGCCCGGTGGGGAGTATCGTGACGTAGTTGATATCATCATAGTCAAACAACACAATTATATAAATGCACAGCGGAAGCAAAAGATAAATATTATTACATTCCGAATATAAAGTGATATCCAGTATTTCAACGGAAAGTAAAGGATCCACAGGCGGATCTTTAAACATATCATTTGTTCAACAAACTTTAGACGCCTAGAACTTGCAAGATTCCTTATTAGCGCCCTGAGCTTCCAGCCAATTTCGTTCAGTACCTGTCACTTACCCTTTTTGGAAAATACGTCAGTTTTCACTGGTAAATACACTCAACTGACTCATTTGAAAAGAGTTTAAGAAAATTGATTTGGATGCACGTGGCACAAAAATATCTTTTATAATTTGATTAAAATGCACAGAGGCAAAATTAACCTTTTATACTCGGGAAAATTATTTGTATATAATCTTGTATACAGTTTTACTTATTTGTCGTCCGTTAGGGCCGGTTTGTAGGGCCGGACTAGATTAACTGACACGCCACAGGTATAATGCCCACAGGCTATCATCCTCTAAGTGGATTACCAGTTCCGGTATAATGCCCACAAGGATGATACCTCGGAGTGGATTACCAGTTTTTACATAATGCAGCTGTCAGGTGTATGCCTACACCCCGTGCTTAGGTCGTGGCCATTTCGTAAAATGATGCCAAGGATATCCGGGACATGGTCATTAACCCCCAAAGGCCATACACCAAATAATACATATTAAACGGGTTGTAAGTACATCAATCACAATACGATTTAAATAACTACACACCCGACCAAGCGGTACTTTTATAGTGCCGTATCCCAAGCCCGTATAGGGAATATAAGTTAAGAGTATTTACCTGAGCTAGCTCCTGTCTTAAATAGCAAGAATCTAATAACTCAGCCGTATTCACTTAAGTAAGCGTAGGTACCATTTACCGGAAGGCTCTAGTCTGGAATGATGGTATAAATAACCAATTAGGATGCTAACGGGTCTTTAATTAAGCCTAAGCTTAGACCGTTAGTCTTACTGAAAGATACGGTTCAGACGCATGATTAAGCGAAGACCGGAATAGAATGTGTTTTAGACCCGACAGTTCGAAGACTTGTATAATATGGGTATTTCATACACACTCTGAATTTTGAGATAAAACCGATAAGGTTTGAACCGTTTCGGCTAATTTATGTAAACTTGCTACATAAACCGAACCGTACGCGTAATAAGCGTGACGGGTATTCATGAGAGCTATATACAGGTTTCCTAAGTTAATTTATGCCTCAAATATGTTGTGACATCAGTAAGATGTCTTTCATTATGCCCGAAACGTATTTAAACACAAACTAGGCCCCGTAGGGGTAGTTTGGTCATTTAAAAGGTTATAAAAGAGTTTAAGTATTTACCTGAGTTACAGGTCTGATAAAATCAGCAAAAATACTTATTTTGATAAGTTATAACAGTAGGATAAAGTATATATGTGAATTTACCAATTATAACCAAACTATGCACCGTAGGGGCATTTTGGTAATTTCATATAAGCCGAAAAGCTCAAAACTGAAGTCTGAGTTAAACAACTTTTGCTTACTGTTAAAATATCCTAATTTTCCTAAAATATCAGTAGGTATCAACCCTTGTATGTCTAAAGTAGTTCTAGTACATACTATGCGTTAAAAACGCCTAGAACGGCGATTAGGAGCCGTTTCCGGGTTATATACTTAAAGCTGATATTTTTATTACTCCAGAAGGCTTAAATAATTTATTTATCATTTAAGATTAGTAGCAAAAGGTTTGGAGTCTTTTAGATATGTAAAACTCATTTTATAGCCCGTAAGGGCAAAACCGACAATTACCGGATTAAGCCTACGATTACTAGTTATGCTCAGCCTAAAATTAATTAAAAATCTTTAAAAATCCCAAAATAATATATTACATCTGTGGGTATTAAGTTTGATACCAAAAAGTAGGCTTAACTAGGCTATACGCTAGTTACGCCGTTTTATTAACATAAAGCTTTAAATTTGCGATAATGAGCATAACTCTTAATCTACAAGTCAAACTGATGTCAAACTTTGCATACAAGTTTATATATCAGTAATTTAAGTTTCTACTCTTTTACATTTCCAAAAATCACGTTTTAAGGTAATAAGGGCATAATGGTCAACATATGAGCAATTACCGGAATCATGCATATTAATTGGTTAACTAATGAACCATGGTGTGTAATCACAGAGGGTTATACTAGCATGTTACCTGGTCCAAACAAGGCTTTAATGCATTTCTAAAACATGCTTAAACGGGTCAGAACTGAAAGTCAAAGTGAAAGTCAAACTATGTGACTTTCGGTTCCGAACCGGGTCTTTACAGGAAATTGTCGGGTTGAACATGTTTAGACATGTTCTTACACTAATTACTAAGTTATAACAATGATCAAACAGGTTGTATATGTTCTATATTGCTAATTATGCACAAATTGTAATTTACACATTCTGTTGACTTTTTAAATACAAGTTTGACCCGACATTTGACCTAGTTAGAGTGGGAATCAGGGGGAACCCTTTTGAGGGTTTATTACCCACATAATTACCAACTTATAACTACTTTCACTTCGACTAATCACTGGACCATTAGTGATTAATCTTAAAGTCAACCGTTAATTACGACGGTTTGACTTTTAAGCTAAAACTAAGCTAAAACTTAATTAAGAAAGGATTAGAACACTTACTGAAGTCCTAAGCTTGATTAGGAAGGACTTGGGTCTGCTTTGAAGCTCCAGAAGGCTCCTCAATTGCAGAATGAAGGTGTGAGGAATGAGTTGCAACTTCATGCCTTTATATAGTGTTCTTAATCACCATAAGAAGTTGACACACAAGTCTACAAGTGCCTACAAATCTTTTACATGTGTCCCTAAGTGTTTAGGGGTTGTTTAGGGGCCAAGGGAGATGAGGAAAATCGATTAAAGATCAGTTGCAACGTTTAAGACAGCCAACAGCCAATCTGCTGAATCTGGGCATCCCTTGCGCACCACAACGGTGTGGTTGTTGAGGTGCGCAAGGCTTCTGATCAGCCTCCAAAATTTTCCATTCTTTGCATAAATGACTCTTGGCCCTTCCGAAAGGTCAAGTAACCTTTATATATTGCAATTTGACCCCTTCTTCTTTAACTACAAGGGCTTTAGGACTTGTACCCACTTTATTTGGTCCTTGATTACTCGGTTATTACCCGAAAAGTCCCAACTTTTAACGTTAACACTTTAACCCCTCGCACACGAGTTTGATCATAACTTTCTCATACGACAACGAAACTTTATGAAATTTATATCGTGCATTCTAGTGAGCATAATTAACCGTTACAAAGCTTCGGGTTTGTCAAAAGGTCACTCAGAGGTATATCTTTAAACATGTTGACACGTTTAACCCCTGTAGTTTGTAATCTCTCACTTTTAGCTTCGTATGATCCATGATTTATTCGTTTGATGTCATAAACATCATGTAGGGTTATTATGAATTATATTTATTCACTGTTGACATTTAGAACCCGTATAATCACATACTTTCCATGTTTGTCAACTTTAGTCCTTTTATAACTTTCTTTCACACGTTCAAACTTTATGACACGTGTCAACACATTATAGGACGTGAATTTTCGAGGTGTTACAACCCGCATTTTTATATGTATATGTGTTCTTAAATACACATTTAATTGTCGATATTTGTACGAAAACTGTTAAATAATAATAAGGGTGTTACAGTGAAATTACCAAAATGCCCCTACGGAGCATAGTTTGGTTTTAAACTATAAAACACACATATGTTTGCTATCATACTGATATTATATCATAAATAAAGTGTTTTCAAAGAATGTTTATGATCGTAACATCATATTGTACTCAAGTTCCTTTTATACGTCATAAAATGACCAAAACGCCCTTACGAGGCATAGTTTGATTTAAAAACCTAAACGGGCATACAAGTTGATACCCCACTAATATTATAACTTGTTTAAAGTATATTGGCATATGGAACTTATTCATGACTCATCTGGTTACTGGTTATCGCTTATACACGTACAGTTAGACTTACGTAACTTGTTTATGTAAGTTTGCCAAAACGGGTTTAACCTTATCAATTTTATCTCAAAATCCAGAATGTACTTAGTTTACCCATATTTATACAAGTTTTCATACTTGTTGGGTCTAAATAACATTCTATTCCGGTCATCGCTTAATCTAGCGTATAGTACCTTTTTAGATACTTTAAGCTAGCCGGTCTAAGTCTACGACTTAAATATGATCGTTAGCATTTTGAATTGGTTATATATTACCATCATTCCAGACTAGATCCACCCGGTAAAAGCTACCTGCATTTAGTTAGATTGAAAACGACTGAGTTATTTTGCTGTGAATCAAGTTTAGCTCAGGTAAATACTTTTAACTTATTTTCCGTTATACGGGCTTGGGATACGGTATTATAATAATACCGCTTGGTCGGGTATGAAATCATTTAATCGGATTGTGATTAACAAATTTACATAACACGTTTTAATCTGTTTTGTTTGATAACATAAACATTGGGGGTTAATACGACCGTGTCCTGGATATCCTCGGCTCATTTCATTTGAAAATGGCCACGACCTATGCACGGGGTGTAGGCATACACCTGACAGATGCAAATGCTAAATAACCCACATGTTGGGGATAACTCCTTTGTGGGTTCTATAAGTGGTGAGTCGGTTAATCACGACCGGGTTCCAAACCGGCCCCATATGTATGACAAACATGTAAAACTGTATACAAGATTTTATTAAATATTATCCCAAGTTATAAATGGTTTGTGCCTTGTGCACTTAAATCAGTTTTCATAAACTCTTTTCAAATGAGTCGGTTAATTGTATTTACCAGTGAAAACTGACGTATTTTCAAAAGACTAAGTGACAGGTACTACACATAATAGGCTGGGAGCTGCTCGGTGTCGAAATAAAGGATCTTGCAAATCCTTAAAGATGCCTTAAAGTCTGCTAAACTTCATTTTATACATTTTGTAAAGATCCTCCTGTGGATTTGATATTACAGGCTCGTCTATATAAATACTTGATATTTTCAGACATTTGAGTTTGTAATACTATTTTATATTCCAAGACTTCCGCTGTGCTATAATTGTGTTAATTGACTATGATGATATCAACTACGTCACGATACTCCCCACTAGGCCCACCGGGCTAAGCTGTAAATATCGGGGTGTGACATCCGAGTATTCCTGGAAAACCATGCCTTTCTTCATGCGCTTGATAAAATTATTGGACGTCATTTGCGTTTGGTTTCCGCATATATTTCTTTCTATATGGCTTCACCACCCATTCTGTCACGACCCCCGACCCACCCTGGACGGAATCGGGAATCGTGAACAGCCCGTGGTACCGGTGATTAATTTAAAAACGTTGCAGCGGAAAATTCATCAGGACCGTGAGTTAGGAAAAATATCAGAGTTTAGAAACACCGGATTTTAAAGAGATGGGATAAACCCATATTTTATAAAGGTAGCTTTAATAAGATCAATTTGTTTACATAAAACAATATTTCTTAATTTGATTTAATTAATAAAATAAGCCACTTCTTGAAGCCTTTCAGTGTCGTATCCAGCTCTTATTCTACTTACCTGAAAAATGTTTTAAAAAGGTTTTGTCAGCGGAAATACTGAGTGAATTCATTCCAATTTTATAAAATATATTGTTATACCGTACAGTATTAAGGTTTTTATATTTGTTTATATTTACCCAACTTCAATCAGTATTTGTCAAATGCTGACAGTTCCAATGTGACAGTAATCATATCAATTATTAGCTCACTTTAGTCCAATAGTGAATTTATCAAATAATTCTATTTTACTATTATTCAATTTATCTGTCACTAGGCAATTCCTGTGACTATAATCATATCAATATTGATTATTCTTTCAATTAATGATTCTGGTCATATCACTGTTGATCATTCTTCCAACTAATGATTCTATAACACTGTTGATCATTCTCTCAACTAGTGCTTTCGGTCATGTCACTGTTGATCATTCTTTCAACTAGTAACTCAGATTATATTACTGTTGATCATTCTCTCAACTAGTAATTTCTATTCATAACACTGTTTGATCATTCTCTCAACTAGTGTCTTTGGACATAATTGTGTCCCGTGACATTTCTTTGTCAAATATATTACTTTTGGCATAAAACCATTTAATCCAGAAAATGACATATATCAATTTATATCAAATTACTATAACTTATCAAATATGTTAATTAAATAATTGTAATATCATTATTTAATATTTTAACGTGACTAAGACTAAAATATAATCTTAGTAAAATGCATAATTTCCACTGTTATTGTAATCATGATAATATTAACTAACTTTCTGGTAATTAATAATGAGAATCAAATAATATATAAAATCTTTCATACCAGCAGTTAATATAAAAACTTAATTACTGTAAGTATAACTGGTAATTATTTAGGATTCTGTAAAATCTTTGTAAATATAATTGTTTTACAAAAAGGTGATAAAACTGTGAGAAAATAGAGTGGACTCACAAACTGTGAGAAAAGAGAAATGAACTCACATTGCAGATTTCTACGGCCAAAGCTTAGTCTACAGATAATCCTCGATATATATTGCAGATTTAATTTGAGCAGAGCTTAGCCTATTTCTTTAGCCTGGTAACCTAGTGCACACGAACTAGGTAATAACTAATACAGCATTTACGATAACTCACGAGATCAAATTCTTACAACGAACGACAAAGTGCAATACTTCATCCATCGAATTAACGATGATCCGTCAAATTAATGACGAACGACAAAGTACAATACTTTATCCATCGAATTAACGATGATCCGTCAAATTAATGACGAACGACAAAGTATAACCCTAATGTGGGCGGCACTTAAACATCCATTGAGTACATCGATCGATCGGACAATGAATCGTAATAGCGATTGAGTTAATACCCTGTATCGTAGCAGCACCCCCTACTAATTAGTGATTTGTGTGTGTTTTGAGAGTAATTGGACAATAATTCAGCGTATATTTGGAGTTTCTTCGTCGTTTTTGCGCCCAGAATCAAGTCCCAACATCCTCTATTTATAGTCGAATTTTGACCCTTAGGCGGCCCGCGTGAGTTTTAAGCTAACTTGAGGCGGCCCGCGAGAGAACTTATTTTTTGTATAGGGTTGCCACGTGTGGGACTAGGCTAGCTGAGTCGACGAAATCATTAATTTCAACTTCGTCCGCAAGTTATTAGGATAATCGTCAAGTAGGGAATACCCCCCCTGAGTTTTAGGGGCCCTAATCCTGATTCTGAAAATTCTGAAAATTCTAGGGTTTGTACAGAATTACTTGGGTGTCTTAATTAGGGTTTCCTAGTGAATAAAATAATAAAATAAATAGGACTTTTAATGAGGGTTGTTACACATTCGCAAAACTTGTACAAACATTATCGTGCAGTTCTTTCGGACATCCTTAAATACTTGTCCAACGAATCGGGTGCCGTCCCGTATGCCAGTTGGCGAATGGCCGCAGTGCATTTCTTTAAAGTGGTGAATCCCCTATGGCCCTACCTTCGTATTGAAGTGTGAATAAGGGATCAGACCGCGCCAAGTCATCTGCCATACGTAAGAACAGTTGACGACTCATTCGGAACCGACGTCTAAACATCGCGGTCGCGTACAAAGGTTTGTTGGCAAAATAATCGGCCACTAATCTATCATGGACACCTAAATTATTAACACCGAAAAATAATAAATAAATTATTAACACAGAAAAATAAATTTAATAATTTATTAACAACGAAAAATAAATATAACTAAATTATTAACAACGGAAAAAAATATAACCTTCTTTGTCTCAGTTTATGGCGGTTTGCCAAGTTCGCGGTTGTGACGCCGTTTCTTCCTTTTCCTCCGTGATCATCTTTGCTGCCAGCATTACGGCGTTCACAAAAAACAAATCGCTCTCGCCCGAAGATGATGAACACCATGATGATGAAGATGACATGCCTAAAACTTTATAAAAATTAAGGTAGTGTATGAAAAGTAAGAGGGATTGGAAAGATTTGGGTTGAAATGGGGGGATAAAGGGTATATATTTATAAAGTGGGAGTGAAAACATATTAAAAAAAAACTAGCTGTTTTGTAACGACTTTATTTATTGAAAATAGGCCCGTCTTGGGCGTCGAGGATGTGCCGGAGAAGACGGGGCCTGCCCTAGGGGCGGTGTGCGGGCCGGGTGCTGGAGCCCGCCAGCCCTAGGCCGGTCCTCATACCGTTTAGCCTAATTTATATTTTAAAAAACCGTGTATTACATGGGTAGACTAAATATAATTTTATATATCAAATAAGTTATATACATTTTTTTTTATTTATAAATTATGTAACAAAATTGATATAATAAACTTTTTTAATAGTGCAAGATAAAAATAAATAATATATTAATACAAAGTTTGGTTTTATGATAAATAATTTGGTTTATTTAAAAATATCTTAAATTAACAATTTAAATTTAAGAATAATATTTTACTAGAAAAATAGAAGGATTTTATTCGACATTCAAAGTATGAAAAGATTTAATACTAGTTTATTATTTATGTCATTAATATAAGATAAAAATTAATATGTATGATGATAAATCAACGAACAAACAATTTGACTGGTTAAATAAGGTTACCTTATTATAATGTCATATGTTTATATTTATATATTTTTTGAATTATTTTAAAAAATAAGATTGTGTTATTGTTGTTGGTAAAATCAATGATTTTATATTTGTAATTTTGGTTGGTATTATTTTATTAAAAGTTCATATTAAACATAGTTAATTATATTATGTGTTAAGTTTATTGTGTTTTAGTTCAAGTTATTGGTCACATCCAAACTGTTTTTAGGTTTTATGTCTAGCATTATATATATACTATGGTAAAAGTTTAAAGTTTATTAGAGATAGTTACGTAAAGAATAAGTGTAAATTTGTATATCAGAAATGTACACACCATAAAAGACGCTCGTTATGTGTTAGTGCTTATAACAACCTTCATTATGTTGGAACTTTATAATTTATCAATGTGTTTAACAAACAACCGTTTATAACTTTATCTTTATTTCATTTATTTAATTAATGTAAGATAAGTATGAAAAAGAGACGAAAAATCAAAAGTAGATATATTTAATTGATGACACTTATATAGTCTATAGACGGGTATAACTAGTTTTAGACGTTTAAAAGACAATTACTTTAACACATGTGGGATGATGTTTATCAAATAGTGAAATAATTTTTATGTTTTTTAACTTCAGATTTAGGAGCATAAATATAACAAAGTAGATATAATAAAATACAACAAATCTATACGTATAATAAAGTAAATCAATGGAGGGACACGTGTCATTCATTAGAGCTATTCATTTTTTAATTTTTCCGCCTTTATATTCTACTTAATTTTTAATTAAAGTCTTTATCTTCTACATAATTATGGATAATTATTATTAATTAAAGTTAATTATTATATCGTTTATCTAAATAAAACATTAATATCCATTTATATTTAGGTCTATCTATATTTATATTTATATCTATCTATATCTATATATCAAAATCTAATCTTCTAAATTCTAATAAAGGATTTAATTCTAAAAAAATTATTTATATTTTTAAACTTTTTTAACAATTAATTAATACATAAATATCACTTATCTTTATCCATTATAATAAAATTAGTTAAAAAAAATTATTCCAAATAATTAATTAATAAAAAAGGTAAAGTTAATTTACATATTTATAATATTTACCCACAAATATTAACGTATCAATATAACACAATGAGCAGTGGATATATTTAACTGAAATATGTTATTAATTGTAATACAATGTAATGTAATGGGTTCGGCATATATTACAACTAAAAAGGTTATTTTTTAATAATTAATTAAAGAAGTTTATCTTTTTTAATAACTAACTAATTCACGGTTCCAAATAATGTTAACCCGTGTAGGGTTGTCCAAAAAGCTCGCGGCTCGGAGCTCGCTCGGATTTAGCTCGGAAAAAGCTCGCTCGATATGGCTCGGTTAGAAAGTGAGCCTAGCTCGGCTCGGCTCGTGACGAGCCAAATTGGCTTGGTTTGGCTCGCTTGGTAGCTCGGCTCGGCTTAGCTCGATTTATTTTACTTATAATATATTTTATTTTTATATACATATAATATATTACAAAAAAATGATTATTATTTACATATATTTAGGATTGTAGTTTGATATCTATGACATATTTAAAGGTTGACTATCGTGTTAATGAACAAATATTGAATCTACTTGAAATATAAAACTTATTTTGCGTTGTCGAACGTGATTTTGGCTTGTAATGTATTAGGTTGAACTTATTTTGAATATGTTCTTTTGAAATAATGAATAATATTTTAGAATACTTAATTTTGAGAGCTATGTGTTAATTTTTATTTTTAAAATCGAGTCAAGCCGAGCCGGAGCTTAGATTTTCAGCTCGGTTTCAAATCCGAGCCAAGCCGAGCCAGCTCGGTTTATAATTGAGCCGAGCCCGAGCTTACCCTAGCTCGGCTCGGCTCATGAACAGCCCTAAACCCGTGTAATACACGGGTTTTTAATACACGTATAATAATTAATTAAGAAACTTTAGAATTCATATTTTTCTTTTTTTATATTCAACCTTTGTAATATACGGGCTTCCAAAGAATGTTACGTATCACTCACATTAGTATTAGTAACAACATAATAATCTACTTATTTATCAAACTCATAATAATTATAACTACCGCAAAAGTCTACCAGCCGGTCTAGGAAGGTGTATAAGCAGTGTTCGTTTTTACTATCAACACCTAATTTTGTTATGTTGCATTGTGGCCATGGATATCCACTTCCACCATCTGTCTGTTTTTCAATGACAATTAATATAAGTCAAGACCAATCACTGTACAAGGCTGGTTTTTAACACTACTGGATTCACTCATGGTCAACTGTATGTGACATTATTAAAAGAGAGACGTGGTAAAACTAATAATTTTAGATAGAGATAATACAGTTATGAATAAAAGATGTAATGTTATGTACAAATAAATATACAGATATTTATGAATTATGTGAATATTTTTTGATTCAAATTATTTTCGGTAATGTGCGGATTATAATTGTAACTTTTTATTTCTTATTAAAAGTTATGTAATACGTAAATACAATAATAAATATTATATAATATCTTTATTTTTATATTATATTTAATAACAGTTTGATTACATGCTTCTCTGATTAATTTTATAATACTAACATAAATTATTTTTATATTAACTCATTTTTGTCAATTTGGTATATTAATGTCTCCATCTTTGATTTGAATTTACAAGAAATATTTATTATGTAGTTTAAATTGTTCAACCCTTGTAAGACGCGGGTGACTAACCTAGTAAGACTATGGGGTATGGGGCAGGGGTTGGGGCGTGGGTTGGGTACAAACGCCCAAGTCACCACCCCGGGCGGGCTTGGGTTTCGGCGTGGCCCTTTGGGCTGGGGTTTCAGCCCAAGCGTTGGGCGGGCCTAGCGGTCTTCCGTGGCCGGCTCTCATTGGCTGGGTTGGCTAGGCTATAGGTGGCTAGGATTTAAATTTAAAAAACAACCGTTTGGCCAAGCCAAACCCACGCGGGCTAGCCACGCCCTGCTATACCGACCCAACATGAAACTGATCAGCGGTACCCCTCAAAGTCCACGTATCAACCCATGTCTCAAACCTGCGCTCAACATACCCCACGGACTAACAATATATTATAAGCCTACGTGTGAAAAGCTAGAAATCATAAGTAGCACGTAGAAGGGCCTGGAGAGAGGAATGGAAGCATCCAGAACACACCCGAACCTTACTCCGAACCAATGGCTCCGTAGAAGAGCCTAGAAACACCACCTTCCTTCTTCACTATAAAACCCACCCAATTTCATGCATCTTGAAGAACCAAAGAATCGTGTTTAGGCCGGAGCCTGTAAACGAGGGTTTGGATCTTGTGAGAGAGCTGGAAAAACAGTCCTGCAAAACAGAAAACCGTTAGGCTCGCCGCAGAGATGGGAGGGCCCCTCTGCGACCACCCTTCGGCGTGAGGATAAGTATTGGTAGAGAGAGAAAGTAGAGAGAGAAAGTAAGGACGAAGGTTCAGAAAATCGTACTTGGCTTTGTACTTGATGGGGTATTTATAGTAGTCAACTGAGATGACATCATCCGTCTTGACGCACTTGAATGGAGGTTCGTCTTCGGAGGGATCATGTCCGATTCGTGTGGAGTCTGGTTCGTCCCAGGGATCATGTCCGGCCTCGGACATGTGTCTTCAAGTCCCCCAGTTTGGTAAGTCTTTGTAAAGACTTGGCAAACTATTATTTCAAGCTTTTTGTCCTATTCGGATGACGTGTCGCCATTGGAGTGGTCTTGAATTGATGAAGTGGCATATTTTGAATGGTGCGGGTGACCATTATTGTTTTGACCGTTAGTCACCTGCTGGTGACGTTAACGAATCCCGCATTGGAAATCGTGGGAGGTGACGGTTGACACGACAGCCCCACCACCGACTTACTTTCTCTATAAATTGGGTTTTTACCACCTCATTTTTACCCTCTTCCTCTCTTTTTTCATCTTCTTCTCTGCTGTTATCCTCTCTGTTCTCCTCTTCTTCTTCAAAGAAAGGTGCGTCCCTTTCCTTTTCATTTTTTAAAGGTATGGCTCCTGGAAAGGACAATCTATCGGAGAGCGTGAGCGTGCTTACCCAACGTCAGTTGGATAAGTTCATTAGTGATTATAGGATTCCCTTAGATCTTCACCCGGTCCTTCCTTCCAAAAGGGAAGCCATATACCCATTACGTCAAGGGAAGTTTTCCCTTTATACTCGCGTCTGTAATTTTGCGAATTATAGGGTTCCTTTCTCTCGCTTTTTGATTAGGGTTTTACAATTTTTTAGGGTTCATATTAGCCAAGTTAACCCGTTCGGCCTTAGCCGTATCAATCATTTTGAACTTTCTTGCCGAGCCCTAGACCAGAGGCCGGATCTGAATGTCTTTCGATATTTTTATGAATTTATTACGGCCGGAGATTGGTATACATTCGCTCATCGAAAGAATGTTCCTTCCCCATCCTCCGGCGAGCGGTCTAGCCTTAAAAATTGGAAGGACAATTTTTTCTGGTTGGACGATCGCTGCTTACCGGAAGATATGAGGTGGCGTTTCAAAGATCAGTCGATGTCCTTCGATCTTGATGAAGATTTTGTTTTTAACGAGAGTCTAGTCCGTGCCCTTGTTGAGCATAAATCCCCTATTCGTCCCCTTCCCGAGCATTACCTTTGGTTAGGCCGAGTCAGTTTTTCCTGGGCCCAAGGGGATAGGGATTGGCCGATTATTCGCCGGAAGAGTGATCGTAAGTTCCGGTCCTTCACATCCCCTTCGGCATTTTTTTGTTGTTTTGCTGACTCTTGCCTTTTTGTTTGCAGGTGTCGTAATGTCGCTCCTTGATGCCCTGAAGGTTCCAACCACGGATGTATTCGATTTTGACTTCGAAGAGCAAGGTGAAGAAGATGTTCCTTTTATGAAGCAAGTGGCGTCTTCGGCCCAGCCGATTCGTCCGGAGGTAGCTCAAGACATGGCTGAACCTTCTATTGCAGAAGCAACTTCTTCTATTCCTCAGGACGTACCTGAACAGGTTGCTATTGAGGCTACTTCTTCTATTCCATTATCTCTGAAGGGCGCTGAGGGCTCGTCCGGATCTAGAACTGGTAGGAAATCTTTTCTTGATGATGTGGATAGCGATCCGGAGTTACATACTCTGGACGAGGCCTTGCAGTATCGACCTTCTTCTTTAAAAAACAAGGATGTTGTGTCAGGTGTGGATTTATCAGGAGTGGTTTTAAAGGCTCGCTCCCATAAGAGGAAGAAGAATGAATCGGTTCAGATTCGTGCTACCGATCCTCTTCCATTTCCAACGTCGAAGAAAGCAAAGAAAAGTTCTCATTCCGAAGGTAATGTGCTGGAAGAACTGGACGAACATCTTACCGGAGGTAAATTTTCTAGGGAAGAAGCCGCTTTGGCTCGTTTTAAACCAACTCCTGCGTATTCAGGTTTTGTTCCTGATAGTGAAGTGGAAAGCATGGAGGTTGAGAATCCGGTGGTTACGGATAAGGAAAAAGGTCATGGTGAGCCGAAAGTGGTTACTTTTTCAGGTATGCATTTGGGCTCATCTTTGGGTCCGGACTGTTTTTTGGATGATGAGGAAGATCAAGTGTCTTCGCTTCCCCCATCCTGGTTCGGACCTGAGTTGATGTCCTTTTTTCGATATGCAGATTTGTTTTCGGATGACATGGATATCGATCCAGCGACTGCGGAGGAAAAGTTCATTCCTGATTGGGATATCCGAAACAAAGATTCGGTGATGGATACCTTGGTGGCTAGGACTATGCTTTTTAATATAAATACTCCGATAGACCATGCAAGGAGCCGGAAGATGAAGAATCCAGATCTGGGAGCTGCGGTTCTGACCAACCAGGCCCAGTCAAACATCTTTGTGACGGAGTTGTACCGTAGGTGGGTGGAGGCGGAGTCAGGTAGGGAGGATTTGGAAAAAGAAAACCGTTCTTTGAAACGAAGGGTTGTGAAAACTTCAGATGCGGAGAAGAAAATTACTCAACTGACCCAAGATCTGCAAACTCAGCAGGAGAAGGTTAAGTCCTTGACTGCCCAGAGTCAGTCGTCCCAGGCGACTGCTGCTGCTGCTGCCGCGGAAGACAGGGATAAGATCTCTTCGGAGCTTAAGGCGTTTTCTGAATCAATGAAACAGAAGGATGAAGAGCATAAAGTGGTGTTGGCAAACATGGAGGATTCTCTTAATAAGGCGCGTCTTGCTTATGAGAACATGTTGGCTGGTACGTCTTTTTTCTGGTTTTAACTTGTTTCTTAGTTCCTGTTTTTCTAACACTTTTTCCAGAACGGGACGCGCTTAAATCAGGCGAGGCTGATTTGAAGGAGCGTATAGAGGAGATGAAAGGGCGCGAGGAAGAAATGGGGGCGGAGAATGTTTCTTTGAAAGCCAAAGTGGAGGATCTGCAGGAGACGAAGGTTTGGATGCTCTCTGAGGGAGCTCAGCTTTTGGCTAAGAATATTCATAAGGGTCCAGAGATGACTGCCGCCGTGGCTGGAGTTAATAATGCAATGAGTGCGGTGGGCATCAACTCCGGAGTGCATGCTGGTTATGTACATGCTCAGAAGAAGACTGCTTATAAAGACGTTCCAGTTTTGAACCGTAATGCTAGGGAGGAGCTGAAGGCAGCCGTTACTTGCTTTGATACTCTTAAATTTCCGGTGATAGAAGACCTTCCGAAGCTTGTTGACGCGCCTCTATCTGAGATTAAGAAAGCTCTTCGCTTTGCAAATGACGCTTCTCCATAGTAGCAAGGTGGACATGCCTGGTTCTTTGGGGCATGCACCTGTGAAGTTTGTAATTGATTTAGATTTCTTGGAAGGTGGACATGTCCGGCAATTTGGGGCATGCACCTTATTTAGGATGAATGTAATGATGCTTTTACCAATGTTTGAACAATTATCCTGTGTATAGTTTTGTAATCTCCGGTTTACACGAGTCCGGTGAATTTTGGATGTAAACACTTTTTTACATGCGTCCATGCTTTGTGTATTACATTTTTATGTTTCTAGAACGTTCAGTTTTGAAGTACGGATCCGATTTGTCTTGATTTTGTTAGGATAATTTTTTTAAGTGAAGGAAAAGCACGAACGAGACCAGTTCGTCCTTACCTTTTAGGGTTAGTATCCCTAGTTCGGCCGAGAATTACACTTGTTGCAACGTTTGTTAAAGATAGAAAATTTTATTCTATTTTCTTTTCCGGAGTTTTATACTTCTCCGATTGACATAGTAAAAACATTTCGTGCAATCCGTGGGTAAAACCCTCCACGGTTTCTTGGAACTTATAATTCATTTGGTGCGGGCATATCCATCCGCATTACATGGAAATAAAAAGAGTGACGGTGGGTAAAACCGTGGGTAAAACCCTCCACGGTTTCTTGGAACTTATAATTCATTTGGTGCGGGCATATCCATCCGCATTACATGGAAATAAAAAGAGTGACGGTGGCCGTAGCTCCGTATTACAATCTTATTAAAATAAGAAACTTTTTTAAAGAAAACATTTCTTTAAGTGGACTCCGTTCCAGGTGCGTGGTATGATGGTTCCATCTATTTTCTTGAGTGTGTACGCACCATCCCTTCCTGCGGTGTTAATCAGGTAAGGACCTTCCCACTTGGGGGCCATTTTTCCGGAGCCTTCCGCTAAACTTGCTTCGTTGTTCCGCATGACGTAATCCCCAACCTTGAACCGGACCTCTTTCACCTTTGAGTTGTAATGTTTTTCCAACTCTTGTTTATATTTGGCTTCTCGGATTGCCGCGAGCTCTCTCCTCTCTTCGGCTAGATCCAAGTTCAGAAGGAGTTCCTGGTCGTTTTCTTCTTGATTCAGCTGCATGCGTGGAGTGGGTATCCCTACCTCGGCGGGAATAACTGCTTCGGTGCCGTATGTCAGGCTGAAGGGTGTTTCTCTGTTGCTTGTCTTTGGCATCGTTCGGTGAGCCCATAAGACATGCGGCAGTTCATCGGCCCATGAAACACCCTCTTTTCCCAAGCGTTTTTTAATGCCTTCCACGATGCTGCGGTTGGCTCTTTCAACTTGCCCATTGGCTTGGGGGTGGGCTACCGAAGCAAAATTCTGTTCGATACACATCCTTTCACACCATGTCTTGAACGGTTTTTCAGCAAACTGCTTTCCGTTGTCACTGACTATGCACATCGGCATCCCATATCTGCACACTATGTTTTCCCAGACAAACCTCAGCACTTGCTCCCCTGTGATGGTCCGGAGGGGTTTTGCCTCGACCCATTTCGTGAAATAATCAATAGCTACCAACAGGAATCTTACCCCTCCGGTGGAGACAGGGAAAGGACCAACAATGTCAATCCCCCATTTCTGGAAAGGCCATGCCGATGTTACCGGAACGAGATTGTTTTTAGCTCGGTGGCTAATGGGAGCGTGCCGCTGGCAATCTTCACATGACTGAAGCTCGTTTACTGCGCTTTGATGCATACCCGGCCAAAAATATCCCGCGTTCATTACTTTAGCTATGACCATCCTTGGTCCAGCGTGAATGCCGCATATTCCCCAGTGGATTTCTCTTATGACATAGCTGGCTTCCTCCGGAGTTAAACATTTAAGGAGCGGACCTAAAAAGGTCTTTCGGTAAAGTTGCCCATCATGGATCTGATACTGCAACGCTTTTACCTTTAGCTTCCGGGCCTGAGCTTTGTCTTCAGGGAGCGTCCCTTCTTTTAAGTAATCCACAATCGGAGTCATCCAGGATTTTTCTATCACAGAGACAGACATGACCGACTTCGTCTGTTGGATGGCCGGGGCTTGCAAGGTTTCAACTAAGACTTCTTTGGACAGATGACAGAATGCTACGGATGCAAGTTTACTCAAGGCATCGGCCTTTTTGTTCTTACTCCGCGGTATGTGCACTATCTTGCAGGAATCGAAAGAGGAGATTAAACTGTTAACTTGTTGGAGATACCGAACCATGTTACCCTCTCGTGCTTCATACTCTCCGCTGACTTGATTGGCTACCAATAAAGAATCAACATGTGCCAGTACGGAGGTTGCACCGGCTTTGGCCGCGGTTTGGAGACCTGCAAGGAGAGCCTCGTACTCTGCTTCATTGTTTGAAGTTTTAAATTCGAACCGCAAAGCATAAGTGTACTCTATCCCTTCCGGATCAATAAGAATTAGCCCTGCCCCGGATCCCTCTTTACTGGAAGCTCCATCCGTATATAAATTCCATACCCTTGGTAGGGCGGATTTTTCTTTGGTGCTTTCTCCGGTTGGAACCTCCGTAAGGAAATCTGCCACCGCCTGACCTTTCACCGGTCCTCTGGTACGATAGGTAATGTCGAAAGCGCTAAGCTCAATTGCCCATTTCGTCAGACGTCCGGAGACCTCCGGCTTTCTAAGAATTTGTTGGATCTGGAGATCAGTCTGTACTTCTATATTGAAGGCTTGGAAGTATCTTCGGAGGCGTCTTGAGGCGTGTACCAAGGCAAGTGCCAATTTTTCGATCATCGGGTACCGAGTTTCATAATCTTTCAGGATACGGCTTACATAGTAGACCGGGATCTGTGCTTGATTCCGATGCACTACAAGCACTGCACTTATGGCAAAATGAGACGCGGAGAGGTACACCGTGACAGTTTCTCCGGTGACCGGAGCGGTCAGGGTTGGTAATGACCCAAGACAGACTTTCAATTCTTGAAACGCCGCGTCAGCTTCCGGTGTCCATTCTATTTGTCCTTTTCCGGTTCGCTTTTTTAAGACATTCATGAAAGGAATGGAACGATCTGCAGCCTTTGAGACAAAACGATGGAGAGCAACGAGCTTCCCATTTAGCGATTGAATTTCTTTGACGGTTTTAGGGGGTTGCATGGAGACTACCGCTCTGATTTTGTCTGGATGTGCCTTGATTCCGGACTGAGTTATCCATACACCGAGAAATTTCCCTTCTTCAAGGCCGAAGGAGCATTTTTTGGGATTGAGTTTAAGATTGATACTCCGAAGCCTGGTGAAGGTTTCGAGGATATCATCGATCATGTTATCTTCAGCCTGGCTTTTGATGACCAGGTCGTCCACGTAGATTTCCAAATTTCTTCCAATCTGACCCTTGAACGCCTTATCCATCAGCCTCTGATACGTGGCTCCAGCGTTTTTCAACCCAAACGGCATTTTGGTATAACAATAAAGCCCTTCATTGGTTACGAACGCTGTCTTATCCTCGTCTTCTGTAGCCATCTGTATCTGATGATAACCCTTATATGCATCCAAGAAGCATTTAAGGCGGAAGCTGGAGAGGGAATCAATCTTTAGATCGATCTCTGGTAGGGGGTAACAATCCTTCGGACATGCGTTGTTTAGATCGGAAAAATCTACGCACATTCTCCAGGTTTTATCTTTTTTGGTTACCATTACTGGGTTAGAAACCCAGGTCTGGTAACGTACCTCACGGACGATTCCGGCACTTAACAATTTTCTTACATCCTCAGCGATTGCCTTGTTTCGAGCTGGAGCCATGTTTCTTTTTCTTTGAGCCACTGGCTTTGCCGAATGTGATACTTTCAGCTTATGTTCAGCCAAACATCGAGGAACTCCCACCATATCGGAGGTTTGCCAGGCAAATACATCGAGAGAATTAGATAAAAGATTCCACAACTTCTTTTTGGTGCGTTCAGGTAGCTGAGCTCCGACTGAAATTTTTTGCTCTGGGAAGTGCGGATGAATAGCCCACTCTTCTGTGAGGAGGTTCGGAGATTTGTCAGTACCCTTGCTTTGTCGCACTTCTGCTACACAAATTGTAGATTCAGAGTGCAGAGTTGCCACCCCTGCTTCAGTGGGGAATTTTAGTGATCCGTGAATGGTAGAGCTGATGATACCGAAGGCGCACATTCCGGGCCTTCCTAATATAACATTATGCACGGACCTTGCTTCTACCACTAGATACGTCAGATTTACGGTTCGCTTGAAATTCCCTTCTCCCAGCGTTGTTGGTAAGGTTATTTGCCCCATAGGCTGTACTACTTCTCCGGAAAAACTTACCAACGGCATTGATACTCGGACCAATTTTGCTTTGGTCTGCGGGGCTAGCTGTTGAAAACACTGCTTATACATGATTTCGGTGGCACTTCCACTGTCGACATAAATCCTCCGGACCTTGTGACCTGCTATGATCGCAGACACTATGATTGGTCCGTCCTTGATTTCTTCAGGATTAATGGGAGGGAAAGCAATGGGTTGCTGCATCCAAGCGGCCATATGGTGACTGGACCGCTTGATGCCTTGGTTATCTGCTTTCCTGATCATGCCAATTACTGGTTGATTGTTCGGATTATCCACCGAATTTCCTGAAGACTTTCCTTCCTTCACTTCTTTCACCAGGTGCGACAGCTTTCCGGATCGTACTGCTTTTTCTATTTCTTGCTTTAGGGACCAGCAATCATCAGTGTTGTGGCCTCGAGCATGATGATAGTCACAGTATTTCTTGGAGTTCTTATCACCCGGGTTTCAGAGCTTCGGTGGAGCGGGGAAGTTTGACCCTTCCGCACTAAGAATTTCACTGGGAGTTTTGGAAAGGTCTGACAAGTTGTAAAATCTTGATCCGGAGCTTCTTCCACGTGGAGGTCTGTCGTTCCTGTTGTATGGGTGTGGTCGCCCTCTATTACTGGACGGAGCTTTATCGAAGACGGACCCACCATTTTTCTTCCAGGAAGACATCTTGTGATCTGACTCCGGAGCTGGATTGCATGCGTTTTTGCCTCGAGCAAAGGCTCTGGCTCGCTCCATGAGTACCTCCATTGTCTTTGGGAGATTTTCATGTAATTTTTCGACCAACTGATTGTTCCGAACTCCGTGACAGAATCCGGAGATCCTCAGCTGATCAACTACTCCACTAATCTGCATACTCTCCCGGTTAAACCGGTCAATGAAGCTATCCAAAGATTCTCCGTCTCTTCTCCGAATGTTGTGAACTTCGGTGATTTCTTTGGAGTAATGCCTTTGCTGGCTGAAATTTTGGAGAAATAATCTTCGGAACTCTTCAAAATCGTTTATCTCACCCTCATTCAGCGCATCAAACCACACTCGAGCAGCTCCGGTGAGTGTTTGCGCGAACATAAAACACCAAGCTGGCATCGGCCACTGTTCTACCCGTGCGGCTCCGTCGAAATCGAACATATGATCATCTGGATCAGTTGTGCCATCATATTTTTTTACTGTAGTTGGCATTTTGAGCTTCGGAGGAAGCTTGGCATGTGTGATGCGGGCGCTAAACTTTGATTTGGCGGTCATGGAGACTGGGTGATATGGTTTAGTGAGTTCCGGATCATTAATTACATCCATCTGAGCTTCATTTCGTATGGCCATTGCTGGCGAGGGTCCGGACGATCCCTGGACATACCCTGTGTAAGTTTCGGAGGTGACAACTGTGGAAAAGGTTGGAGAGGTAAACATCGTAGGACCCATGGTCCGTATCGGAGTTTCTTCTTGAAATAACCTGGTTCGTAAACCGAGGATTTGTTCATCTTTAGCTTGTTGCGCCTTCAATCGTCGCAGAAGGCTTGCGTTTTTGGAGAGAAACTCCGCGTCAAACTCGGATGTTTGTGAAGTAGGAATTAGAACAAAAGGCAAGGTTGTTCCTGGACCTGAGCTTAAAGCAGCTGAGGTTATGGAAACAGTACTTGCCGGTGCTGTAACTTGCGTACTAACAGTTGTAGATCCCAGATTCACAGAACCTGAGGCCGCCATTTGTCAGTTCTTTGCTCAAGAAATTCACCGGAGTGAAGGACTAAGAGCTTTGAGATCGGATGGCGCCAATTGAAGAACCAAAGAATCGTGTTTAGGCCGGAGCCTGTAAACGAGGGTTTGGATCTTGTGAGAGAGCTGGAAAAACAGTCCTGCAAAACAGAAAACCGTTAGGCTCGCCGCAGAGATGGGAGGGCCCCTCTGCGACCACCCTCCGGCGTGAGGATAAGTATTGGTAGAGAGAGAAAGTAGAGAGAGAAAGTAAGGACGAAGGTTCAGAAAATCGTACTTGGCTTTGTACTTGATGGGGTATTTATAGTAGTCAACTGAGATGACATCATCCGTCTTGACGCACTTGAATGGAGGTTCGTCTTCGGAGGGATCATGTCCGATTCGTGTGGAGTCTGGTTCGTCCCAGGGATCATGTCCGGCCTCGGACATGTGTCTTCACATCTCCTCAGCAAAACTGAAATAAATTCAACAAATTCTCTCTACAATCTCTCTCAATCAATCTTCCATTGTTTCACAACTTCTTAATTTGCTGCAATGGCGGAGGTACAGATGGCTGATGCAGAGACGTTCGCATTCCAGGCTGAGATCAACCAGCTCTTGAGTTTAATCATCAACACTTTCTACAGCAACAAGGAGATCTTCCTTCGAGAACTCATTAGCAACTCTTCCGATGCCTTGGATAAAATCCGGTTCGAGAGCTTGACGGACAAGAGCAAACTGGATGCGCAACCGGAGCTCTTCATCCGGATTGTTCCGGACAAGGTTAACAAGACCTTATCTATCATTGATAGTGGTGTTGGAATGACCAAAGCAGGTAATAATTCAATTTTTACATCTCTGTATATCAATTTTGTCACTCAAACGATAGGTGTAATACTTAAACCTAACGTGAAATTGTAACGCTTAATTTGTTTCATGAGTTTCGTTTAAGATGTGATTTGCTTCAAATTATGTGTGGCCAGAACGGAATGATAAAACTAATTATGCGTTCAATTTTATGTCTCCATTCATTAATTTTGCCACTGTATTGTTTAGCATGCATTTCTAGTTAACCAAAGGTTTAATAAATAGGTTAAACTCAAAGAAGAACATGCCTGTTGAGGGCATTTGATGACACGATCTGCAGTTTAGCCTTTGAAATTGTTAGTTGTTAACAACGTACTATGTGAAAAATGTGTGAGAGTAATGATATTGTAGTGCGTAAATGTTTTCAGAACAAATTAAAGACGTACACTGGTTAGAATTGAGCTATATAGGGATTCAGTTTATCCTTTTTGTAAGGGGCTATTGAATAATTAAATCTAAAACTGTTTTTTGTGATTATGTAGATTTGGTGAACAATTTGGGGACAATTGCAAGATCCGGAACGAAGGAATTCATGGAGGCCCTTCAGGCAGGGGCTGATGTAAGCATGATTGGGCAGTTTGGTGTAGGTTTCTATTCTGCCTATCTTGTTGCTGAGAAGGTCATTGTTACCACGAAACACAATGATGATGAGCAATACATCTGGGAGTCTCAAGCCGGTGGTTCATTTACCGTTACAAGGGATGTTAACGGGGAGCCACTTGGCAGAGGAACTAAGATCACCCTCTTCCTCAAGGAGGATCAGGTAATTGTGTGCTTCAATGACATCCTTGCTTTGTCCTTGTTTGTGAGAATCAGTTTAATAACTGTTTTTGGATTTACTTTTGCAGTTGGAGTACTTGGAAGAAAGGAGAATTAAGGATTTGGTGAAGAAGCATTCCGAGTTCATTAGCTACCCGATCTATCTATGGACCGAAAAAACAACCGAGAAAGAGATAAGTGACGATGAAGATGAGGAGCCTAAAAAAGAAGAGGAAGGTGACATTGAGGAAGTTGACGAAGAGAAAGAGAAAGAGAAGGGCAAGAAGAAGAAGATCAAGGAGGTTTCTCATGAGTGGGAGCTTATCAACAAACAAAAGCCAATCTGGCTTCGCAAACCTGAAGAGATCACCAAGGAAGAATACGCTGCTTTCTACAAGAGCTTGACCAATGACTGGGAAGAACATCTGGCTGTGAAACACTTCTCTGTTGAAGGACAGTTGGAGTTCAAGGCGATCCTTTTTGTGCCTAAGAGGGCTCCATTTGATTTGTTTGACACTCGTAAGAAGATGAACAACATCAAGTTATATGTCAGAAGGGTCTTCATCATGGACAATTGTGAAGAGCTAATTCCGGAATACCTTGGGTTCGTGAAGGGTGTGGTGGACTCTGATGACTTGCCACTCAACATCTCTCGTGAAATGCTTCAACAGAACAAGATTCTTAAGGTTATCAGAAAGAATCTTGTGAAGAAATGCATTGAGATGTTTAATGAGATTGCTGAGAACAAGGAGGATTACAACAAATTCTATGAAGCCTTCTCCAAGAATCTGAAGTTGGGTATTCATGAAGACAGCCAGAACAGGTCGAAGTTGGCCGATTTGCTCAGATACCATTCAACCAAGAGTGGTGATGAGTTGACCAGCTTGAAAGACTATGTGACCCGTATGAAAGAGGGCCAGAAGGATATTTATTACATCACGGGTGAGAGCAAAAAGGCTGTTGAGAACTCTCCATTCTTGGAGAGACTGAAAAAGAAAGGTTATGAGGTGCTGTTCATGGTGGATGCTATTGATGAGTATGCAGTTGGGCAGCTGAAGGAATATGATGGGAAGAAGCTTGTGTCTGCAACGAAAGAAGGATTGAAGCTTGAGGATGAAACAGAGGAAGAGAAAAAGAAGAGGGAAGAGAAGAAGAAATCATTTGAGAATCTATGCAAGACGATTAAAGACATCTTGGGAGACAAGGTGGAGAAGGTTGTGGTTTCCGACAGAATTGTGGACTCGCCTTGCTGTTTAGTGACTGGAGAATACGGATGGACGGCTAACATGGAGAGGATCATGAAGGCACAGGCTCTGAGAGACAGTAGTATGGGGGCTTACATGTCTAGCAAGAAAACAATGGAGATAAACCCCGACAATCCTATCATGGAGGAACTCAGGAAGAGGGCTGAGGCAGACAAGAATGATAAATCAGTTAAAGATTTGGTGCTGCTTTTGTTTGAGACTGCTTTACTGACATCTGGATTCAGCTTGGAGGATCCAAACACGTTTGGAGGAAGGATTCACAGGATGTTGAAGCTGGGTCTGAGCATTGATGAGGAAGAAGGAGAGGACGACGCTGAAATGCCTGCTTTGGAGGAAGAAGGTGCAGAGGAAAGCAAGATGGAGGAAGTGGATTAAGTTGGTTCATGCCTAGTTAAGTTGGTTCATTCAGTGTGTGTTTAAATGGGTGTCTGAATGAGTCGGTTTTCTTTGTTTTGTTTTGAAGTTGTTATCGAGTGTCTTTTGGTCGGGTATCAAGTGAATATTTCCTTATTGTAGTATGGTTGACATGTGAAATACATACTCCTTTTTTGAGTCTATTAATTTCTGGTCTCTGATTTTTCCCCAAATATGGATGTTATGTTCGAAACATGATAATGAGAGGTATATGAGGGGTGTAAATTGTATTGGCTGGATACATGTTGGGGAGTGGGTTGAGGTGTTACATAGGGAGGCTTTTAGCAAAATATGGGACTTGAGCAATTTGGTTGACGTAGGTTTTTTTAACCAAAATATAAATACTTTTATTTCAATGAAACTAGGTTGAAACAGTGGCGGATCTAGGATCCACGCCAAGCAGTAACGTTTTATAAGAAAAGCGGTAACGAAATCGAAAAAACGTCAATTTTTTCCAAAATTTACACTAAAAAGGTCAAATTTTTCCCCGCCTAGCGGTAGCAGGCGCTCCCCCGAGTAACCACATAGGTCCGCCCCTGGGTTGAAATATCTTTTAATGAAACTGGTTTCCATCATCGGTCAAGTTTAAACCGGCAACAGATTTCCCAGCAGTGTTGGTAAACCAGACTGTGCTTCCTGCAAGACGAGTTCTCCAGTTGGTGTGAGATTCAGTACTGCACCATGGCTAACCGGATAGTCTCGGTTTGCTGACCACACCACTTGTGGGATCCCGCTAGCTTGTAGAACGATACCACGCGTACTGTTGGTTTGAACAATGAAGACAGCGAAGAGGTAACAGCTGCAGCTTCCGTTGCAGTAGAACCCACAGGCCAGTCTGTGAAGTTAACAGAATTGGATAAAGATTCAGTGTTGGTCCATGTGGTGGAAAGATTTGCAGTATGGTAATCGAAGGTGGTTGGGCAATGGTTGAGTAGCAATAAAAGATGAGAAACAATGCAAAACAATAATTAACCCATGGTGCCCTCATCATTAATGATTAATGACCTTACAAGATCCTATGAAGATATCTGCCTTATTTTTTTTTTTCTAAATAGCAGATCAACAATAGATTAGTCAACTCCATGAGGCTATAGTTGACTCATTTGAAACCAAGTTTTCATCTAACTGGATAAAGAAAACCGTATCTTCAGCTGGTGGTAGTCATCATCTTAATTTCACATGCTCTATAATACCTTACTTTTTAAGCCTTACGTTGTATGATTTTTGTGGCTCATTGAAAAAAATGTAAGGGGATAAAAGTTATGAGTTGTTGAATGTGGACTACATTAGTAAATCTTTTTTTTTTTTTGAAAACCTTATGATTGAATTTAATAATTTATATACTGGAAAACTGAAATTCCATGTTGTACACAGTGTACAAGATATTTATACTCTAAAGCTAGTTATTATCAAAACTAAAAGATGACAACACATGGCTAGATGTGATTTTCCTTGTGAGTCACCCACAAATCAATTTAGCAACTACTATAGCTAATAACTTCTTCAATTATATATATAATAATGGGTATTCTACTCGTACCACAACCGAATAAAACATTCTAGTAGTCATTCTCTGCCGGTGTGGCAAGCGAAATGGGTAAAACTAGATCAAGATGTTTACATAAAACTAGACCAATGATGTTTACATAAAACTAGATCAAGATGTTTACATCTAAATCCAGGTCTACTAGATCATGATGTCTTATTTCTCGGCAATGAGTTTTTAAAGATGGATTGGTCGACGAACCTCCATTGAACGTCCACACGACCACTAATTTTGGCAGCATATCATGTATCACGGAATTGATCCAAGGGTTTAAAATATTTTAGACATCGGTTTTGGTGAGCTAATTGATTGTGGGTACTGGACTATATGCATTGATACGTGTGTGGGTTGAACAATGGCATCCTTAAATCCATATTTTTCATTTAACTGTTGGTGAGGCAACAATAACTCTACCGGATGTTAACGTTATATGCGGTTTGCCGATAGAGGGTGAGCCAATAACCGGCATCGACCACTCTTTTAGTTGAGGCTTAAATATTGGCAACTGCCAAGAGTTGTTGGGATTTACACCAAGTAGTAATTTTGGTGTTTTCTCTCCAAATTAACTAACAAGTGTGGATTTATATAGTTGGTTAATTTTGGTTCTCTCCAAATCAACTAACAAGTGTATATTTATATAGTTAGTTTAGGATAAACAGGGATTGGATGAAAAGGATCATGTTAAGATGAATGGGATTGAAAAACAGGTTAGGAGTGAATGCAGATCTTAGAGAGAATAATTTTTTTTTTTTCAAGACAGGAATGATTTTGAGGGAAATTAAAAAAAAAAACAGAAGTATTAAAAGTTTGAAGAATATGAACACTTTGTGTTGTGTTTTGGTCGTCACAAGAATTACTGCCCTATATATAGCGTAAATGATTATATACAGCAAATTTATGAACTTTTATCTACTAATACTACTAGCAACACATTGCGCATATGAATCAGAATAGATCATTTTCAACTAAAAGTGCAGCTGTTTGGTAAGATGAAAATATGATACGATGATAGAGATGTGAATGCGTCACATAAGGCCAAGGATACACACAATTTTATAACTTTACAACACACTGCATCATAAAAAATGTGAAAAATCAGATATACATATGGTAGGCGTATACATGTTACATTTCCGCAATCAGGTGTCTTTCTATATATCACTTCAAACAGTTTCGGTGTATGTTGCTACATCCAACTAATCAGATTGAAAAGCCATAGCACGACTTTCTTACTTGTCAGCCAACAAAGTTAAGTTAAACGGCATAGCTGTGGGGGCCCACTACTTGCTCTGTTTACGTCCTGCCATTTCATACCATGCCCAACTCAGTATCTTTTTTATGTGTCATAAACATCAACCATAACCCACACACTTAAGATCGTGTAGCCAAAATAGCCAAAACATGACCCGTTTAACCCATCTAAGCGTGTCAAATCGGTTGATGGGTTGGCAGATAGTAATCAAATTGTAAACGTGTTAATCGGGTTGATAGGGTGTAAAAAATGGGTTAAATAGGTCAGAAAGGGGTTAGTGGGTTAACATGTTTAATTAAACAGGTTGGCTGGTCAACCTATTTATATAGACCAAGTCAAAACCCGAACACGACCCGTTTATTAAAAGAATAGTTGAAAATTTCTATTTTAACCCATTCAACCCTTCAAAAATAACAGA
Organism: Helianthus tuberosus; assembly: GCA_030545235.1. Classification (NCBI taxonomy): domain Eukaryota; kingdom Viridiplantae; phylum Streptophyta; class Magnoliopsida; order Asterales; family Asteraceae; genus Helianthus; species Helianthus tuberosus. The sequence continues at coordinate 195,325,570 of CM060430.1, forward strand.
CAGCTCAATTCAACCAATTCAAACACAAATGGTCAAAATTTTAAGATTTAGTAAAACCAGACACGTGTGTGTGTGTGTGTGAGAGAGAGAGAGAGAGAGAGAGCAGTGTTACTGACCCAAGGTGAGCCGACTTGTTCAGGTTGACAATCGATAAGAGTGTCTATGACATCATCTGAGTTCTCTTTCTCAGATTCAACCTCATCGCTCGATAACAAACGTATCTGCATGCATTACTAATATCAGAAATGAAGTGGCTAAATTAGGGTTTAACAACATTCAAACAGAAGTATCTGTCTGACTTAAATACCCTTATCCACAATTAGAAAATATTTGGTAAAACATTACCACCCAGTGCACATGCTGATTTCAAAAGAAAGAGAGAATGTGTGTGTGTGAATACATTCTCTATACTATAAGGTTGTGAAATAAAGCTAGGCAATCTTACATGATCCTCAAAACCAGGGCTAGTCAAGTTGATTGAGAGGTTTCTCATTAGCAGCAGTACCTGAAAAATAAGAGTATGAATGAACAAGCCTTTATCGTCTACCAAAAATTATAAACTAGAAAATTGATGAAAGCAATAAGGTAGCATGGCATACTGTTTCAACATCAATGGGGTCCATCTTCTTGAGTTCCTGCAAGTGGCCACTGGTATTGGGATCAAAGACGCTGCCAATAAACCCATAAACTTGAGCGAAGTCTGGTAGAACTGCAACATGACAAAAATAGTATACATTTTGAGACATCCACTTTGAAAATATGTTGCATTAGAATAAAATACATATCGGAATGGTAAAATAGTAAATTACCTCTAAGTTGAAGCTCATGTATTTCGTTTGCAGGTTGTGTTTTAAGAGCCCTCTCATTACTGCTGCAACAGTTATTATCTGTTGATTGGCTTGTGGATACCCTATCATCTGTAACAAATGACAAGATAGTAAACAGCAAGATACAAATACAAGCAAATAAAAAAGAAAAAGATACTGCATTAAAATAATCACACCAGCACATACGGATTCCTTACCTTTGACCATCTGGGACAAACTACTTAAATCCTTGGGGTTACGGATTGTTGAACAAATGGCTGCATCTGATACAGATTGTTTCACCAGTGTAGGGGAATTTGTCCCTTGTACAAATCCAGGTTCGCTAAGAACAGCTGTTTGAAAAGATGTTGTAACTTGAAAAACTGCTGGAACTGTCAAATATTACACCTCGAGTCAGTATAAGGATCTTGGGGGGTCATGAAGTTGTATGAAACTGACCATTTTTTGCAGCCTTTTGTGGATAAGGGTGAGCAGCCTTCCGTTTAGGACGAGGGGGAGGGAGATGTTCATTAGTACCACTTTTTTGGACCTTCAGAAAGTACTTCTGCGCATGACTACGAATCTGCAATCATCGTTTTCCATTGTCACGCACACTTGTTTATTTTTATTAAAATAGCATACAAGATTTAAAAAAACAAGCTTGACAGTTGACAAGGTCATGTAGATTTAATTCTAGATGATGAATTTTCTAGCAAAAAAGTGCTGAAATTAAGAAATTGCACATAATGTACCTGGATAACAGTTTTGGATCCTATAAATGCTTCAATTTTCTTCCAGTCACGGTCAAACCTGTAGTTTAAACGATTCAACAACAATCAGGTAACTCATCACCTATTAGAATCTATTAAATAGAGTTGCTAAACATGGTAAAAATATTAGATTATATATCAAATAACTGAAATAGAGCTCAATCATTGACACGGTTAGGATATATTAATCATATAAAAAATCTCAAGAAAGAGCTAGAAGAATAGGTGGTCCAGTGAAGAGTTATATGCCTAAAATGAGATTATGCAGATTGCAGAATTCATTTTAATATGTAAAATGTGCATTAAGTTGTGCAAGCCTATGGGATTATAAACTTCTATTTGATGCATTTTGATATAATTACTTAAATGATAAGATTTCACTGTTCCACCAACACTCTGCATGGAGAATAATTTAAATGAAAATCAAAGTAGTAATTGGAGATTTCAGAGGTGTTACGAATAAGATGATTGGTGATGTAAATCAAAGTAGGTAACGGATAGAAGTTTGAATATCAAATAGGACGGATAAGCTATGTATCGATACAGATACAAAAGCACCACTCAAACCGGCTCATAGAGCAGCCCACTATTGATACTAGATACAGATTCACCACTAGTATTAACAATAGGATCCAAAGGACACCATTCAGATTCATGGTTTAAAAAGGCTTTCCGAGGCCAGCCTCGAGGCTTACGCCTCGGCTGAGGTTATGAAAAAACGCCTTAAAGGCTTAGCCTCATAGGGGTCAACTGAAACCTAGGCCTCAGTCATCCGAGGCTTTCCGAGGCGCTGAGGCTTAAGCCTCACCGGACCTTGTGAAAATGGAAAATTTTAGGTTTTTTGGACTTTATTTTAGACCCATTTAGTGTTTATTAGGCTTAATTGGTGGGCCAACCCAATAGTTCACTTAAAAAACATCTACTAAGTTAAAAAAACCTAATCGAAAAGAAGATATCGGTTGGGCACGAACAGGATGAACAAGTTGGTGTACGGTATGTACAATAGGAGATTGAAGCAAAAGTTTATAAAGAAGACGAATCTAAAAGATGATGAAGTCCCGACAGTTGCCATGTTTTGTCGGATGATGAATGGATAGCCAACCCGAGTGGGGTTGAAGATGGCATTGGTGGAGTTGGCGGGTCAAAATGTCAAATGAGGAAAAAGGTGAGAGTTCATCATCTAGGAGGAAAGGGAAAAGAATCCTTAATTTGGTTGATGACGATCTAAATACGCCAGATGAAAACTTTGAGGTTGATGATGCGGAGGAAAACGAGTTCTATGATATTTAAATGTCATAACATTACTAATTTAAGTTGTTCGAACTATTTTATGATATTTGTTTTATGTTAAGCCTTGCTTGTTTTCCTATTTTCTATTTATGATGTTTGTTTTATCATAATTTGTGATTCTATAAGATATATATATTTTTTAATTTTTTTAATAATGTTTTGAGGCTTACGCCTTGACCTGCCTCGAGGCTTACGCCTAGTGAGGCTAAGAGAAAATGCCTCGATACCCGTTTCCGCCTTTTTAAACCTTGTTCAGATTGCCAAATTTAAACTAGCAATGGAAAAATCAATTTTAACTCACAAAATCCCATGAGGCAAAACTTCATCCATAAACTCACTGTCATTCCTCGTGAATAAACAATTCTTTACATATAGAGAACACATGACCCATGAACCCACGTTTCTAGTGTCCTAACATTTAGGGAAAAGAAAACAAATTGACTCAAACATGAAAATAAGCAACTTGGTTGACCGATTAATCCCATTTGATTAGGTGATCACCCTACATGTTTTGGTGGATCGGATTTCCAACATTTGGTAGGATCAGCCATTATTGTAAGTAAACAGATTTCTATCAATAATACAGCTAAAATCATACAGGAATGGAGACGTGAGGAATAGATCATTTTCTGCAAAAAACTGTGGAAGGACACTAAAGATATAGACCTCATTCACAAAGGTCCACGCCCACTTCATTGACCTGTCACATGTGTTTACATTTGCTCATTTTTAGGCCTTGTTAAGTAAAGGCTTTATTGACTTGATTTATGTAGTTAAAGGAGCGTGCCTAGGCGCCCAAGTGAGGCTTGGCTCGGATCAGCCAAAGCTCCTTGAGTGCAGCCAGGCGCACATGCGCACTGAACAGGAAGAAAACCTGTCTGAAACAGCTAAAAAATAGCATGCGCTTTTTAAACGCCTTGCGCCTAGGAGGCTGTTGATGTGTGGAGCCTTTGGGCTTTGGCCCAAGAGACTAGCTAAATCATATGGGCAGATTGGAAGGTTTCCATAATTACGATTTCTTGTTCCAAAAGATTGTAGCCCTAAATCAGTTCTATCGTAATTCTCACCACCTCATAACAATATCATAACACTAGTTACAGCCAGTGGACGTAGGTCACACCGACCAAACCGCGTAAATCCCACGTGCACAATCAACAAGATCTCATCCCAATGAAGTGGCCAACCCAGCACCCCAGGCACAAACTGAAGAACCGAAATCACTTTTAGAAACGTTAAACTCTCTTTTATGTTCTGAACACTGTAGAAAAGAGAGTTGCTCTTCTGAGATCACAAAATTCTGCATTGATCACGGATTACAATAGTGCCATGGCTAACAGCGACAGGCTCACCCTTTGCGCCTCGAGCTTTTTAACTACCTAGGACAGTAGGACCTAATCAATATAAGATACAGCTTTCACACAAACCTCATTAGGAAGAGACACCATACAATGAGATTTAAACCCTAAATCCCCTATATATCCAAAAGAAAAAGAAAAAAAAAACAACCGGGATTGCAACAATCACATGAACTCCAATAACCTGGAAATATAAGTCACCCTAGCTGACCAATTTTATATTTTCCTAGGTTAACAAAATTTATAGAAAGTTTGGAACAAAAATGAAACCCTAGAATTGAGAAATAAGTATAATAAAGAAACTGACAGTTGGAGTGCTTCGAGGAACTTGTCATGCTCGGGGTCGGACCAGCTCTCGCGGGACTTAGTGATGGTGTAGGGTTTTCTGATCTTCTTGGAAGCATCATCGGCGGGTGAAGGCGGAGCAACGACGTCGGTGGTGGCGGAGAAAGAACCGATATTAGGAATCGCCATGGGAGATGAATCGGAGTAGAAGGGTTGGGTTGGTGGATTTGGATACAGCGATACCATATGTGGTGTGTTTGGGCGGTTTGAAGACTGAAAAAGGAGAAGAGATCATGTGGTTTTGTTTCGAACAAGCCACCTTATGTTCCCCCACCACCAGGTCAACATAGTCAAAATCAGCTATATAAACTAGTACGAGTGTGAAATCCTTTCAATTCCAGTCGACATATCTTTTATATCGATTATTTCAATTCGTTACTATACCATTACTAGAAGTGCATTAGGTATAGCAATCGACGTATCTTTTATATCGATTAAAAATCATAAAAGTGAAAAAACCAACACTCAATACAGTTTACAATACCAAAAAACTACTCTATTACACCACTTGGAAGCTTTTAGGTCATTCAAATATAAAATGGAGTAACATATAGGGTAAGGATAGTGTAAAAAGGGGCCTAAAGTGTGAGAGTGTATTATAACACTATATATAATACTATATAACACCATATAAACACCGTATAACAATATGTAACACCATATAATACCATATAACACTATATAACATTATATAACAAATATAACACTATACATCTATCATAGACATGCAATCAGACAACCTATAGTGTTATATTTGTTATATAATGATATATAGTGTTACATAGTGTTATATGGTATTATATGGTGTTACATATTGTTATATGGTGTTTATATGGTGTTATATAGTATTATATATAGTGTTATAATACACTTCTCACACTTTGAGCACTTTTTACAGAATCCTCTACCGTAACATATAATTCTATTCACATCCCTTCCCCAATCTCTAATTCTATAACTATTAAAAATCACTACATTTTCCCTCTCATTTTTAATTAAATAATATTTTTTATACATTTATCATTATTTTCTCTCTCTCCTCCATTCACAACTTTCAAAAAATATTAAAATTTAATATGGGATTTTATTTTTCCTCAACTCACAACCATTTTCTATAACATGCATAACCTACTTAAATAAAAATGCAAAATGGGATGTGAATGCTTAGAGCTTATCAAGCACATGGGCAGCTCTATTATCGAGCACCCAAAAGGCCTAAAGATTTGCAAAAATAATTGGCATATAGTTCGATCCGCATTTTCTTAGTCTAAAACATTCAACATTAATCCAATTTCACTTTAACATTCAACACTACCCCAATTTCACTTTTAACCAAAAAAAAAGACCTTAGCCTAATTTTTTTATATAAGAGAAGTAAGACTTCCCACCTTCACCTTGACCACTAGAGCACTAGGCCAAGAGATCTTTCGTATTAGGGAATGCTTATTACCTATTTTTTTAATCCCCAAAAGCAATCCCAGACACCCTTTTGTTCAAACAATCAAAAACAATGTTGTAAAATGTAAATAAGAAAAAACAGCATGTCATGAACTATAAATTTGGATGATTCGAGGGGAACACAAGGGGTGTGTGAAAGGATGATGAATGAGTATGAAGCATATGATTGTTAAGTGTTAACTTACAATCTTATAGATTATAAAGAATGATAAAACTGAGCAGAAAAAATGGCATGCTATGTACATGATGACCACAAAGGTTTACCCATAAACTTGGGGTTCTTGTCTTTTAGAGTTCAGTTTGATGGGCTTCTTTCTGCTTTTGTTGCTTGCCTGGAACTCTTGGAAATAATAAGTTATTCAACTGTCTCTCCGCACTGTACTCGGAAGAGGCCTACAAAGACATTTTCCAATCACAAACGCGTATTAAATTCTGATAAAAGAAGATATGTGTACCAAAAAGATAGTTCTGATGCTATAATTTATTTATAAAGTTTAATCATGACTTTGCTTCAGCAACACATTTACCCGCTTTTTAAATGCAAACCGCAATGTTTGAACTTGTCTTCCAGAGCACACTCTTACATCAAATCCCAGGCTATCCACACCAATAACAGCTACCTCCTGTCACATCTTATATAAGTAAGAACTTGCTTGTAAACACAAATTATCATCATCAAGAATCTTTTACGTAGCGTTGGAAGACAAAGGAACATAAAATGAGCGGATGTTACCTCCACTTGAAGGCCCTTGCATCTCCAACATAGTGATTTAAGGGCTAGTGTTGTCTTCTCTCCACCAGATTTAAGACGGGATATGATTTTAGGAGCCGAATGTGCAATAGCATCAGGTTTAGCCCTCTTAAAATCCTCCACTTCAACAAAAGTCTGTAGAGGATTTGTTATATTTATGTTTTTTTTTGTTTCCAAAATAGCAGTAACAAAGATAAACGCAAAAACTCTATTAAGCTGCAGGTCAAGATCTCAAAATACCTGATTTCCATGGGCTGAGATCAAATGAATTTTTACAAACTCTAGCTTATAATATGAAGTCCCGTTTCCTGAAACTTGATCTTTCTGCGATTCCTCTTCTGAGTTTGGACCATCTTGGGATGGTCCCGGTTCATACCTATGGCCATTGATGACGTCTAAATCTTCTTCTTTGCTTTCAGGTATCTGATCTGCTTCTTCATCTTTAGACTGACTGTCAAGCATATGTTTGTTTATGACAAAATTTTCTTCGAGAAATGTAGGTCTAAGCACGCCTTGAATAGCAAGACCAGCAGGAGGTTGGTCCATGTAGTCTACCGGATCATCCGATACAAACTGACAAGAAAAAAGGTCCACCCAAAAACAATAATGCCAGTAAATATACAAGTGATGCATTTAATTTACAATGAACGTAGAAAATGAATTAACGGTTACCTGTGCCATCTGTTTAGCAAATTGCATTGGATGGGAAGAACGCATGGTGTCCAACTTTGCCCAATCACCGGGATCCTCGTCATCATCCCCCTCTTCAAGAAGTGAAACCCATTCCTACAACATTTAGGCATGAACGAAAGGTTATAACAATATTTCAGGCGAGTGACAGAACAAAACACATAAAGCATTGATTGTCACATTATCATAGCCGCCACTCTCATCGTCGTCTTCATCGTCATCATAATCACCATCATCATCATTATCCTCATCATCCGTCCCACTGTCTTCATCCTCAATTTCCTCCATATCAAAATCCGACTCTGCTTGGCCTAACAGCTCCATCTCACTGACCATTTCAGTCGTGTCTAAGCCTATTATGACTTGCTGCATTGAGTTTATTGGTTAATTAACTGCATAACTTGAAAAAGATAGCTGTCTTTACTCTTTAGATGCATCTACTCTTAAAATAATGTACTTAATAGGTTCGTTTTCCACAAAGAACGCTTGGCCTTGCCAAGCAAATTGAATACGATTCAACAGGCTGAGTGAGATATAATTATAAACCATGAATTCATGTTCCTTACCACAAGGGTATCCTCGGAAGTAAGAGTTTGAAGAATGTCTTCATCATTTTTCACTTGGAAATATATATCTGAGAGGCATCAAAACAGGAGATTGAGTAAAAAACAAGTTTCCGTAAGAAAATTCACGCAACAGGATCTCTGAGAGGATAACTTACTTCCATGTTCATCAGTGGCGTAAGGCAAATCTGGCCAGAAGATATTCTCATGGACTCCATCACCTACCACACCTGAAAACATAAGCATCGCTTTGCTGTTTACCTGGCAACAGTAACAAGTTTGCAGTCAACACCATGTTTGATATTGTATAAATCTACAGTGCAGAAACGATCAACAATTTGTAGCTGTGCAACAGTTGTTCTCTTTTATAGAAGTCAGTTCACATATTTGAAAATGGAGACGGATGTGAATCTGACATCAGTGATCAGTCAGACACATTCACTTAAAGAAAACAGGCACATAGATGCTTTCCTGCTTTTGTTAACTGACTCCAGAAATGATTAAATTTGTAAGATTAAATAATTATTTATATGTATTTAATCTAGTAGCCATCATTATCATTTATATAATATAGATCAAAATATATTAAAACCTATAATAAATTAGTTGGTAATTGTTGATGGGCCATATTACCCTAATTAACTAATTGGGTTTCCCTTGGGTAGTTGGGTGTATATAAGGAGATTACTAGAGATGGATTAGGGTTAGACAATCATAACATCAACACTAAAATCGCCTCCTACTCTCTCTCCATTACTACCATCAAGAACATACATCCTAAAGGGGAACCAGATCAAGCTGGCAACTATGTCGAACTCCATGGCTGCGTCTCTGACTGGATTCTCTGTTGGCCGGTCTGCTGTATCAGGTATTATTTACATGTTTTCCATTATGTTTATACAGAACTAATCAACACAAATCATGTTATAAAAGCAACCGCTACAACGTTACAACTCAAGCCACATAACAAACCTGAGGAAGATAGCACTATGTGTGTTGACCCTTTAAGCTATTGTTTAACAGTCACAACTGCTTTCAGAATAAAATACCATAATAAAGGAGCCGTTGGGAAATTGTTTTAACAAATAATATGATTTTGTTTACTAGCTTCTAGTAATAATTCTATGTTTTAGCATCAAAGATCTACCTACCTACAATGAAATACATATGATTCGGTTGCTTCAAAATTAAATACCTCAATAACAGTCCTGCTAGTTTCAGCAGGTCCAAGTATCGCATCTCCATTCTCATCCGATTCTTCAGAATCCGAAATGTCCTCAGACGGATGATATCGTTGCGGTTTCGCTTGTTTCACCGGACCCGACAGCTCCTCTGCTGCCGAAGCCCTAATTCTGTTCTTCCCCAAATTGTTCCTTCTCGTAATCTTATTGCTAACAAAAATCAATGCAAAATATGCTACTTAATAATTATAACTACCATCCCCAAAATATGAAACCTCTAGTTAATTAAGCCAGCTCGTTTGAATATCAGCTCAAATTTAGCTCATGTTCTACATAATACATTTACTAGTGAATAATAAGCAACTAGTTACTTACAAGACAAAGTAAATGAATCTGGTTGAAGCAAAATGGTAAAGTAAAAGTTGAATTGTAATACCAGGGGGGGATGAGTGAGCTGCGAGAGTTGGAGAGGAGGCGGGAATCAGGCGCAAATCGGACGGTGGGGATACGAAAGGCGGTTGCTGGTTCAATTACCAGCATTTCCGTATTCGATTGGAGATCAAAGATTGTTGATGACGGACGGAGATAGTGCGTGCGTTTATTGAGGTTCAGTTTACTTTTATCCGATTATATAAAAAGTTTCTGGGTGGGGGAAGAAGGTTGTGCTTAGGATACTTGTACTTTTGTTAGTCGAATATTCTATACTAAGGGTATGTTTGGCATGGAGCTTTTAAGAGCTTTTAGGAGCTTCTAGCTTTTAAGAAAAAGCTCCTACTCAATAAAAAGTCTTGTTTGGTTGAAGGAGCTTTAAGCTTTTAGGTTAGGAGCTTGAACCTTTTGGTTGAACGCTACTACTAGTAGCGTTTAGAAGGAGCTACAAGCTTTTAGGGAAAAAATGACTATTTTAACCTCTAAAAATAGGAAACTTTTTAATGCATCAACTTTCTAAATTTTTAGTTATGTCCATTTTGGTCATTTTATACATTTTATTAAAAGCTTCAGCTACTCTACCAAACACCAAATATATCTAAAAAGCTACAGCTACTAACTACCAGCTACAGCTACCAGCTTCCAGCCACCAGCTACCAGCTTACAGCTTCCAGCTAGCAGCCACCAGCTACTTTTGCCAAACATACCCTAAATATCTTCGCAATTCGGATTGTACTTGGAACAAGCAAGACCGGTAAATCGGTAATATGACTCTAGTGTTTTTGCTTAGAGTGAATTGAAAGTTTTGTCCTTTATCTTTAGGCTTTTTTGTAGGCAGTGTCCTTTACGTTTAAGTTTGACGAGTTTTGTCCTTAACGTTTTAAAATCCTGCACGTTATGTCCTTTAGCCCTAACTCAGTCAGATTTTTTGGTTAAATATGGTCTTGTGCCGTGCCTTGCACATGAGGGCATTCTTGTCATTTCACCTTCTTAGGGGCTATTTTGTGAAGAATTCTTATTCAGAGACTATTTATAAAAAACTTAAAAAAAACAACTATAATCTCTCTCTCCTCTCTCTCTCTCTTTCTCTCATCTGAAACAAACTTGCATCCACTCTTCATCTTTGATTGATGCAATTCTTAATCTGAAATAAACGATTCGTATGGATATTGAATACATCATATTTGGTTAAACATACAAGATCAGAATCAAATAACTAATGAGAATTCTTAATCTCTCAATTGTAAACTTCTGTATTATGAATTACTATTATGAATTACATGACTCAATCCCATATCAAGAACCAAAACTGCTACATAATAAAACTTCATAATCAACTGATACAATGATTACCTCCTGATTCAAAAACCCGTGAGAACAATCAAGCCTGCGAAGCAGCTTTCGAACTCCGAAAATCCTTCTTAAGATCAGCAACCATGTTCATACAAGCCGCTTTCGACCTCCCCGGAACAGCAGCAGTAATCTTCTCCCAACCGGGTTCTTCACCATCTGTTTCTTCACCATTTGTTTCTTCAACAGGGGTTTGATTGTGGATCTTTTTACAGGGTCGGGTTCTAGGGTTTGTGAAACAAGGGTTTGGGGCTGGAGAGTGGGCCCAGGCCGACGCGGATGTCGCCGGCAGGGCCGATGAGGAGGGATAATGAGAACCAGATGAAGATGGATTGAAATTGGTAGGATTTGACGTAGAAGGGAGAAAGGGTTAAGAGGAGTGCAGAGAGAGAAAGAGAGATGAAGAGGGTGGGTTTGTGGAGGTTATCGAGGGTTTAGGATAATAGAGATTATAATCTCTGGGCTATTTCACCTTCGATTGATGGTGTTTTTTTAGAGTTCAAGAAGGAAGAAGGAAGATGATGATGATGATAATAATAGAGAAAGAGTTTTCAGATTAGAGAGAGAGAGAGATTATAATTGTAACACCCCGGAAAAATATAAAACTTTATATTAGAATTATAAAGTTTAAAAAAACAAGAATATTATTTAACTAGGAAATTATAACCTAGTTAACTACAAGTCTAGAAATAACTTGAAATAGGGTTAAATAACCAAACTATATGTTGAACAAAAGTGGAGGGGTCTATGTTGTTAAAATTGAAACTATATTATTAATTTTGATAAAAACAAAACCAAACACCCCATTTTGGAGATGTCTGGTCGTACAGAAGCAGGAAGGGGCGATTCCCCACTCTTAAAACCCTAAACATCACTAAACTCTCAAATTGAAGGCTCAATCCAAGCTGAAATCGAAATTAGAGCATAGATTAGTGATCCTCATTGCAAGGGGATTATCAAGGTATGTAAAATTGATGAAAACTCTCAACTCGAAATTCTCATGAAATTGGGAAAATCTGAAATTTATGGTTGCATGTTTGTTTTATGATGAATTAGGAACAATATAGTGTCTAGGGACAAACCCTAGACAAATACAAGTTGAAATCATGTGAAATTTTAGTAAAATCCATGAACACCATTGTAGGTGATTAGTGGGTTATGTAGAACTTGATAAACACTAGGAAATTTAGTGTTGTTCTAGTGTAAATTGACAATTGTGAAGTGACTTCAGAATTTTAGAAGCTAACAATTGTGTAAAATGGGTTGATTGATGTGAAATTCGGGCCAGATGATAAGCTAGGGATTTGCTAAATAATCATGTAAAATTCTGCCCTTAAAGTGGTTGTTGAAATGCCTCAAAGAAGGCTCGAAACTTGAATTTTGAAGTTAAAACACCTAATTGTGATGTTTTGGCTATTATGCGAAATGTGATTAAAAAGAGTTCTAAACGTGATATAATAATTGAACTCTATAGGAAAGGATACCGGAAAATCGAGTGGACAAGCCGGTGGTGATTTGCGGTTGAAGGGCGTGCACTAAAGGTATGTAACTTGACCCGTTACATTAAACAAATTGTTGTTAAATTTTACGAAAATATGGTGTCGATTGTAGCGACCATGATTGTTACTTGAATTAATAGCCTAAAAGTGACAAGGAATCGTTGGTAGTCATCATATTGGAGGATTCCATAAGATGAGCCAAACGGGTCGATTAGTTGTGTAAATTATTGTTCTAGTGTTTTAGAGAGTTAACATGGCGATGACAATCACAAGAGCATTAAGCCATGAGATTGATAAAGAAATGTGAGTGATGATAAGCCCTGGATGTTGGGTATAAAATGTCATAAGATTACTAGCTAAATGGTAGTAAATTGTGTGAAGTGAAATGGGTCGAATAAATGCATAATGACATATAGTCTTTCTGTCCGTAAGTTAAACTTTTGGTATGACTATCGTAATAGGCACGTTGGTAATGAATTTACAGACGTATAGGAAAAAGAATCACCAAAAACGGACTTACGGATCATAAGTTATGGCAATTTTAAGTTGGGACTTGAATAAACATTGAGCTGGGTATGTACATCAACAGCTGAAATAACATCCTGTGAAAAAGGGGGCTAGGCGTCACGCGGCGCCCCCCCCCCCCCCCCCCTTCCGGGAAATTTTTATTTTTTTGTTTGTTGATCCATGGAACTTGTTTATAACCATTCTAGTATTATCAAAACTAACATTTGATGTGGTTTTGACCTTAGGTGACTGTGGTGAACTTACGGATGGCGATCAAGCAAATGTCGAAGAACCGAACACGACTTTTTGAAGCTTCCGCAATATTTTAACCTTTAATAGACTATGTTTATGGGGGTGTAAACAAATTCTTAAACAACTTTTGAATGCTTTGACTTAGTCGTTAGTTGGCTAAGGTTTTGCTACTTTTGAACTTTACTTATGGAATCTATGTTTTAACTAAACATCTTTCATCTAAAATGGCATGAATTATTATTAAATTCGAGTAAAATTAGACGGGTGTTACAATAATTGTTTTTCTTTATTTTTTAAGTTTTTTTATAAATAGTCTCTGAATAATAATTCTTCACAAAATAGCCCCTGAGAAAGTGAAATGACAAGAATGCCCTTATGTGCAAGGCACATGACCATATTTAACCAAAAAATCTGACTGAGTTAGGGCTAAAGGACATAACGTGCATGATTTTAAAACGTTAAGGACAAAACTCGTCAAATTTAAACATAAAGGACACCGCCTGCAAAGAGGCCTAAAGATAAAGGACAAAACTTGCAATTCACTCTTTTGCTTACTTTAACTTTATAATTATATAGCAGGGATGTAAAATCATGATAACCTAACAACGAACATATAATCAGGAAAAATGTAAAACAAAAACACGAATTTATAACATCAAGTGACCAATTGAAAAACGTAAACAAAAACACGAAGCTATAACATCGGGTGACCAACTGAAAACGTACATAGAAAATAAGTACGAAAATGTATTATATTTGACTCGATGCATTTCATGATGAAAATTACATCGAAACGTAAATCGACTTTTATTTATATCGACGCATACGTTTCCTATCGGCTAAGGTCTTGTTAGTTAGATCCGTTGAGCTTGGATGAGTTAGAACATGTAAATAAGTCTTTAGAAAGTGATCCGAGACTTAAGCATTGGAAAACACCGTTTGCTTAATCAAGAAGCTTAATGTTAGTTGCCTTATAAAAGAATTGCCCAACTTAAGTTACCACTGATCACACTTATTGATGACAAGTTACCAATAATCACATATACTATGCTCGTGGTTGTTGTTAATCAAGTACTACTGATCATATTTATCATAGATGGATTGAGTTGATGTTGATTTCAGTCATTACTAACTTACCAATAATAATCAGCTCGTACTAGCACCACTTTTATGCAACTTGCAATTATACATACGGATGTGAAAAAGTTTTCGATGGCTTTTTAGTAAGGTAAAAAAAATTAACCCATTGATCAGACAGCGACCCCCCCCCCCAAATCCCCATGGTCAGGGTGATGCCCCTGTCACTATGGGGCTTTGCCTCATGAACCATCATACTCGAATGTAGGGGTGTTCATAATTCGTTTCGAATTCAAAATTCGATTTGATTCGGTTATCAAGAATTTGATTTGATTATCCAGAATTCATATTTGAATTCGATTCAATTCAAGTCAAGTAAATCGAATACGAATTTATAATTTTAAATTTAATTCGAATTAAAACTATACATATTTATTTATTATTTTTATATATAATACAAATATAACTTTCATTCGGCTATGGCATAAATTAATCTCTAAATTTATTCTAAATATAAAATAACCCATTGCCAAATTCATTACAAAACCCATAACCTAAACAAATTTATTACATATTCTAATTGAATTTGAATCAAAACGAATTTATTTGAATTCGAATTTTTAATCAAATTAGAATCGAATACGAATTGGAATTAATACGAATCGAATTGGATGGTTCTTAATTGAATTCAAATAGAATACGAATTCAAGCAAAAAATAAATTATTCGAAAAACTCAATTCGAGAAATTCGAAAATTTGATATTTGATTCAATGAACACTCCTAAAAATGCCCCTTCCATATTCTTATTCTAGAAAATTGTAGTTGACTAAGGTATAATCATATACCCACTTCAACTCTTCCACAATCAAATTAGAAGGTTGCTCAGGACGGTAGACTTTTACAAGTGGAGGCTTTGAAGGTTGAGGCTTTGAGCGTCGACGGGATGACCATTGAGGGTTTAAATTTGGAGGGTTTGCACAACAATGGGATGATCGTCGAGGGTTTGAAGGTTATTATGCTGGTTATTGGAATCGGATAACCACCCCCTACGAAAATCAAATGTGGTGTAAAAATTGATTGAAGAAAAAGATGGTGAAATGGTTGTAAAAACATTGTTTAAATATAGATGGTGAAATGGTAGTAGAAAAATGTTGTTTAAATAGAGATGGTGAATACTTTTAGTAATTTTTAATTTATTTAAACGAAGATCATTTAACAGTTAAAACAAAACCAACGTTCGAATTTCATTGTACCCCAATTGATAAGTTTTAGCCGATTCCACTACCCGAATACCCATACCTAAACCACCGGTGATGGTGTTATCGATCGGGTAGGGGGTATCCGATACCACCACCGGATAATGCCCCTAGTCCGTTTATATTGTAAACAATAAACCTTTTAATATTTATTAGATACCCCTATACTGTAAATAATCAACCTTTTAACTAATTTAAAATAACTCCTTATGCTATAAAAAACCCATTTAATTTTTATTCTATGCCTCTATGCTTCAAATAATAAGCATTTTTAACCCTTTTAACTTTTTTTTCATATCCTTATACTATAAACATCCATCTATATCTCTAATAAAGCGAACCATTGGGGGACACATGTCACCCAATGGTGCAAGCCACCTAAGCATCCACATAAGCAATGATGTGGCAAAACTCTAATGATAGGACATGTGGCATTGCTCATATGCAAGGATTGAAGAAGGCTTCCTTTGTACGCTCTCTCTCATTCTCTATCATCTCTCATCATTCATTGTTCCTCAATCGGTTATTTCATACGCTTTGACTTTGGCTTCTTTCATAAGCTTTGTCTATCATGTCTCTCTCATTCTCTCAAAACATTTCAAACGATTTCTGCAAAACCCTAATCGGCGAATCCTCTACTTAGCAACCCTAATCGGTGATTCCTCTACAAAGCAACCTTAATCGGCGATTCCTCTACATGGACATTCGATGAAACGCAGATTTGATGGACACATGGAGATTACCAATTCGATTTGGGTCTCTTTAAACGCAGATTCTATATCCGATTACCCCAATTGTCTCGATCTTGATATATGAGATTTTGGTATAGTATTCATTACTTTTGATTTACGGTTTTACTATTTATTGTTCTTGTGTGTTAGTTAGGGTTTTTTGGCGTTTATTTTCTTTTGGTGTGTGTGTTTATGTGAACACGAAATTGTGAAGGACATGGCTGTCTTTCTGAATTGTATTCGGGCGGTATGGTGACATTTACCACCGTGCGGTTTCGGATGAGTTTTCTACGGGTCGTGATTTGTTGCTTATGAGTCACTTGCAGGATAGTGTTCAGCGTATGGATATCTCGACTCAGACACTGTTTAATAGGTCAATGGCTCAGCTTGGTTTGTGTGCGTTTCGGGCTGGGCTTATTTCTGAAGGACATGGTTGTCTTTCTGAATTGTATTCGGGCGGTAGGGTGAAAGAGCTTCTTGCACAAGGTGTTTCTCAGAGTCGTTATCATGAGAAGACTCCAGAACAGGTAATTGTTGAAGTAATTTTTTACCTGTTTCTAATATTTGCCTGTATTTTGTTTTCTAGATTGTTTGGTTTAATTGTTCATAATTTTGTATTAATATTGAACACAGTAGCTTTAGTGCATTATCTTTGACTGGTCAAATGGTTAAAATAAGAATATTGGTTAAAAGAAAAATATGTCACCCAAAGTGATTTTTTAAATGCATAAAAATCACTTTCTTTTCAAAAAATAAGCTGGTATTGAAACAGTACAGATTTGATTGTATCAGTTTGTTTATTACAACATGTTTTTATAAATGAAAAAGCTGTCAAAGTCGTTTACCTGAGGTTTTAATGTGAACAGACCATGAACTTAAAATTTCTTAATCTATGGTTCTAAATGACGTGTAATTTTGCATACTGATGTGATGATGTGCATACGTTGCACAATTTCGTGTTCATACTGTGTTTATTTTTATTCATTTTTTATATGATTTATGATAGTGTTTAGGCGGCTTCTAATTCACTTGTGCAATTGGAGAATGAGTGGTTAGTCCTTTCTACCTTATTATGTGTTTTTTATATATCAGATTTCTTGCGGGTTATCTTCAAGTAAGTTATCATTATCGTTTTTCAATTTTGTGTTTGATGTTTTAATTTTGTGTTTGGTTTAACATTTGTCTTATATTCTTGATGTGATTGTGTTCATGATTTGAATAGACAATCATTTTTCTGTTTAGATTGGCGACTGAAATCTTATAGAATAACGATTTATAGTTTTGGTTTTTGTTGTTCACGATGTTTTGAAAAACTATTTATCGCAAATAATATTAGGTTTTCAATTGCTGATTTCAGTTAGTTGTGTTTCTGATTGCTTATTGATATCAAAATACTAAACCTTTACATAAGTTTACTTTTTTATTGAAACACGATAATGCTAATTTGTTGTTTGCAATCTAATTGATATAAAGTTTTAGACTTTCAAAACATCTATATTTACATGCATCTACTTAAACGTTGATTAAGAGAAATTTCTTATGTGTATTATGAATTTTTATTGTGAATTTTTGTACACAGGAATACATGAACAAATGCATGGAGGATAAGGCAAAGTTATTTTGAAACCACTTGGTTCTACTCATGAAACATGATCTGAAATTAGGTAATATTTTCAATCTTATACGATTATAATTCGAAATGATTTTTTTTTTGTTATTTACAATTTGTATCTTTATTATTTGAATGAAAATGGGTTTCAAATCTCTACTTGAAAATCCATGACATGACTTGGCTTTTGAAGGTTTTGTATTTGTGACACTCTTTCGTCCTACAAAAGTAGATAATGAGGACTCTTATTTAAGGTGATTTCTACTTTCACATATGCTTATTCTCTTTTTTGACTATTATAATATTCAGATAAATTTTAGGTTTTATAAGGTGCATCTCTTGAACATGATAACAAAATCACCGGAGAGAATATTGATTTGATGACATATCTGGATGCTCACTTTAAAGGGCATGCATCACTACCAAATGTAAGATTTATCTAAAATCTATCATATTTCAATTTTTACTCTCTTTGCGGTTAGGAGGGGATGTGATTGTTTTCAGCCGTACATATTGGAACAAGTAATGTTTAATGTTGTTTGATTCTTTATTTGAGTTATTGCAATTGAGTCAATTGACGATCTTGCCCTTAATGTTGTTTTATATTACCGTTATGTGGATGAGCAACCAAAAGTGTTGGTCTTTTATCCTATACGTTTCAAATCGGCCCATTCATGATAACCAACTAACCATACACTTTTTGGTATCTGTGCAATAAAAAGGTTGACTTGACTGAAAAGCCAATTTGTGGTTTCTTAAACATTTCAATTTTGTGAACTTTTAGTTCATTCCCAAGAGAAGCTATAATAATATTGTGAACCGTTTCGAATTATTAGACATTTTGTAAGAGTGTTTACCTATGAGTTTTCAGATAATTTACATATCAAAATGGTTTCGTTTTGTTGTGAGATGGTAGACATAATAGAAGCTTTTTTAGATGAATATCTATTGCATATGCAGCTGCATGAATTAGCCTTACAAAATGGTGTTCTTTGATTTCATGAATATCAGATTAATGGTTTACATGTTTCTTTTTAGTATTAAACAGTTCCATTATTAGTTTCCAGCAAGGCGTATTTTGAGTAGAATTATGTCAGAGGGAAGAGAAAATAATTCTTGTGAAGAGAGTCATGATCTGGGCTTATCGTCATTTCCTGAAGAAAGGCAGAATATTGATACCGGACAACAAATCTTCTGTAACAGTGCTGTAAATATGAAAAGTATAGTTGCCATAGGCTTCAACATGGACTACACTTTGGCCCAGTACAAACCCGAAACTTTCGAATCTCTGGCGTACTATGGTACTGTCGAAAAGCTGGTCAGAAACCTGGGTTATCCTAAAGAGGTTTGTTTATATTTGCTTTTGGTTTTCTAAGATAAGGTTTTTGTATACATGTGCATCTTCTTTTACCAAGCTGTTTGTAATCTACATCTACATGATGGTTATACCAATTGATATCAGTTTTATCTACTTGAATTTGTTTGAGCATTTCGTTAAAATTCTATATAATTACTTCAACTCTTTCGTCTTTTCTGTTTCGGTTGAGACTACTACAAACTAGCAAGTTGCACCAGCCACCAAGGTATTAAATACTGACAACAAGAATGTAGAAGCACTTTATAGTAGAGCCCAAGCATGCATTCATATAACTGAATAACTGATTCACCCCACTCTATTTTCATGCATATAACTTCCTAATTTGTTTTATTCAAAGTTCAGATTTCTATTCTAATAATATGTAGTTGTAATTGTGATTATTTTGTTGCTCAAGATCTAATAATATGTAGTTCTAATAATAACATGGTGCTAATCATGCAAAAAAAATATGTTTAAATCGTTAGTTAAAAGTTTTAGTGTGTGTCTGTTGATCCAGTTTTCATTTTTTTTGTTTTATTTTGGTTTTGGATTACTGCACATTTCTAAGGCTGTCCAAAAAGCTCGTGCCTCGGAGCTCGCTCGGTTTTAGCTCGAAAAAAGCTCGCTCGATATGGCTCGGTTTGAAAGTGAGCCGAGCCAGCTCGGCTTGGTTAGAAAGTGAGCCTAGCTCGGCTCGGCTCAAACCGAGCCAAATTGGCTCGGTTTGGCTCGCTTGGTAGCTCGACTTGGGTTAGCTCGAATTATATTACTTATAATATATTTTATTTTTATATACATATAATATATTACAAAAAAAAATGATTATTATTTACATGTCTTTAACTACTCATGGCAGAATGGGCATATTTTGCGGGTTGGGGAACGAGCCAAAATGAATTGAGGGTCAAAGGGTATATTTCTATGTGCAAGTCAAAGGAAATTGGTTTGGGCTGGTCTTCCCTGCCCATACTTTTATGGTTGGTTTAGATTTATTTTACCAACAAATAGCCACCATTACCTAAACAGAAATGCTGAATTGTTAAATTGTTTTTACAGAATTCATGGTGTCTTTTTGGCTTTTAGAATCCAGACTACAGAGCATAGTGTACCTTAACCAATTCAATGGAGACTGCTTTACTTGAAGCTGATCGAGAGGACTATACAGGTTGGAATGTTGCATTGACATAGGGATTTAATGTGGAACGAGCTTTCAATGAAGCGTATTGAAATTTGCAAGGTATAGTCGTTTGAGTACCTTTTTTAATTGGTATTTTATAATGCTTATTTCATTAAATATATATCCGTGTATTGTTACTTATCGATTCTATCTTCTTTGTGAGTTCATGTATTTATTCGATGAATGTCACTATTGACGTTTCTGATTTGTAATCCTATGTCAGTGGAGTGGATTTTAAGTAGGGGTGTGAATTTCTGACACGACCTGAAAACACGACACCAACCTAACATGAAATTCATGGTTTGGGTTTAGCCCATTTAATTATTTTTAGTGATTTATATGTGATTTTAAAAAGTTTTTGTGGTTTGATAGCTGGTATGAATGTGTAAGCATGGATCATCTCATGGCCCATAACAAAGACAACCTCAAGAATCAAAAAGCACCGGAAAAAGAACACCCTTCGGAAAAAAACAAGGTAAGTGTCTTATATGAAGTCCAAAATTCCCAATAGCTGTGAAAAATTATTTTATTGATATTTTTTTTTTATCACTTTGAGCTCTTGAGTGGAGGTGAAACATGCATAATGAAGGCTCTTCAAGCTTCGGTTAAGTAATGTGAAGTTAAATTTTCTAATGTTATTTTGTATTGTTCCAATTTAGAAGTGTTCTGATCAGATTTTCACAAACAAGGCCGATTTGACATAGAATAATTATCTAGGCCAGGTCAGTTTTGTTTTTTAAATGTTCATTTTATTTTTATTTGGGTTTATGTTTTGAAGAACAAGGATTTTGCTGAACGGTTGTTGACAAGAAAGTCTACTTACACTATTGAGGGGCAATTTGTTCCAGTCCGTAGAACTGGCGATCTCATAAAAGAAGACGTCTTCCTTTGGATATCTAATCGCACGAAGTTACCAAAGCTGGACTGGGATAAGTGGGCTGAGTTTAATGTTTCGGAAATTTTGTAATGGCTATGCTTTTATTTTCTGTTTCCTTTCCGTTTCTTTGTAGTTGTTTTGTGTTTTCAGCCCCTTGTCGTCTGTATTTATATATATAAATAGTGAGTTGCTGTTAAAAAAAAAAGATTTTGGCAACTCGAAGGATATGCATCTTCAAAGAGACTATACTATCTTTAAATTGCGTTTCCACTTTGTCACTAATTTATGTAACATGACACTTTGTATTTTATTTTGTTTGTATAGAATATTTCATTTCAAAGTAAATAATATGGTTTTGGTTGAAGCCCGCGTATTACGCGGGCATTAACCTAGTATACCATAAACAACAAACGCTTCAACCCATTTAGTTTTTAGCTTATCTACGCAGTTGTTTTTATTTTTTTCTCGACATTACGTTATTTTTTTGAAAACGATGTAAATAAATAAAGTAATTTCTTTGGTATCGTAAGTTATAGTAAGTGCCGGAACCGATATCATTATTATCAGAGCCGAGAGCCGATAACGACATTCATTTTTATGGTCGATAACCTTTCGGACATATCCCGTCGTACGTTGCAGGGGAATTCTGCTAGTTTAAACTGAAATTAAGACCCTAAGGGAGGTGGGGGTGGTCATTAGTGATAGAATTCCATCACTCACAAGCACCCAGTCAAGTTCTGCCATGTCATCAACCATTTTTCCATCACTCACAACCTTTTCTAGTGTCATTGCCTATCACTCACAACACCCAAAAATAAACCCCATGTTCCCTCACAATTTCCATTTTCCACGGCGTGATAAAATCCACGCGTGGAATATTGCACGCGTTATAAACAGTTGTGGCGGTGGTGTTCTAAGGTTGATAACGCGTTGAAAACGCTATCAGGGGGCTATAACGCACCGCCCCGCCTGACCTTCTCCTTAGCCGCAACTTGTTCCAACCTTCCTAACACAACCTAATCAACATTGGTGACTCCTGTTCTACGGTTCTACAACCTCCGCTTGCGCCGACCAGTCCCCGGATGCCTTCGTTAGTCTTGCTATCTTCGTAGATGGTGAAATGGTGATCATTCAAAGAATTTGGGAAACTTAGACCTTTAACTATTTCAGACATTTTTTAGAAAGTAATGGTTATAATTATAATGTCAAGTATTTTCGGATGGTTATGTCTAAGTACTTAAACTTGATTTATTATTTGGTTGTTATGCCTAATTTTTGGGATTAACACTAGTGTTTTTATTATCAAATTAATGTATGTTTATGTTCATATGTGTTTCTCTGTTTTAGTTTGCTTTTATTTATAAGTTAACATATGAACACGAACAACTTAATTTTCTTAACAAACACACGAACTTTCGTTTGGCTGTGCTCGTGAACAACTTAATTGTCTGCTCAATAAAATCTTCAAGAAAGAACATGAACAATGTCTAGTGTTGTTCGATTAAATACATTTACAACCCTACTTTATAGTAATACTAATGAATAATGATGGTCATACATTTACCCTCACTCGCATACCAACTACACTTGAGGCAATTCTATTATTCTATAAAAAAATTGTCAACGACCGAATATGATCTTTTGTATAGATGTGTAGCGTCATAAATCTACACATCATTTTTATAAGTTAATCCCATGTAAATATAGTGTTTGAAATTTTAAAAGTATTATTACATAGTTGTTTACATCATAGCAATTTTTAAAATTAACATTCTTAAAAAGGCATAGTTTCATTAAAATGCAAGTTTGCTAGTGATTTTAGTGATATCAATTTCATCTTAGTTTAACTAAATTTACCTAAGATCAAAAAGAAATGTAAATAATCGTTGTTGCATGTTAGGAGGTGTGGGCACACACTTGTGCAGCGATTATTCTACTTTCCAACACATTTGACTATCGTCCTCAAATAGCAAACACCGCTACATTGACAAACCTCATTCTGACACATGAAGTCCCAAGTTGTCCGAAGGGTACGGAACCGATGAGGGGGCAGAATACATACCAAGGTTAAATGAAGAAATAGTTTATCCATTATCCAAAAACTCCGGTTATCAATGCGAGATGTTGGAAAGACGTGATAGTGTCCCCCAATACCCTTTTTGATTATTAATTTACGTGATTGTGTATTAATTTATTATTTACGTATTAATTTTGATTTTAATCGTGTATTCATTAATTGTGTGTTTAAATGTTTAATTTATTAATTATGTATTAATCTTATCGTTTATCATGTATTAATTTAAATTTTATCAATGTGCTTAAAAGCCTAATTTATCTTTAAATAAAAAAAGAAAAAAAAGATCTTAGTGGATGGAGGGAGTAAAGCGACGATATAATATTTGAGTATTCGAAGGGTACTCTCATTGAGCACCTCTTCCCTTAAGAAGTGAAACTGAAACTTAAAAAAAAACACAAAAAACAGTATGAATATTGAACTATGCGAGTAAGTTGACTTTTGATAAGTGTTATATGTGATATTAGTGTAAATAGTAAAATAAAAATAGAAAAAGTTGTAAATAAACGAACGTACATAAACAAATATGAACAGACATACACAAACACATTACCGAATAGTTACACACACAACTGAAAGACCTATGTTTATATTCATTCATTTAATTAATCGATCAAAATTTGTTTCCATGTCCGTTCATTTATTAAACAAACGCGTAAATAACTTTCTGCTGAACAATTATTGACCGCTCCTCTGAACGTGCGGTTCGGTTACAACCGTGAATACTGACTATAGCTTACTTTTTATTTATTTTATAATGAAGGGTGTAATTTAAGGAAAATAGAATTTGTATACCATCATAAGTTTTCTTATTTTTTTCTAAAATACTTTTGTCACCACTTTATACGAATAATTGTAGGCCATATATGATGATTAAGGTAGACAATCTTTAGACCCACACATATATGTATATTATAGTGTATGAGTGAGTGGTATTTTAAGATATCAAAAAATAAGAATTTTTTCCCTTTTAATTTATAAGGGGGGTAGGGGCGCTCAACTAGTGATGGAATTCCATCACTCACAACATCCAATCAAGTTTCGCCACATCATCGAGCTCCATTCCATCACCAGTGATGAATTTACTAGGGGTGCTCATCACTAGTGATGTTTTTTTTTAAATATAAATTAACAATTAACTTCATTCACCATTGCTATTCATCCTCTCCGACAACCTTCATTCACTGCCGATCACTGACAATCTCTGACAACCTTGACAACAGTCTTCGACGACCTCCTTCACCACCGCCGACCACCGTACACCACCCACATCACCGTCACGAGCCTTCATCGCACCACCGTTAACCACTACACCAACTCATTTCTTCATCATCGATCACCAGAACCTTTCATCACCATCTTCATCATCATCTCTCGTTCATCGTCTATCTATAGTCATCAATATCACAGCTTTCATTGTATCACCACCGCAATCCACCATATCAACGGTCATATTCTCAAACGGGCATATATCAAGGTAAAAAATTTGGATTTTAACGCGTGATGATGAGCATGCGTGATCAGTTCCACGCGCATAAAAATAGAGCGGCGGTAGTGTTTGACGTTGATCAACAAGTGATTGAAGCTTTTCCAGGGGGCGCCCCGACCCCCCAAAATACACCCCTAAAATGAGGATAAATTGGTCTTTTAAACAATAATTATATTTTAGCCCCACATCTTATTACACTTAAATCCCTAAATTTTAATATAACAATGAGTAAATTGCCAAAATCGTCCATGAGGTTTGAGCATGTTTGTCATTTTCATTCAAACAACTTTTTTTATACAATATAGTCCTCCATTTTTTTGGATTTTTTTTGCTATTTTCATCTAAAAATCTAATTTACTTTATTTTTTCTTTCAAACATTTGGCTGAAAATGACAAAAAAATCCCAAATCTTGTGGACAATTTTGGCAAAAAAAAAATCAGACGTTTGGATGAAAATGGCAAAAAAAATCCCAAAAAATAAGGACTATATAGTACAATGTAACACCCCAAAAAACAATTACTAAATTTGCTAGTGAGACCCCATGTTTAATAAAATAGAATGTAGTAACTAGGTTATTATACCTAGTCAAAAGTTTAGCAAAGCAAACAAGGGAACAAACTTGAGGGACCAAATATGAACAAGGGGGAAAGTTATGTTTTAATAAACAAAATCATAACACACACACACATCATGTGTGTGTGCGTGGAATGCTCTGGAGAAGAAGAACAAAGGGGTGTAAACCCTAGTTCTTAAAGAAGCTCCAATTGAAGGTCGAATCGAGGCTCAAATCTATTAAGGAACATGAATTAGTGATCACCTAGACAAGGGGATCGTGAGGTATGTCTTGAAACTTAGATTGATGAACTTTTATGAAGTGGGTTATGTTCCAATCCGCGAATTGGTATGAAATTGATCATTTATATGTGTTAGAATCATCATATAAAAGATGGATTATGCATGGTTTAGGTTAATTTGATGTTTAAGGGTGAAACCCGTTTGTTATGGTGAAGATGAAGACATGGGTAAATCATCTATGTCTAAATTCTTGCTTAATATGGATGTATTTTGATTTGTATGATGGATTCTTGTGAGAGGAATTGAAAGAAATGTGATACTAGTATGTTTGATGTTTATGCATGTATGATTCATGTTGATTAGAAGGAAGAAATTGATGAATTGTGTATGAGATTAGAATGATATGCATGAACTAGTTGTACACTATGCTTACAAGGTAGTACATATGTCAAAAGTATGATGAATTATGAAGAACTTAAGATTAGATCACTTGTAAGTGATTAACAAGTAGTTATGAAGTGGGTTTTAGATGATGTAATGTAAATTGATGATTCACTTATGTTAATAATGTTTGGAATCATACATATGTGTGAATGTTTAAAGAAATGGGATAAGAAATGATGAATTGTTGTTAGATGAAGTGAATAAAATGTGATGATAACATGTTTGATGTTTAATTTAAATACCCCATGTTGATTTGTAGAAGCATTTGATGAACTATGTATGAATTTAGAAGATTGTGTATGAATTAGTTGTACGTTATGCTTAAAAGGTAGTACGTACATCAAGTGAATGATAAAATGTATATAGTGTCGTCCGTATAGTCGATTATGACGTTACGGGAATATGTTAATAAGTCGATAGATATGTATGGTTAATAGTTGACTTTTGAAAGTCAACTGAGTATAAGAAACATGAGTTGACTCGTTGTCGTAAATGTAGGTTGGTGAGAAGTCGTATGGTACATGTAATAGCAATCCGTGTTAAATGTAATGACATGATGAGTTACATGAGTTAAACGTATGCGGACATGATTATATGAGTTATGTTTGTTAGAAATGAGTAATGAAAGTTAAGTGTGAAATATGGGATTGATACGATTGTTATCATGTACAAATGAGTATGCTAATGATAGCGTGATTTCGATGACATGAAAGTATAGGAATCATGTGGAGACGGACTCAAGCGCGAAAGGCTAACGGGTCAAGAAGAGGCGTGGAAACGGATGTGAACACGGATGCATGAGGTAAGTGATTCCGTAATCACTTCTTAGTTGTTTATGTAAAGTTATATGTATTTTAACTATATGTGATAATTGAGGCCAAATAGGAATGAGTTGAATGAAATCGATGAAGTATTAAACGGATCTTAGCTTTGATCCGAGTAAGGTATATGCGTTAGAATTGAATTTAAGTGGTAGGATTGGTTAAATATGCAATGAAGTCCTTGGTTGTAAAGGATGGAGCAATGTTGACAAAAACGCCCTTGATAGGTATATCGGGCGAACGACCTTAAATGCCTATTGGAAATAAGCTAATCGATTAGAGTAATGTTTTGGTCATGTGTGAAAGCGAAGAGTATGGTTTTGTATGTCATAGACCATTAATGCGCAAATACCCATAACGGGTCAAATAATTAGAGAATGACAATAAGCCGAATGCATGCAAGTTGAGAATTTCCTTAATCCGTATGTGGGATTTTAAGTTCATATGATAGAATGTGAATTTACAAGCATGTAGGAAGAAACGGGAGGTTAAACGGGTAAACGGTTCAAAAGTTATGCGCGTTTTAGTGCGTACGAACGACAAAATAATACAGCAAAGAAACTGATGTTTCTGATAGGCGTCGACGACGCGGGCAGGTGGCGTCGCCGACGCCGCTCAGAAACTCTGTTTGTCTTCGACGCCAGTTTCTTCTGGACGACGCCAAGCCGACGCCGTTAGGCGTCGTCGACGCCTAAAGTGGCGTCTCCGACGCCCCTCCCATCATACGCTTCTGATTTTCGCCGTTTTGGCTCGTTTTGCTTGATCCGTCGACCGTTTTGGATGTAGGAATGGTATGTACGTAGGTAGTTGTGTATGTAAGTACGCATGAAGGTATGTATGAGTATATGCACGTATGTAAAGTTGTAGGAAAGGTATGTTTGTACGTAGATGTGTATGTATGTATGCTTAAGGGTATGTACGATTGAATACATGAATGTAATGATGTAGGATAGGTATGTACGTATGTGGATGTGTATGTAGGTATGTATAAGGATATGTACAAGCTTATGTCTGTATGTAAAGATGTAGGAATGGTATGTACGTATGTAGTTGTGTATGTAAGTACGTATGGAGGTATGTATGAGTGTTGCACGTATGTAAAGTTGTAGGAAAGGTATGGATGTATGCAAATGTGTATGTATGTTTGTATTATGTAAAGTTGTAGGAAAGGTATGGATGTATGCAAATGTGTATGTATGTTTGTATGTAAGTACGTATGTATGCATGATCTAGACACATTGAGTGTTAATGGTACTAATGGTGTACCTTGAGAATGAAAAGTAATGCAGGTACATTATTGAAGCCTCACCAGGAAATGGATATGCAGATGAAATGCTTAAAGCTTAAAAGATGACGAAGTGTGAAGTGTATGCGAATGAACTTTGTTCCTTTAATGTGTACTAATGTTATGAATGTTTGTGGTGAATGCAGGTTGTACGGATGATGAGCGATTATCTCAAGGAATAGGGATCGAAGACCGAGTCACTAGAGAGATTGTACGGGGACGTTGAATGTAAAATGTAATAAATGAAAGCTATGTTTTTAGTTAACAAATAAGAGGATGACAGATTTTTGTTTAAGAATTAAGTTGAAGTTAAAAGTTTAAATAAGTTGAGATATTTATAATGCAAGAAATTTTATGGTTAGTGTTTCCGCTGCGACTTTTTGTCAAATACGAATATGGGTGTAACATACAAGAAAGTTGTTTTGAATGAAAATGGCAAACATGCCCAAACCTTATGGACGATTTTGGCAATTTACTCTATAATTATAGGTAATTAGTTAAGTTTTCCTCCGCCACAACAAACTTATAATTCTTTTACGTATTCTTGTCATATCTTATAAAGTATAAGGCTTTTAAAAAAAATCCAAAAGTACTGTGGTGACGTACTCATTTTTGTCGAACGTTTCGATAATTGTCTTGGTTAGTATTAATATGTGGATTAAAAGGTACAAGTATATGATGCCTTAGTGTACAAGTGAGTAAAGCCCAAAATACTTAGTTATTATCCCAAAATATTTAATAACTACAAAATGTCAAGTGATTAAATACTGTCAATTTAATCCTCTCACATAAATTACACTTTAATCTCCAATCTTTAAAAAAACTATAGATAATTCGTTAGTAGTTACACTTTATCCTCTTATAAAAAACTACCCTCCCCCCTTATTTTTATACGGTCATAACTTTTTGCTACGTTAATATATATAGGCCGGTTATCATACAAATACCCTAATCGTACATTATGTACGCTACATTATAGGCCGTCAGATCATCTCATTTAAACCGCGTGTTTAAGTATTAAATTAATCAAATTAAAATTAATAAAAAGAAACCGCCAAGGTTAAAATCGTCCAATGCGATATCAAAATCCCTGATAATCAGCACAATAACTCCCCAGACATATCGTAAAACCAAAAATCAACGAAGCAAAGCAAAGCAAACACCTAAGATTCATCCTGCTACTCCTCCCGTTGCGATTCAACTAACATGAGTTTTGAGAAACGAAGCAAAGCAAACAACGACAGACCACAAGCGAAGAAGATGAATCCAGGTATCGATTGACATTTGCGATTTTATAATGGAAATATACATGACTTTAATGTCAAATGCGATTTTGTTTGTTTATTAAGCTTTTAGACTGAAACATATAGTTTTAAAGGATTAGGTATTGTTCATAACTTCATTTTTGTTAGGGTTTTTTTACTAGTACGGTTATTTATTAGGTTTAGCATGATTATGCAGTTTTCTAAATGATAAACTGATATATGTGCGATATTATATAGGGTTTTGTCAGTGTTTTGTATTACAAATGCGATTTTATAGCTAAAGTTTTGCTTGTAAAAGGTTTTTGTCTTAGCTTAGGTTGAACATGCGAATTGATAAAATCCTCCTGCGATTTCATATGATTAGTTGGTTTTAGGGGATTATGATTAAATTATACATGCGATATTATATAGTGTTTTGAGAGGGTTTTGAATTACAAATGCGATTTTATAGGTAAAGTTTTTGGTAGTGCTTAACTAAGACATGCGAATTGATAATCATTCATGCGATTTTATCACTTAATGACTTAGTGTACACGATTAACTGATATATGCGATTTTATAAAGGTTTATGACTGATAGCATGCGATTTTGTAGACATAGATTCTGACGATGACTTCGAAGGCCCAATATCAAGACTGATAAAAGTTAACAAAAATAGAAAAAGAAGAATAGTTGAAGAAAGTTCTGAAGAGGATGACTTCGTTAAGCCACTCCCAAAAAAAGAAAAAAGATGACAAGAAGTCTAAGATACAGACAAAAAAACATTCAAAAAAGGTGGAACAACCTAAAACAGAACATAGGGAATTCTTCAAATACAGCAATGAAGCAATACTGCTGAGATGCCAACCTAACTCATACATGGATACTGTGAAGAAATTTTCAAAAAAACAGGTTGAAGAGGTAAGGAATATGGGATTTGGTGCTATTCTAGATATCAATATCAACCATATTTCGACACGATTAGCATATTGGCTAGCCAGAAACTTTGACGAGAAGTTCGATAAGCTAAACGTGGGAAAACACAAAATAAAAATAACATCGGACACATTTTATGAGGTACTTGGAATACCAAAGGGGCCAAAGAAGGTTGAGATAATAGCCGATAAGAGAAAAGTTAAAAAGCAAGAGAAAATTGAAAAGGGTAAAGAACCGGGAAATGCTGTCAGGGATACATTCATCAGCCAGTGGGGGGAAAACACGAGAATTACCCATGGCTTAATTGCAAATACAATGGAAAATCAAAGAGACGGGGGGAGCCTGTTTAAATTAAATTTCCTTGTGTACTGGATGACCTTCTTTGCGGAGATTACAAAGGCAACACTTGCAAATGATAGATGTTTGCTTGGTGTAGAAGATGTTGAGGAAATACAGAATCTAGATTGGTGCTCATATCTACTCGACACCTTGCGTCGTACACGAGCCGGCTGGAAGAACTATAAAATACAGTTCGTGGGACCTGTTGCC
This sequence comes from Helianthus tuberosus, assembly GCA_030545235.1. NCBI lineage: Eukaryota > Viridiplantae > Streptophyta > Magnoliopsida > Asterales > Asteraceae > Helianthus > Helianthus tuberosus. Next base: position 195,356,539 of record CM060430.1, read on the forward strand.
TTTCTTACGGTATACATTACTACATTTAATAACATATTTCAAATACTAGTTTGTTTTGTTATATAATTAAATGATCTTGCGATTTATACAGCTTCTATACACGCATGAGTACAACAAGAGGCTTAACCTGTTTGAGAAAGCCGTGGAGATACCGGTTATTCGTTATATCACATCTTCGGAGATTGATAAAGTCGAAGATCATATTTCGGATAACGGACCTCTATGGATATCAAGTGAGAGTGAAGAAGAAGAAAATGAAGAAGAAAATGAAGAAGAAGAGGGTCCTTCAACGGAGGATTATACACTACGACCACCGGTTGACACCACAATAAGCTACAAAAGAAGGACTGCACGTGCAGTACAAAACAAAGAAACCGGGGAAGAGCCAAAAGATAACGAGAACATTGATGATTTCATGGATTCCAGTTTTGAAATCCATCAAATGTCTCAGTTGAACCTTGAGATGGGAGTTGGAACACAGACACAGAAAATGATGGATTATTGCAACACTCCTGTTCAACTTTCACCATCCGTATTCTACGACACAACCCACGAACGAGAACTAGAGGCTTCGAGAACCCACAAAAAGGTAAGCGCAAAAAAATATTAATTCCACTTAATCCATCTATATTTAACATTTCAATTAATAGTATCTTAACTCGAAAAATATTACAGAACTTGTTGAAAAAAATGAAAGCAAATGTCAAAAAGTACATTAAAATGGTTCAAGATGTTCAAGGGATGAACAACTTAGTTTCAGAAGCAAGAACTAAGTGTTTTTGGGATCCGGAGATTATGGCGGCCTGTAAGCAGTGGGATGAGACGCTTCGGAATAATCCCATTTGTGTGCCGCCTAATTCGGTTCAAGAGCATGAAACTGCACCCTCTCCTGTTCATCAAGAGCCTGAAAATCCAACTTCTGAAGTTCATCATGAAGTTACTACAAACGAAGAAGGTAGAGAGGATGAAGAAGCTCAAAAAGTAATATCCAATGTTTTGGTACAAATGGCATCAGAAGGTAAAACATGCGAACTCAATATTAACACATGCGAAATTATGTAAATAATCACTATTTTTTTATACACATGCGAAACCTAAAAACCCACATGCGATTTCTGTCAAAACACTACAACTTTGATTTCGCACGCGATGTCATGTATACCCATGCGATTTTGATTCTAATGTATTAAAATTAAATAATTTGTATCTATAGGTGTACTGCAGCCAGATGATGAAGGAGTCACAGACACCCTTATTGCAAACATTCAAACTGTGGAAACGGGTGTATACACTTACAAACCACCTGACAAAGGTAAAAAAAAACACTTTATATTAGGAAAAAAATTGAAAAGCACAAATTATTGTATTTCTTAAATTACTATGGCCTGCAGAAAGTGGTGAAAACGAAACTGTTATCGAAGAAACAGTGAACTTGGCAGAATCTACACAAAACATTCAACAAAAAGTTCAAGAAAAAGTGCCAGAAGTGGAAGCAGTTTCTTTAGCAGAAACTACACAAAAAGACCCTCAACAACCCGATTCGGGAATCGAAGTTGAGAAGGAACCGAAATTTGAATGCCCTCAGGTAACGGCTGAGGAATTGCATTCAGTTGAGTTGCTTTTGAGCCTGGGACCCAGCCTGGAAGAAAACAAAGAAAAAAAACAACTAGGGGGAGAAAAAACTCAAAGCCAAAGCAAGTTCCAAAACAAGTTATACCAAAAGGGTTAAATGAATTGCTTTATAAGACAATAGAACAAGCCAAAATTCGAGCTGAGAAAAGATGTGCAGAGCTTGGAGACAAATTTTGTTCCCCTTACTGCAACATAGTGGTAAACATGCACGAAGCACTATTGACTCAAGAATTGAATGTGATTCGGTTTACATTTGCTACATTTGCAGGCATAGAGTAAGTAAAAATAGTTATATCAACTAACAAACATCTAAAATATATACACACAACAAATACTAATTATTTATTTTATGACTGGCAGAGAAGAATTTTACCGATCAAAAACTGAGGTTGCCACATTCAAAGCTATATTTGAAAGCTTCTACAGGGGTCAATACGTAGCATCGAACGGAATAGATGCATTTGTGGATGTTCTAAACCTTGAAGAGAAGAAGAGGGATAGAAAATCATCACCATACAGACTCTTCTTGTTTAGCACAATGATGGTATGTTTTCATATACATTTTGGCATTTGAAATTATAACAGTAAATGCATATTCAATGATTTCGCACGCTAATTATATCTAAATCGCATGTAGTATAGAAGAAAGTTTTCCTGTGAAACAACATTTCTCATACTGTTGTAATTTCGCATGTGGTATATATACTATTCACATGTGAAAAAAAAATCCATTGTTTGCATAACTTTGATTCTAAATACATAACATACAACCGGATATCTTTTACGACGAGGAGAAATACACAGACAACCAACGACTAAACATATTTGCCTCAAATTTTGAAGACATATTACTGAGATATGAGGTAAAAAAAATTGATTCGGTTGACCTGGTGTTTGTTCCGGTACTTCAAGGTGACCACTTCTATGTCTTGTGCTTCAACTTGAAATCCGCCAAAATTGAGCTGATTGACAATTCAGCAGCTAAACAAGAGTTTAAGGATAGATACAAGGGGCTTCCAGACACACTGGTAATACAAAAACTTATTCATATACATGTTATATTTTATGTAAAAGCTACTAACACAATGTTACTATGTTGCAGAGAAGGGTATTGGTTTTATACCTAGAAAAGACTTTAAAACCAACACCGGCTATAAAAGAACTTGCAAACTCAGTTATAGAAAGAAAAGAGATGGATTGGAGGACGAAGAATAACGGCGTAGACTGTGGAGTGTTTACGATGCGTCACATGGAAACATACAAAGGAGACCAAAAACCATGGGTGACTGGATTTGTGAAAGAAGATGAAGTAAACAACAGACAGAATTCACAACTTCATCTCCTAAGGCACATATATCTCAGTAAAATCATTCTATCCGAACACAATATGCATCGTCAAATAATAATTAAAAAGGCAAATGCTTTCGATAAAAGGCCAGACAAAGAAAGGTATATGAAAGATTTGGATAAGATAATCCCATATAGGATGAGTAGATATTTTGGAAAGCCAAAGTAAACTTGTTTGATGATGGATTTATGTTAAATATTTAAACTTGTTAGTGTTTTTAATTCCGCATATATTAGTGTTTTTAATTTCGCATTTGTGTTTTTTATTTCGCATATATTATGTTTAAAATCGCATGTTTGACATTGAATTATTAAAATTTGCAATAAATATGTGACTATGAACATGCGAAATACAAGTCCATTATATAACACAACATGCGGATTTATTGAAACATGCACCAAAATAAACAAAAGTTCATTCAAAAGATGAAAGAAACTCCATTTTCATCTTCATCGAGCATCTTAAGACAGTTATTGCATCAGCCAACTATTTCAACTGTTTCTCATCCCTCTCACCCAAATCCACCATAAACATAACAGCAATTTCTTTAAGACTACCCACTTGCATCTGAGATAGCAAGTTCAGAATTTCTTGTCTTCTCTTCATGTTTTCTGTTACACGAGAAATGTTGGCCTCCAACATCTCTTGACATGATCGATCCTCTTGAATTTGTTGCTGAATCCTTTTCCTCAAAGCCTGCTTGATACTTGGTTCAGAAGAAGAGGATGTTGGTAGATCTGCCATTTTTAATAGGATGTTTGAAATAGTGATAAAAATATAAAATATATAATAAAAGAAAAATTATTGATATGAATTATTGAAATCAATTATTGAACTGAATTATTTGATTTCAATTATTGAACTGAATTATGAAACACACCGTGCGAAAATAAAAATAATTATTATTAAAGCGTGCGAAATTAAAAGCTATATTTGATAAATACTTTCAGGTTTGCGAAATCTCGAACTTAAACATGCGAAATTAAATATTAAACTTCATTGTGTGCGAAAATGTCTAATTTAAAACATGCGAAATTATACAAAGGATCCATTGTTAACTACCTTGACTATGTTAAAACACCACATGCGATATATCAAACAACACATGCAATATGGTAACCCAACAAATAAAACCAGAAACAACTTATCTTCAACCCTCATTACAATATAATAAAATGAAAAAAGCTTCAAATCAAATAAAACCCAGAACTCAACCTAATAAAACTATTGACGAATCCTAAATGACGAATCCAGGTTCGGTCAGGAATCAATCAAAAACCCTACAAATCGAATTGATACGAACAATAATTAAATGAGACGGTTACGAAACGAACTCCATATATGCTTCCTAGTTGACGGAATTCCCTGATTAGCCCTCAGATGTTCGAATAGAATGTCTGATATACCCTTATTTAATTAAATTGAATCAGGACACGTGTATGGCTGTGGGTAGCGCGTACATAATGTACGATAAAGAGATTTGTACCATACTCTTTACCTATATATATATATATATATATATATATATATATATATATTAAATTACACCACTTAAACAACGAGTATTTGATTCTCTTTACTTTGAGTATATTATTGCTATGGTTTTTTTAATTAAAAAATTAATATGTTACGTGATTAAGAGTGTCTAAGGGTGAGTGCTAACTGAATCGTCAACCAATACCTACACTTATACCTAATGTATTTATACCCCCATTTAATGTATTTATACCTACATCTGTTTCATGTATTTATACCTAAATTTCATGTATTTTTAATTAAAAGTTTTAGCCCAACTTTGGTTTTGGCTATTAACCGAAATTAAATGAATAAAAAAATCGTCAATCTAACTAAATAAACCAAACTGGATTAACTGAAAACGGATTTGTTAATAAAATAGACTAATTGATGATCTTGATTTCGGCTGAGGATAATAATCTAACCAACCGAACAATTCCCATTGTGACAATGTCTGTGTTTCTCCCCGTCTCGCGCGTGCACCTATCGATTATTAACCCAAACTGGTTATCAGGGAGCAATAACTAAATCGTTAACCTAAACCAAATCGAACCGAAATCAACCAAAAACTGAATTAACTAAAAACCGGATTAACCAAAAACCGGTATCAATTTTTTTGTACTCTCGTTTAACCAAAATTAGCTAAACCGAACCGAATCATTCATATTTTCATATATTTCTAGCTTTTATACCTCTTGTTCATGTATTTCATATTTTATATCTCCATTTTATATATTCATACTTTCATTTCATGTATTTATACCTAAATTTCATATATTTCCAAGCAAAAATTTTAGCCCAAGTTTGGTTTTTGCTATTAACTGAAATTAAATGAACCAAGCAAAAAACCGTCAATCTAACCGAATAAACCAAAATGATTAACCGAAAACCAATTGGTTAATAAAATAGACTAACCGGTGACTTTGATTTCGGCTTTGGTTGAGGATGTAACCGAACCGACCGAACCATGCACAACACAATGAAATAGATTACCCGATTACTTCGATTTTAATGTATCTATCACAATGATTCTACAATAAATATCATATGAATAAGAAAACTACAAAAAAACGAGTATCTTAATGCGATGTGTCGTTCCCGCCGAATCGCGCGGACATCTTGCTAGTCTATACATATAATAAAAGAAACCAATGGAGGGACACTTGTCATTATTCTAGGCCATCCTTAATAGTAGATAATTATTATTTAATTTAAATAATATAACAATAAAGCATTTACTTATGAACGATGAGTGTTGATTTAAAATATCTTTTTGATAATAAAAATTTGTATTTCACATTATTATCTAATTTAAATTAAGCATTTACTTAGGAGACGATGATGTTGATTTAAAATATGTTTTAATAATAAAAATTTGTATTTCACAACAAGTGTAATATTTGCTATAGCCTTATTAACGGAATAATGGGTGTTTTTTCTTTTTTAAATTTTAGAATTAAATGTCATTTTAGTTCATATGATTTGGGTCATTTTACCAGTTTAGTCCAAAGTTTTATTTCCAAACGTCTGATTTTTTTTGCCAAAATCGTCCCTGAGAATTGGGATTTTTTGTAATTTTCATCCAAAAGTTTGATAGAAAAAATAAAGCAAATAAGACGTTTGAATGAAAATGACAAAAAAAATCCAAAAGTGAAGGACTATATGATACAGTACCATTGTTTTGGATGAGAATGACAAACATGCCCAAACCTCAGGGACGATTTTGGCAATTTACTCAAATCATTGGCATAAACCTAACTTGAAATCGTAAAGTCTTATCTAAACTGAAAAACATTGTTTCACTTAATAGTAGATAAACATGCATATAAGTTTTTTTAAATATATATTTTTTATTATTTAGTATATAAAATTACATTTCTTTCACCCTTGAATACATAGTTTTTTTTTTAAATATAACTTTTTTATTGTTTGATATATAAAATTACTTTTATTCAACCCGCAAAATACATGAGGTTCTTAAAGATAGAGTTTTTTTATTATTTAATATATAAAAATTATATTTACTCAACACGTGTAATAAATGAGGTTTTTAAAAATATATTGTTTATTTATGTAGTATTTAAAATTACATTTATTAAACCCGTGTAATACACGGGGTTCTAACCTAGTATATTATAATATAAATAATTTTTTAATACAAAATTAAACTACATATTTTTTTTTCTTTCAAAAGTGATCATAAATTTGATTGAGAAACCAACTTTATGCCTTTGTGAAATATACTGAAACTACATAGAAGTAGTACCTTGCCTACCTCCAACTTTCCTCAATCATTTGGTGCTTGCCTTGTTCCAAGAGGCAAGTTGCCAAACTTGACAATTCTACAAGTGGCTTATTCTTTACTCTTTATATTACAAGCACAAATAAAACATAAGATAGAAATAAATGCTAATATGAAATATGAAATCAATAAAATTCAACAAACAACTAGCTATATACAGCAAACGAATTCATTGTTAACCTTGCACTTAGTTCTTATAAAATGTTATTGTTGACCTTGCACTTAGTTCTTATAAAATGTTGGGCTTTATAGAAAGATCCAAACTCGATTCTTAATCAATTTCTGTTTTATTAATTTGTCGCATACAATGTATCCGATAATGATACAAATTATATTGTAGATATCTAGTTAACTACAAATATTCATCGTATAATTCAGAAAAAAACCTTAAAATTCTTGTTGACCAAGTCAACGTGATCTAGTTTTCATAAAGTTGGTTGTATTTATCAGTAAGAGTAAATTACGTTTTTGGCCCCTGTGGTTATATCACTTTTACTATATTAACCCAAAATAAGAATTTTTAACATATCTGCCCCCATGGTCTCTATAACTAACCATTTTGGCTCCTAAGTCTAACCATTTTAGCCCTCATAGTCTTTATAACTAACCATTTTAGCCCTCATAGTCTTTATAACTAACCATGGGACATATATGTTAAAAATTCTTATTTTGAGCTAATATAGTAAAAGTGATATAACCACATGGGCCAAATACGTAATTTACTCTATCTGTAAATAACCTCGTAATTTAAGCGTTACAAAACAAACACCCCTAATAATTAAATCGTTGACGAAGACTTTTCATTAGTATAAAACAAAACAAACACCCAATCATTCCTTTGCCTACCGTGACTCCACAATCACACGATCCCGTCATCTTCCGCCGGTTTCTGCATCTCCGATGGCTTCCGATCTCGCAACCAAGGCCAAAGAGGCTTTCATCGACGACCATTTCGAACTCGCCGTTGACTTGTACTCTCAAGCCATCGTTATCGACCCTCAGAACCCCGAACTTTTCTCTGATCGTGCTCAGGCTAATATTAAACTCAAAAACTTCACCGGTATATCTCTACTCCTTTTTAATTCTTTATATACATATAACACATTGATGTGATGTGACATGTTACTGGTTCTCCTGATACGTAGAAAATATTGTGGTCCTCGGTTAGGATTTGCAATGGTTTATCTTGTGAATGATATTATGGTTATGTTTGGTGTTTACCTATTACCTAGTACACATGTTACTTGTTGCAGATGCTGTTGCTGATGCAAGCAAAGCAATGGAGTTGGACCCCTCAAATCCGAAGGCTTATTTGCGCAAAGGGTGAGTTTCAATGAGCAGAACAGAGTTTGTTATCATTCTGTTTTTGCATAATGCGTTTATGTATCTGTGTCATGCACAATCTATTTTTAAGTGAAAAGTAGTTTAATTGGTGTGGTAATTGCAAAGTTCAACAGAATAATGAAACACTGATTGTTCATGAGATCTAATATGATTGGTAAATGATAATTGAGTATTTTGGCTGAAGAGAATATCTCAGTCATCATCATCATACTCAGTAAATCCCACAAATAGGCTAAGGCAGGGTCTGAGGAGGGTAGATATAGACAGCCTTACCTCTACCCCGTAGGAATAGAGAGGCTGCTTCCAGTGAGACCCCCGGCTCGATTGTAGTTTTGTATCAAGCCTTGGACCTAAGGCACATAACACTCAAACCATCGGGACAGAGACCGATTAGTGCATGTACCCACGTGTCTTTCAGCTATCAACGCACCACATGATGCATGATTAATCATCCGCCGCTTTTAACGTTATTTTCACGAAATTAGTAAAATAATGTTAAAGTTTGTACCATTTCACTTTTGCCCACCGAGCGCCCACACATATATACATTATATGTGCACACTGCAAGCAGGGCATTTCAATCAAAAGTAGTGTACCATTTTATTTTGTCAAAGCCACATTGTAGAAGTTTTTATCCAAGATGCATGCTTGTAACTTTTGGAAAAACTACAGTGACCATCTAAATTTTCGAATCACCTAATATATATGACAAAAGCAACATCGTGTGCCCCGACAGGATTTGCACGATACATTGTTGTCATTTCCCAAATTGGAGAAAGGAATAAAAAACTTAGTTGCATGATAATCAATCTGTTTTAAGGTAACATGATTCAAGTATATGAGCTTTATCTGTACGCTCATCAGCACAGGAAATCTGTATTCATTGTAAAACATGATTTTATGAAATGTTTGAAAAGAATTCCAAAGAGAATTTTTGAATATATTGTAACCTTTACCTTCTTATCTACAGAACGGCATGTTTCAGTCTTGAAGAGTATCAGACTGCCAAAACAGCCTTCGAAGCTGGCTCCAAATTAGCTCCAGGAGATACACGATTCACAGATTGGATAAAAAAGTGTGACAAGTGCATTGTAGGTAATAGAATATTCATTAACATATTAACATCATAGGAATCTGATTTTTAGATATAAGTACATGCCATTGCCTTTTCTGATGATGATTTCGATATCAGAGGAAATCGGTGAAGTACCAACACAGTCATCAGATGCAACCCCTACTAATGTTGTGGCTTCTAGTTTGACCACAAACGATGTTGAGGAAGTAATGGACATATCTAGTGAGGTGATCACAACACCAGCCAAACCAAAATACAGGTTTGAATCTTTTTAAATTTATTTTACTTGCTCGAATGAGAATATTTTCTAGTGCTTGTTGGTCTTGTGCACATTTTTTCTGCGCTTTGATTATTTAACAACAATGTGTGTTCAGTTGTAGTTTTGTTGTATAACTGATTCTCCTATATTGTCTTAATAATTATATCCATTGCTGTTTTTAGTGATATGTGTGATGTCAAGTTTGGACAGATAGAATGTGCGTGATCTTGATTCTGTTTGCATTAGGTGTTATTGACTACTAGCCTGCTAATAATTTTATATATGCAGACACGAGTTTTATCAGAAACCAGAAGAGGTTGTTGTGACAATATTTGCCAAGGGAATACCGGCTACCAGTGTGTCTGTCAATTACGGGGAGCAAATTGTACGTTGAAAAATTACTTTCTTCCAATTGCAATATTTTCATCATGATTACTTTCTATAATTTTCATGGTTGTTCCATTAAGAAAAGTTTGTTCTTATATACTACTACATCTTGTCGTTGCTTTCCAGCTAAGTGTTACCATTGATGTGCCCGGGGAAGATCCATATACTTTCCAGCCTCGCTTGTTCGGAAAGGTGAGATACATGGACTTGTATTCTAACAATCAAATCGACTTATTTCTTTCTTTCAGTGGTTTAACAATATGTCACCTAATACTATATTTTCTAAATTAACAGATCGTGCCCGCAAAGTGCAGATACGATGTTCTCTCAACCAAAGTTGAAATCCGGCTTGCAAAAGCTGAATCTATACATTGGACATCTCTCGAATTTGTTAACAACAGTTTGGTTGTGCGACAGAGCAATGTCTCCACAGGTAGATTGTTTTCTATTATATTTATGCTAACCAGTTTCGTTCGGCAGGATTGTAGCGTATAGCTTATATTATACTTGGGGGGTGTTTGTATGTGCATTTTAAAAGTGATTATTGATCTTGAATAATTAGAATCGGATAATAAACTGTAGTAAAATTAGCTGTAGAAATAGTGTTTTGATGTACTTATGTTGTTTAAAGTTGTACTGATCAGATGGCTTGTGAAATGGAAATTAATGTTCTTGGTTCATTTTTGGGACTCTGATGATGTTTTTCGTTGTCATGTAGCTACTCTAAGACCATCTTATCCTTCATCAAAACCAACCAAAGACTGGGATAAGCTTGAAGCTCAAGTGAAAAGGGAGGTATGGACTTTAATTGTGTCCCCTAAGACCATGAGACACAAATCATTGTCTGGTTGTGTCGCTAATTGAGCGTTTTATGTTTTACAGGAAAAAGATGAAAAACTTGATGGCGATGCGGCTCTCAACAAATTTTTCCGTGATATTTACAAAGATGCGGATGACGATACAAGAAGGGCCATGAGAAAATCTTTTGTAAGTCTCTTCTTTTCTTGATTTGCAAATTGGTCTTATAATATTTTTTTAATGGGTCAAATGGGTAAAATTTGTATCTTGTAAAAATGAAGCCTACTACTTGGGTAATCCTTTTTTTATTTACTACACATTTTATTCAATTAAGTTATATCAGTACTTAAAAAGACAGCTTTATTAATCATTATTTAATGCACTAGTTATGAAAAAACTATTAGAAAGTGTGCACTAGTTATGAAAAACTATTAGAAAGTGGACAAAGTGTTTTACTTTCAATGCAACCTGACCTGTTGTTTTGATCCATTACCCATTCTGCCTATTTTGGCACCTTCACTTATGAATGAGTCGGGTTCTGGACTTCTGGTTATGCCTTACTTCTAACGGCTCAAAAGTTGCCCAAATAGTACTTTAAATGTGTAAAACTATCTACTCATTATAATAAAAAAATAATTTATCGCTAATTATAATCGAGTCAGCTATGAACTGAAATAATTTAACTTTTCTTTACATGTATGTTATTGGTTATTTGGTTGTCTTTTCCAAAAAAATAACAGGTTGAGTCGAGTGGGACAGTGCTGTCAACAAACTGGAAAGAAGTGGGATCAAAGGTGGTGGAAGGAACCCCTCCAGATGGTATGGAAATGAAGAAATGGGAGTATTAAGATTTAAGATCGTATGTGTGTTTTGCTTCGGACGTTTTCTTTTCTATTTTGGCTCTGATTTGAAGCTGTTTGTCTATATTCTTTTGCTTGAGTCTATAAAAAGAGTTTATCGAGTATGTACTAGCTTGCATTCCAGTCATATCTTCGGCTTTTGAGGTGTGTTTTAGCATACATTTGGTTGATTTTGTGGATGTTGACTTTTCTATATATTAGAATTACCAAGATATATAAAGTGGATTGGCATGTTGAAGTATTTGGTCAACATCTGTGTCATAACTTACTATCTAATAGTCTGAAACATGATCAAATGCTCAAGTTGATAAATAGCAGTGGTGTTTATTACGTGACACGAAAATAATTTAAGTATTTACAAAGTTATAAAGTATGTTTGGCTGGAAAAAACTTTGTTACTAATTTATGATGTAATGGGTAGCAAGTACCACAACCACAACAGGACATGGTACTAGTCCTTTATATCTTTAGAGTAGACACCATTGAATTCGTTCCAACTCTACCAAACTTCCTGTTTTTGCTATAATAATACTCATTTTAATCTTTTACACGTAAATATCTAGTAAGATTACCCGTGCCATGCTGTGGGGTTTCGGTTGATATCTATTTCGATTTAGTATAGCAACTAGCAACCGAAAGAAATAACCTCAAAAGAATATCGACACATGTTTACATCGATTGAAAATCATAAAAATAAATTTAAATTGGATAGTGAGACGGACTGAAATTAAACTAAGTGTAAATGGAAAAGTAAACACTCTCTTAAATATAACTTTACTAAAAAACGAACCTAAAACTAAAACATCAAACATAAAGAAAAGTAAAAAAACCTACAAATAATAAAGTTCGGAAAAAAAATCAAGAAATAAACAAAAAAAGTACATAAAAATAAGCATGAAAACGTATTATTTGACTCGACATATTTCCTAATAAAAATGTACATCGAAACATAAGCCAAGTTGAATTTATACCAACATATGCATAAAAATAAGAACGTAAGAAAACAATTACGACGTGTTGCGGTGGTGTCGAAACGTTAAGTGACTCGAACTTTTACTGTCTAATGAAAACATATTATATTGGGTAAATTACAATTTTCATCCTTTATGTATGTACTAGATTGTGATGGATACCCTTTAACTTCAATACTTACGGTCACAATCATTTTTTTGTTAAGAGGATTACACCCTTGGTCCTTTAGCACTAACCTAGTTAAAACTATCAGTTAAGTCTGATCATATGCAAGGCACAGAGGGAATTTCAGTCATTTTATTTAAAAGTATATTATATAATAGTATAATTTAGAACATTTGTGTGCAATGAGGTTTGTACATTGAGCTTTTGTTGTGTTCCATGCATATTATAGTTGTACCGTACAACTAAGATTGGAAACTTGCTTTATTTGGGTTTTAGAAGAAAGAGACATCATAAACAAGCAGATTTTAGAGAGGGAGAGAGAGGAGAGATCGTTAGAGAGAGAGAGAGAGAGAGAGAGAATGGTGTGACTACCACCGTTTCCGGTGGTAATGCGACAACGCATGGCTGCAAACGGTGGCAGTGGCGGAACCACACGCTTTCTTGGCTCAGTCGATTGCTATAACCCTACCTACAGAACATAATATAAGGAATCCGGTGAGACGGCGCGACCTAAGGTTTCGACGAGACTTCGGTGAACTCCGGCAAGAAATCTGGTAAGCCTCGATTTAGTTGCATGTTCCCTTTTAAGTTAGATGGGTCTAAGTTATGTTCGTTGAATCTATTTTTGGTGTTACAGAACTCCGGTGAAGCTCTAGCGACTTCTCCGATAACCGATCTAAGTCTGCATGTCATTAAATCTTACAGATCGATGGATGACCCGTATCTTGATAGATATCGCCATCTATAGTGAAGCTCCGATGTGTACAACTTTGAAAGTTAGGGGTTTTGTTGATTTTGGGTGAATAAAGAATTACATGGGTTATAACTTGCAATTTTGGGGTTAAAGATGATTTGATGCTATAAACTTGATACTTGGGTAAAAATACTATTTTACAAACCTTTATACCAAAAAACTAATCTTAGATGGGTTTTTATTCAACACTTCAATATCATTGTTTGGTTAATTTTGGTGATTACTACAATGATTTGATATATGCAGATATTTTTTTTATGTTATAAAGAAGTCGGAGGAAACAAATGTCAACAGATAGTATATCTTTATCCCAAAATGAGAGTCCATGTAACCAAATAGATCGTATATTAATTGAAATAATAATACAAAATTGAAGTTTAAATTTTAACACGTACATTCAGAAAGGAATAGTGCATACATTGCTTGGACTTCGGCTAATTTGCTCTGAACACGGTCATGGGCGTCATGGGCTAACTGGTATAGAAGCAGCTCCTAACATTGAACATCAATTCATATCAAGCTTTCCTTCACATCAAATGGGGACGTATGAAAACTCAAATTTGCAGATTCACCCGTCGTCGTAAAGAAACGGATCGGAAGAAATATCCACCGACTTGCAATTGAGTGAACCAGAACTGAAGAGATGAAAGCAATATGATGAAGAAGCCTAAGTTGTGGAATTAATCTGTAAGTATCTCTAAGTTTTGTGGTTTATATTTTTTTGGCCCTAGCATGATTTGGGTGCTAAGGTTGCCTACCACCAGTGTTTAGATTGTAGGGTTGTTTAGATAAAACAATGGCTAAAGTTATAAATATAAATATATGGCACATTTTAGTCCTATGTTGTTCAAAATGTACTACATTTATGTATTGATGATCAATAAAACAAATAGTTTATCGCCGTTCCATGCCAAGTGTCAATAATTTTACAAGTATTGGTCCTTTTGTACAAAAATCTCTTTGTGGTCTCTGGTCTGAATGTAGCTTCTATCGGTTTCCGTATTAGCGGCTGGTGTTAACCCCATGCCAGCGCCACACACCAAAGCACTATTGCCACACCAAATGAACAACGCCCACCAAAACGCCAACCCAGGGTGATATACCCGATGTTAAAGGGCCAACAACGCCCCTTGGCCACGCCCACACCCACCAGTCTAATGAAACTCGGGGACCCATCGTAAGGTATCTTTTTCAGCCTTTTTTTAGTTTTCTTTTTGTTTCTCTAACATACTATATATTTTACTAATTTGGGGTTATTGGCTTGGAAACAGGGGACAAGGGTAATGGCAGGTTCTCCTCAATCTATGCTTTATGGTTGCAAAAATGGGTCAAGCAGTGGAAGCCCTAACTGCCGTTCGCCGTAAAGAAACGGATCGGAAGAAATATCCACCGGCTTGCAATTGAGTGAACCAGAACTGAAGAGATGAAAGCAATCTGATGAAGAAGCCTAAGTTGTGGAATTAATCTGTAAGTATCTCTAAGTTTTGTGGTTTATATTTTTTTGGCCCTAGCATGATTTGGGTGCTAAGGTTGCCTACCACCAGTGTTTAGATTGTAGGGTTGTTTAGATAAAACAATGGCTAAAGTTATAAATATAAATATATGGCACATTTTAGTCATATGTTGTTCAAAATGTACTACATTTATGTATTGATGATCAATAAAACAAATAGTTTATCGCCGTTCCATGCCAAGTGTCAATAATTTTACAAGTATTGGTCCTTTTGTACAAAAATCTCTTTGTGGTC
This sequence comes from Helianthus tuberosus, assembly GCA_030545235.1. NCBI lineage: Eukaryota > Viridiplantae > Streptophyta > Magnoliopsida > Asterales > Asteraceae > Helianthus > Helianthus tuberosus. The sequence goes on from CM060430.1 coordinate 195,371,698, forward strand.
TCTGGTCTGAATGTAGCTTCTATCGGTTTCCGTATTAGCGGCTGGTGTTAACCCCATGCCAGCGCCACACACCAAAGCACTATTGCCACACCAAATGAACAACGCCCACCAAAACGCCAACCCAGGGTGATATACCCGATGTTAAAGGGCCAACAACGCCCCTTGGCCACGCCCACACCCACCAGTCTAATGAAACTCGGGGACCCATCGTAAGGTATCTTTTTCAGCCTTTTTTTAGTTTTCTTTTTGTTTCTCTAACATACTATATATTTTACTAATTTGGGGTTATTGGCTTGGAAACAGGGGACAAGGGTAATGGCAGGTTCTCCTCAATCTATGCTTTATGGTTGCAAAAATGGGTCAAGCAGTGGAAGCCCTAACTGCCGTTCGCCGGCGGAGGCTAAGAGGAATGAGACCTCGTGGGACCTTCTTTACGCCGCCGTCGGAGAAGTTGCTCGGATGAGAATGGTTGAAGAAACAACTTCTCACAACGGTTGCGTAAAATCAGAACCCATGATCTCCATTATCAACAACTTAAAGTCGCTAAAGTAAGTATTTAACATTTTTTACTCAGTTATCCATCTATGGTTTAATATTCTTCTCAATATTTCTAATTTCTTTTTCAATATATACATATATATTATTTTGTAGTTTGAGAAGTTGAAGCAGCAACAAAGCGCCAAACAACAGTATCTGCAAATGATGCTACAAAACAAAACACGGAATGTTACAAACTGTCAGCCGGCGGCTCCGTCTGTATGGGGTTGGCTAGCTTCACAACAAGCTCAGCCGCAACGCCCACCCGGGTCGGGTATGCGGGCTGTAAGTACCAAACGAGAGTCTACCGGTACGAGTGTTTTTTTTCCCCGTCAAACCGGAGCCCCGACTGAGCCGTCTAAAAAACACGGTGAGCCAATTTGAGAGTATTCATTTTGTTTTATAGTAAAAAAACATTTGGATTTTTTTAGCAAAGTTGAAATTGTAAGTGTGCATCTAGATCTGACTTAATTTGTTTTGGATCTTTACACTGTTTTACTTCCGGATAGAGTGTTGCAAGGGCTTTTTTTGTAATGTTTTAAGTTTTGTTTGTATTTGTTGCATATGCTGCAGAGATTATATAGCGACAAAGTGTGATGATGGCTCAGCAGAGGCAACAACCTACTCAAGTACCCGAGTTCAGGCTACCTCAAGAATGGACGTATTGAAAAAATGAATTAGGAAATGTTAGCTAAATATAGCGTATAATATAGTATACAAGATTTTGAGAATAGGTTTTAGTGTTGAACTAGAAAAGTGCCCTGCGCGCGTTGCGCCGCGGGCAAAGAAATGGACCACATCTAGGCATAAACTCTTGGTTGCAGCTTGACGGGTGGTCCGTAGGACAACCCTTAAAAGGTTTAATACAATGCACATTCTATACTTATTACGGTTAATTGCTTGAACTTGGTAACCACTAGATGATTTGATGTTGCAGGTGTTAAAGTGCTCAAAGTACGGGATTTAGGAAGTTTGGATGGATGTGGGAAGACGGCATCATCGAGATATGAAGAAATCAAGTTTTGATGGCGAAACAAGGAAAACAACATCACTCAGCGCCGTAACCTACGGGTGCTGCCGTAGGCTACGGCACCCCCACATGTGCATAAGTCCCTGCCGTAAGACAGTATACAAGGGCCGTAAAGGATTGCTAAGCACCGTAAGCTACGGCAGGCGGAGTAGCTTACGACGCCATATATTGACCCGTTGACCTGCTGCCCGCCGTAAGCTACGGCGGGCACCGTAGCTTACGGCGCCGACTGTCTTCACTTTGTAACTCTCGCATTTATTGGCCATTTGAGGAGGATTTATGATGTCTTATCATTTGTTTTTCTGTTACACCTTGCTTGTGAACGAATTTTGGAGCACTTGGAGACATTTTGGAGCTTGAAGAACACTTGTTAATCTTTGTTTTGATGTTAGTGATTTCAAGGAACATTAAGACTTTTGTTATGATGTTGATTCAAGCCATGAGTGGCTATACACTTTGTGATCATCCTGGATTGAAGGTTTGCTTGAGACATTTCATGTTGAATTCCTAATTTCTAGAATAACAATCTTTATCTTTATGGTTTGTTTATTATGGTGTGTGATTGTTTGCTAGTAACTTGTTAATTCTTGCGTTGAACTAATTAGAAACCATACGTTCTTGGTGCCGTTGGCAATCGAGATATCATGGGTATAGTTAGGCTTGGGTAAGGGTTGATTGATCATCGGGTAACAACCTCACGTTCTAGGAATCTGAGTACTTAGTTCCCTTTCATCACTGCAAGTAGTCACACATGAGCTATGTCTATGTAGTTCTTTCTAGTGGAATGATAACATGAATGTCAATTGAAACCGGAAATCTAGGATGGTCATTTGTCTCTAAATTGTTTACAACCTAAACTTTTCTCTTGCAATTTAATTAGTTAAATTTAGTTCTAAAACCAACTCAATCAAATCAACTCTTGAATTTTATTGTATTTGCAATTAAATTAATTTTAGTCAAGTTAGATACACTCTCAAATAACACATTTTCCACAAACTCTCTGTGTTCGATACCCACTTACCGCTAGCTAATTAGTTGTATTTGGATTAAATTTGATTGAGACTTCGACCTCACGTCACAGCTCATGTATCTAACTTGATGGAAATATAAATCTAGCCCCTGCCGCATTGCGGCAGGTTACTTTTCTAGTTTATAAATAAAAAACAACTTCAAAAACACAAAATAAATAACTTTTCATCCTCTCAGATCTAATTACAATCCTCCACCACATCTTTTTGTTTCTAGAATCATCAATTTCTACCTTGTTCTTCATTCCATTTGCTACAAGTTTTGAGCACCTGAGCATATGTGATTCAGTGATTGCATATTGCCACCACCCCCATCACATCTGAACGCCCCTCTCTATATCCGACAACCTACCAAATTTCTTCATTAAATTGAGGATTCAAACCTAATCAAATTCACCCATTTTTTTTTCATTAATTACAACTCCCATCATGAATACCCTCATAATAAACCCACCAGATACACAAAAATCATCTGCGGAGAAACCCACCTGATACACACAGTGTCACACCCTGTCATAGAAAGAAGCACGAGGTGTGATCATGATGGATTCTCATTGCATACGAATTAGCAAACATACTAAATGATTAAAAGTAAACTACAATGCCATTAATAAGTTTCAAACAAAAACAAGTGTTAACTATAGCGTTTACATCACTTCAAAATAAAATAAGTTTTAAAAGTCTACATTTTTTTAGCCTCATCAAGACGTCAAATCTCTGACATTGATTGTTATCATTTAAAACAGAGACGATTACAGACTAATGGCAGATATACGAGCAACAAGTTGCGCCGCTATCCCCTTTTGAATAGCAAACCCTACCGTGCCAAACACAAAATTATGCCCCTTAACATGTGCGGTGTTACTGCTTAGCACATGCTGAACCTGCTTGAGGAACCGCACCGCGTCAGGGGCGAGAACGCCAAAGGTATCGAAAGCGAACGGGACGAACACGTGCTGATTCTCGATGCAAGCTTTTTCATGCTTAGCTACTTTGCCCGCCTCTGTCATGATTATCGCCTGTCCCGCCACAAACCCGTGGTCCCTTAGCCCAACGAGGGGGGGACACACCTGTCAAATCGACACATGCGTGTTTGTCACACCCCAACCGATGGCGGAAACATCGGGATGAGACGAAGTGTGTATAGATTGCTAGAGACTTCATAAAACTATGTGACAATATTTAATTAAATTCAAATTTCATTGCAATTGCTAAATTGTCATACAACATTTAAAATAGAGATAACAACATTGTTCAAATTTCAACATAACATCAAAAGATAAATCGATTAAAGGTGTGTATCTAGTCCACCCTAAACTTGTTTCATCATTCATCCATACTTCAATAATCAACCTGCAACATGTATTAAAATAGAGTTTCAATGCAAAAGCATGAGTGAGTATACTAGTTTGTTTACATAGCATAATAGAATAAAAACTCAAATCCAACATGATACATAATATGTGATTACTAGTATGCAATTTTGGCGTACAATATGATCAAACCCTAGAATACAACGCATAAAATAGCCTAATCCCAATAGTTTAGCGTGGTGGTAATGTTTAACTTAACAATACCCAATAGAATAGCGGGCGGGGCGTTAATCCTATAGCGCTATAATTGTTAAGGTGGGCGAGCAAAGTTAATGAGCATATAACGTTCCAAATCGTTCACATAGCATACGAGAATAGCAAGTAAGTCACATTAGTTTCATGCTCAAGCAAGGATTGAGTATGTTTAGTTTAAAAGTTGTTTGCATAATTATACATGTTGCATCCCAAAGTGTAAAGGGGAAAAAGGGATCGAGTATACTCACGGTGGTTGCAAGCTTTCCTACTTGAAATTCCCGCGAGTGAGTTGTTGGAGTGGATTAAGTTGGAGCACCTAGTCCTTCTACATGAGGAAACATAGGTGTGTGAGTTTGGCGTTCAACGGAAGATTATAACTTTGGAGTTTAACATAACATGAAGTATGATATTAAAATAATCATCTTTAACTTATAACTCTTTATATGACACTATGTAACCACTAGGGTTATATTGTATTTCATGGGTAGTACACCCATTAGAATCATATCAAGGTTTTAGGTCTTAGATGATATCCTACTACTTTAACATATAAACACAAGTTCAACATTAAAGGTTCGAATGAGTATATATATATATATCTAGGTTACATAATATTTAGTCCAATAATTCATGTAGGAGGTAGAAGATTAGAATCCTCATTTAGGCACCTCGAGTTATCATGGAAGTCATGTATGGGGTAGGAAGAACAAGCTTCCGTTTAGGAACCCCTTGAATGTTCACCACTTCATTTGGTGTAAAAACAACCAATGAGGGTCACGAACTAGGATTTGTACAATAACATAAACAACCTAACTAAAGGGAAATCATCAAATCATGTGAGGATTGTATGTTTGGACAACCCAAGTTGTTCCTTAATCACTCATTCATCAAGATCTAAGCTTGACATGATTTGTGGGTTAAATACCCTAACAAAACAGAAAGTTTATGATGTTTAATCCTCTGATTTAAGTGTCTCAACCTTGTTTTTAAGCTTAACCAACCATGAGATAGGTTGTAAGAATTAGGACATAGGTGTGAGATGTGTAAGACACAAGTTGGATAAGTTTAAACAAGCTTTTGAAGAACTTAAAACAAAACAGAAAGTTTATGGACATTTTCAGGGCAATTCCAGGTCTGATTTCTCCAAGGAGAAACCAAGGAATCGAACCCCATGATTATCCAAGCAAGTAGGAAGAAGAATCAAGTAATTTCGTTGAGAAATGAGCAAGTTATACTCACTTTAGTGCAAGAGTATGAATTTGTCCGAAAATGCAGATTTGCAACTGATTTGAGAGTGAATTTGAGAGTTGTGAAAGTGTAAAAATGCTTGGAGAAGGGTTGTATTTATAGTGGAAGAGATTAGAGGTGATTGAGGGTGTTTAGAGGTGGATTAAAGCTGATTGGGGAGGTTTAAATCTTGGGATTTCGTGCAAAATCGCGTAGAAAAGAGGCTGATGTGTTTTCTGCCCGCCAGACACCCTTACGGACCTGAACATTGAGAGTGTTACGGTCCGTAAGCCTACATCTTTCATTTATTTGCATTTTAGTCCCTGCAGTTTGTTAATTAGGGCTTTTAAGGTGTTTTAAGGACTATTCTTGCCACAAAAGCATAGATTGAGATAAATTCAAGTATGAGAAGTATAAGCCAAGTATAATTAAGCGTATAAGTATCAAAATCAAGTGTCGTTCACGTTCAAAACACGTTTTATGCATAAGTTTAGATTAATTACAAGTTTAGCACATAGTTTCCAAGAATAATGATTAAACACCAATTGATTCATCAAATCGAACATACGAGCATATATAACGTGTGTATAACATATTTGTAACAAAATACGAGTTTCATTAATGATCCAAGTCTCGGTTTTACAATGATTACAAAGAAAGAACGATTACAAGAATACAAAGTTTCCAAAAATAGAAATATGAACAAAACTTTCTATAAATGGAAGGTACAAAAGAGCCGGGCGTTACAGTCTCCCCTCCTTTAGGAAATTTCGTCCCGAAATTTAGGAAGACGTAGGGAAAAGATGAGACTTGTTCATAATGTTTGTTTAAGAAAATTGTTTGCATAAATTGATTCACATAGCATAAAGTGTCACATAGCATAAAAGGTTCAAATTGATTCACATAACATAAAGAGTTTAGATGTCTCATATAGCATAGTCGTGAGTTCCACATAGCCTAGCATGAATAAATGAAAACATTGTAAATTTAGGTTGTTCACGAGGGATTATTATTGTTTGTGATTACGATAACGTGCGAAATGATTAAAACGAAATTTTGAAAGGAATGAACGTTCAAGTATAAAATCACATATAAATTGAGATACATAAAAGAGAGGCTCAATAAAACATTGGATTGTTTCGGGTAGAGAAACGTCGACTATTCCAAAGTGGGTCGAAAGTTCTTTCGAATTAGAGAAAACGTGCTTTGGCCTATAAGTAAGATACTCTCGTCGAGAAGCGATTAACGGTATCTTACCCTTCCGGTTACTACACATCTCTAATTGATTGAAACAATCGGGACTTTGGCGAGATTGAAAATCGAGGAATGGGACTTAATCGACGAGATGCGGGTTTCACCCCTAACTTGACGATTTCGTACCCTAAATGTGGTTGGTACTTGTCGGGTCAAAATAAAATTTCGACACTATGACAAGGGTCCACTAGAGTTGAAATGGAAATTACCATTAAGTTGTGGATTTCACTCCTAGCTTAATGGTGTAATTTCGTGCAAAAATAGTTTAAGGTAGAATGAGAGTCGTTTACCAAATTGTGGGTTTCACGCCTATTTTGGTAAAGTTGTCTCGTTTGTGTTACAAGAGTATACAAATAAACAAAAGTGTATTCATGTTAACCTTAGGAAAGGCATATAAATTTAATCGACAAGGAGTATAGCTAGGAAGCATGCATGGTAGAGTACAAAAGTTTTAAACAACACATAAGAGGCAAAATTCCTAAAACTATAGATTAGGGTAAAAGCATGGCAATTTTCCTAATTCCCTATAGTTATGGCTCTGATACCAATCTGTCACACCCCAACCGATGGCGGAAACATCAGGATGAGACGAAGTGTGTATAGATTGCTAGAGACTTCATAACACTATGTGACAATATTTAATTAAATTCAAATTTCATTGCAATTGCTAAATTGTCATACAACATTTAAAATAGAGATAACAACATTGTTCAAATTTCAACATAACATCAAAAGATAAATCGATTAAAGGTGTGTATCTAGTCCACCCTAAACTTGTTTCATCATTCATCCATACTTCAATAATCAACCTGCAACATGTATTAAAATAGAGTTTCAATGCAAAAGCATGAGCGAGTATACAAGTTTGTTTACATAGCATAATAGAATAAAAACTCAAATCCAACATGATACATAATATGTGATTACTAGTATGCAATTTTGGCGTACAATATGATCAAACCCTAGAATACAACGCATAAAATAGCCTAATCCCAATAGTTTAGCGGGGTGGTAATGTTTAACTTAACAATACCCAATAGAATAGCGGGCGGGGCGTTAATCCTATAGCGCTATAATTGTTAAGGTGGGCGAGCAAAGTTAATGAGCATATAACGTTCCAAATCGTTCACATAGCATACGAGAATAGCAAGTAAGTCACATTAGTTTCATGCTCGAGCAAGGATTGAGTATGTTTAGTTTAAAAGTTGTTTGCATAATTATACATGTTGCATCCCAAAGTGTAAAGGGGAAAAAGAGATCGAGTATACTCACGGTGGTTGCAAGCTTTCCTACTTGAAATTCCCGCGAGTGAGTTGATGGAGTGGATTAAGTTGGAGCACCTAGTCCTTTTACATGAGGAAACATAGGTGTGTGAGTTTGGCGTTCAACGGAAGATTATAACTTTGGAGTTTAACATAACATGAAGTATGATATTAAAATAATCATCTTTAACTTATAACTCTTTATATGACACTATGTAACCACTAGGGTTATATTGTATTTCATGGGTAGTACACCCATTAGAATCGTATCAAGGTTTTAGGTCTTAGATGATATCCTACTACTTTAACATATAAACACAAGTTCAACATTAAAGGTTCGAATGAGTATATATACATCTAGGTTACATAATATTTAGTCCAATAATTCATGTAGGAGGTAGAAGATTAGAATCCTCATTTAGGCACCTCGAGTTATCATGGAAGTCATGTATGGGGTAGGAAGAACAAGCTTCCGTTTAGGAACCCCTTGAATGTTCACCACTTCACTTGGTGTAAAAACAACCAAGGAGGGTCACGAACTAGGATTTGTACAATAACATAAACAACCTAACTAAAGGGAAATCATCAAATCATGTAAGGATTGTATGTTTGGACAACCCAAGTTGTTCCATAATCACCCATTCATCAAGATCTAAGCTTGACATGATTTGTGGGTTAAATACCCTAACAAAACAGAAAGTTTATGAGGTTTAATCCTCTGATTTAATTGTCTCAACCTTGTTTTTAAGCTTAACCAACCATGAGATAGGTTGTAAGCATTAGGACATAGGTGTGAGATGTGTTAGACACAAGTTGGATAAGTTTAAACAAGCTTTTGAAGAACTTAAAACAAAACAGAAAGTTTATGGACATTTTCAGGGCAATTCCAGGTCTGATTTCTCCAAGGAGAAACCAAGGAATCGAACCCCATGATTATCCAAGCAAGTAGGAAGAAGAATCAAGTAATTTCGTTGAGAAATGAGCAAGTTATACTCACTTTAGTGCAAGAGTATGAATCTGTTCGAAAATGCAGATTTGCAACTGATTTGAGAGTGAATTTGTGAGTTGTAGAGAGTTGTGAAAGTGTAAAAATGCTTGGAGAAGGGTTGTATTTATAGTGGAAGAGATTAGAGGTGATTGGGGGTGTTTAGAGGTGGATTAAAGCTGATTGGGGAGGTTTAAATCTTGGGATTTCGTGCAAAATCGCGTAGAAAAGAGGCTGCTATGTTTTCTGCCCGCCAGACATCCTTACGGACATCAACATTGAGAGTGTTACGGTCCGTAAGCCTACATCTTTCATTTATTTGCATTTTAGTCCCTGCAGTTTGTTAATTAGGGCTTTTAAGGTGTTTTAAGGACTATTCTTGCCACAAAAGCATAGATTGAGATAAATTCAAGTATGAGAAGTATAAGCCAAGTATAATTAAGCGTATAAGTATCAAAATCAAGTGTCTTTCACGTTCAAAACACGTTTTATGCATAAGTTTAGATTAATTACAAGTTTAGCACATAGTTTCCAAGAATAATGATTAAACACCAATTGATTCATCAAATCGAACATACGAGCATATATAACGTGTGTATAACATATTTGTAACAAAATACGAGTTTCATTAATGATCCAAGTCTCGGTTTTACAATGATTACAAAGAAAGAACGATTACAAGAATACAAAGTTTCAAAAAATAGAAATATGAACAAAACTTTCTATAAATGGAAGGTACAAAAGAGCCGGGCATTACAGTGTTTCCCTCATTCCCATCCAAAAACAAGAATGTCAGCGGGCCGTAGGGTAGATCTCCCTTCTAAAGGATCGGTCAAGAAGGTCACCGGAGCTTCCTTTTTTTTCCGAGATCCCTATCCGCTTAAGGACATCATAAAGCACATCTCAAACTAAATCATGTCGATATTTAAAGCCCGGTAATTCTTTGTAATAGACTGCATGCTCCCCAAAAGAATCCAAGCAACACTTCCGACCTACAGGACACAGGTCATCAACTGGGAAAAGAGGTATCATCAGCCGATACTTGAGGATTTATTCTTAAAAGATAAAGAATTTGTTCCTCATGTCACCGCAAGGAGACGGGATATGATGAACAATCTAACAAAAGAGGCATGGAGTTAGGATTCTTGACATCTTGAACCGAAAACCCGCAAAGCTTTCCACTAATTTCTTGAAACACATGTAAGTTTGAAAAACGTCAACAAAGTTGGTGTGAATTCATGCAGTTATTTTGTAATAAGTTGTGCACTTGTAAAATGTAAGATTTATTTGTAGGGTTGGGTGTTGTAAAAACTAGGTTGTGAAGCTTGGGAGTAAAAAAGTTGAGGTTGAGAGTGTGTTGAATACCCGAGTGGGGTTGAAATGGTGCACTCGGACCTCTCGAACCGTCTCGCCTCGTTTGCGAGACGCGTCCCTTCGGGTTCAAACCGGATCCTCGACTAGCTGAAACTTTTTTCTTGACATCACCCATGTTTTGGTGTATGAGAGGTTTGTAGTTTTGAGTTGTGAGAAAAATAAAATGTAAAAGTGGTGTTTAAATAAGAAAACAATTTAATTTTGTTATTATTAAACCAACGGCTATAAGGCTGTTTGAAAGAGTAACGGTAAAAAAAAGCTGGCAACAGTCACATGTGGGGAGCGGTGACTACTTACCGTTTTTTTATCAATAATCACGGTGGTGTGGGTCGGCGGTGATGTTCCCGCGCGAGGACTCCTCTCACCCCATCCACTCCCCGCTTCCACCCCACAACCTAATAAAATAATACTTTATTCGACATAACTCAAAAGTCAACACCAAATGTTCTGCAGTTTCCTAAGTTGACAAGATCATAAATGGCATTTATTGTCCATCTTTTGTCCAAAGTACCATATTTATGAACAGATTGAAATCAATCGTCTTGCAAGCATCCTAACATCATGAGTAGTTGTTGGGTGAATAATGCTCCATCCTTGGGTGTTGTGTGTCATATGACAGCCCAGTCAGCACTGGGTGTTTTTCTAAAATGGATATATTAGGAATGTGGGCATTGTGGTGTAATAGAATTAAATAAAAGAGAAACCATAAAAAATTGTTATTGGACAAATAAAGCTTGGAAACTGGTGATTGGGCAAAAGATTTGAAGCTGGGCGTGGAATATAGCTCGCTCCAGACATTTTTCGCAAAAAAAAGCCCACGGGGGCCGAAAAGGGGCGTGATTTGGGCGTGGTTGGCATAAAAAACGCCCACAATTGCATGACTACGGATGATCTAAATTGTGAAGTTGGGTCTTTTCCCTTCACGTATTTAGGGGTTCCCATTGGAGTAAATATGAAACGACCAAGATATTAAATGATACGCTCATTTAGGTTTCAAATCCGGCTCCAGCTCGCTTAAGCTCGGCTCATTTCGAGTTTTTTAAACCGTTTTCGAGTAGCTAGGCTTGTTTAGTTACACGGCTAATGATATTAAATGCACTCCTCTCTCTTAACTAAACTTGAGAAATTGGTACACCATTAAAATATATATTTCCCTCTATTATGTGTATGCTAATGATTGACACAAAGAAAAAAAACAAACATCTATCCACCACTCGATAGAACTTAGATCACCACCAAACTTTCACACTGCAAAGTCTCCTTTCCTACTGTATAAATCTCAAACAACCATCTAACAAAACACATGCAAACAAAAATGGAATCCTCTACGGTGGTTCTGTATCCTGATCCAACAATCGGCCACCTTGTTTCCATGGTGGAGCTAGGAAAACTCATCCACACACACCACCCTTCACTCTCTATCATCATCCTCATAATTCCAACACCGGCCAGTACCACCAGTAAATACATCAACACCGTCTCTACCACCACCCCTTCCATCACGTTCCACCACCTTCCCACCAACGTTGTTCCACCTGACTTCTCATCTAAGCACTTAGACCGTGCTTTCGGGATCCCGGAGCTTTACAACCCATTTGTCCACCAAACCCTGATAACCATCTCGGAGAAATCCACCATTAAAGGTGTCATCCTTGATTTCTTTGCTAATGCCGCTTTTCAAGTTTCTAAAAACCTTCATCTACCCACTTACTACTTCCATACTGGTGGTGCTTCTTTACTCTCTGTGTTTTTAAATATACCCACTATCCAAAATATGAATGATTCCAATGCTTACTTTGATGTTCCTGGAGTCCCTCCTATCCATGCTTCTGATCTGCCACAGATTTTATTACTAGAAAGAAACATGTCTACCAAAAACTTTTTAAACACTTCTATCAACATGGCAAACTCTTCTGGCATCATTTTGAACACCTTCCTTGGGTTTGAAGAAAGAGCTGAAGACACCCTTCGGGATGGTAAATGCATCACGAACGGGGTAACTCCGCCTGTTTATCTTGTTGGGCCTTTGATTGCTCAAGCGGATCCTACCGAAAACGAATGTTTAAAATGGCTTGACTCTCAGCCGAGTCAAAGTGTAGTATTTTTATGCTTTGGGAGTATGGGTGTGTTGAGCAAAAAACAGTTGAGGGAGATAGCTATCGGGTTAGAGAAAAGTGGGCAGAGATTTTTATGGGTGGTGCGTGATCCGCCACTAGACGGGTCGGATCTTGAGGATTTTTATCCTGAAGGGTTTTTAACCAGGACGAGAGATAAAGGGCTGGTGGTGAAAAACTGGGCACCTCAACAAGCGATACTTAGTCATGGTTCGGTTGGCGGGTTTGTGAGTCATTGTGGGTGGAACTCGATCTTGGAGTCGGTGGTAGCTGGGGTGCCAATGGTGGCATGGCCATTGTATTCGGAGCAGAAGCTGAATAGGGTGTATTTGGTTAAAGAATTGAAGGTGGCGCTTGCAGTGAAGATGTCAGCGGATGATTTTGTGACAGCGGAGGCCGTTGAGGAAAAGGTGAGGGAGTTGATGGTGAGTGAGGAAGGGGAAATGGCGAGAGAACGGGCTTTAGAGATGAGTCGAAGGGCGAAGGCTGCTGTGGACGAAGGTGGTTGCTCTCGTGTTGAGTTGTTTAAACTGACCCAACCATGGGTCGCGCCGTGAACCTTGATCATGAGATGTGGTCCCCCATTTGGGATTGATCAGCTTTCACAATCGGTTATGACTTATGTTTGCTTGCTTGCCTATCATTGTCATTTTAATTTTGAAGTATCCCTATGAATCAAATGCATTATGGAAAATTTTACAACTTTTCATTGTATAATAAATTAATTGAAGTATCCCTATAAATCAAACGCATTAAGTAAAAATTTACTAGTTTTCAATAATAAATTAATAATAATAAGAATGAGTGGTATGGAATGAAGCTCTAGAGGCTCTATTGCGAAAGGGCCAATGGTGCCCAGTCAATAGGGGGTGGGGTGGGGGGATGTCTATTGGTTGTCATTGCGCAGAGGTGGAGGGGGTGCTACCTCATACCACACGGCCAAATAACAACGAATGTTTTAGTACAAAGTGTTGGTGTTATTTTTTTTTTGAACGGCCAACAAACGCATTATTATATATAAATATATGTTGCTGGATTAACAACTATTAACCCAGACCACCAAATATTACAAACAACAAACAGAGAGTACACAGACAATTCTGCACTAAACCACTATCCATATTATACACCCATATAAGAGATGCTAAAGCTGCTCCATTGTTCCCAAGTTAGCGAGGCCACTCTTGCTCAGCTCTTGACCCACAAGTAGCTTAGCGCCTTGACTTCCTTGACCACACACCACAGGCAGGGCTGTTTCCAATTAAAAACAAGCTTGTTGCGGCTCCGCCATATGCACCAAACAGCCGTTTGCATAACCAAGTATATTGTTTTTTTTTCCATTTCTCCGAACCACGAGCATGGCTATGAAAATACACCAGGTCCCTTCTTTCAAGCAGAAATAAATCATTAATTCTAACCCACTTACTTACCTCATCCCACAACCTCTGAGCAAACTAGCATGAGATAAAGAGGTGTTCAATTGTTTCGTCTTCGTTCCCACAAATCGGGCATAAGGTACTTGGCACATGCACATTTCAGTTTTGAAGAGCTGCTAAGGTTGGGAGTCTACCCAGAAAAGCCCTCCAGAGTAAAATTTTTACCTTAAGTGGCGACCACTTATTCCACACGAAACAATGCTCCAGACCTGTATATCTTTTTTCTTGAATTAACCCCCTTAAACTCTTTACTGAAAACTGACCAGACGCATCAAGAATCCAGTACTAGCGGTCTGGACACAAGTGTCGGTGTTATTATAATGAAACACTCAGCTTTAGCTTTTAAGAGTTATGACATTATGAAAACGAAACCAGTTATACGACCGAGATTTCATGTAACATCCTATCTTTTTTAATTTTTTTTGAAAGATAAACTTCATTAGAAACCAACCGAACCCGAAAACCGGGCAGGCCAAACCAACAACAACCGAGCTACATAATTACAAATTTACACCAATCCGACCAAGAGATGGGATTGTTCTTAACTCTATTTTTGTACCAAAGAAAACCTAAAGACCTGACCACGCTGAAAATGGACTCCACCTTGACTTCTACCCCTGAAAAAATAACCTTGTTCTGGGCTGACCAGAGACACCAGCAAGCAGTGACAATAATACCCTGAATCACCAGTTTGACTGTGAAAGCAATACTTCTATCAAGATGGATTTCCAACAGGTCTTTGAAAGAGAAAGCGTAGATCGGAACTAACCGGCACCAACGGCTGACTTTGTGCCACAATAAGACAACCGTAATACATGAAGAAAAAATATGATCAACAGACTCGGACTCCTCCTTGCAAAACGGACACAGCCCATCGCCGACAAGAATATTCCTTCTATGAAGAGCGTCCGACGTCGGGATACAGTTCATCTCGGCTCTCCAAACTAGAATGTTACACTATATTGGCACCCAAGAGCACCAATCCATCACGAAAAAGTTCCTGTTTATCCCTGTCTCATCGAGAAGAATCTTAACCGATTTGACAGAAAACGTACCCTCTCGATCTGGCAACCACTTCCAATCATCCTCCTTATCGCTTAACGAGACCGTAGATAAAGCTGTCATTAAATCATCCAACTCCCTTCGTTCGTCGTTCAGGTCAAGATCGTGTCTCCACAGCCAGTTTCCTTCCACTCGGTCACGAACAACGCAGGTCTTGACCATCTCAAGAGAGAATAGACGAGGGAAGACCTCCTTAAGAGGCATGTCTTTAAGCCAAGGATCCAGCCAAAAGAGGATACGGTCCCCTCTACCCACTTTTCCGCTAAACTTCCCCCGGAGACAACAGTTATCGGCCAGAGGTTTATTGATGACTGACGCAATATTGACCCATACACCTCCAACAAACTTCTTAACAGGAAGAAGAGACCAGTTTGAGCCGCCTGAGTGAATCGCGTCCACCACTTTGACCCAAAGATTGTCTTTCTCTTTTTTGTACCTCCATCCCCATTTACATAACAAGGCCCTGTTGGCATTATACAATTTACAAATACCCAATCCCCCCGACTTAATAGGAAGGGTCAGTCTTTCCCAAGCCACCCAATGGGTTTTCCTCACGTCACAAGATCCTCCCCATAAGAATTTTTTGATCATCCGTTCCAAGTCTTTTATTACCTTAATTGGAGCTTTATAAAGCGAGAAGTAGTAATTGGGGAGGCTAGCCAAAACAGACCGGATAAGTGTAACTCTCCCACCAATTGAAAGTAAAGCGGATTTCCACAGAGCAAGTCTTGACTCGAAATCTTTTCTAATAAATTAGTAAAATTATATAGTGGACATTCAAAACTCTAATATGCAAAGGTCTAATCAACCCTTTATTTGCAAACCTCTCCATTCAATTTAGAGAGAGAAGCTAGCTAGAGAGAGAAAGAAAGATATCGCATGAGAGGTCGCGATTCTGATCTAGCATCATTATCAAGTAATCAAAGGGATGTAAACGTTGTGTTGGCTTGTCTTCAACGTGTACAAGTCCGACTTGAGAGTATGAGCTTAAGCTTAAACATGTAAAAATCATGTTAAAGTTCACATGTTAATGATTGATTTACATTAGCGGTGTGCATTGGTTGGTTTTGGTCAAAAACCATACCCATAACCGCGATGTCGGATAGTGGATAATCATAACCGTAACCGATCGATTATGGTGGTTTTGATTAATTGGTTTTGAAGGTAATTGCGGGTTGGTTATTGGTTGGTTGACCGTGAATTCACGTCTAACTATAACTAACTCAAAAGTTTTTTTTGGCCATTCAATAAATTGTTATTACACATTTGTATATATAAACGTATTATATACAGTATTAAAAAATACATATAATTTATAATAGAGTAAACTGCAATTATACCCCCTGAGGTTTAAGCCAATTGGCACTCTGACCCCCTCGCTGGAAATAATTGCAATTTACCCCCAACATATGATGTTATGTCGCAATATTATCCCCTGCCGTCAAATAAGTTAACAGATCTGTTAAATGAAATGTCAAATGACTATGTTACTCTTTCATATTACCCCCTATGGTTTGTTCTAAACAAACGCACTACCCCCCCCCCCCCCCACTGTTAAATGACTAAATTGTCATTTCTTATTACCCCCTATACTTTGTTGTAAGAAACAGTATTACCCCCCGTTTTAAGTATTTCATTGCTTCCTTACCCCTTGCAGTAACCAAAATCCTTCCCGCCAAAAAGGTTTGACCAGCCAAAGTCAAAGGATGCATAAACTAACCTGCTGCAAATGGTCATTTAATTTCAATCTATCCTATATCAAACTTTGAAACTGTAAACAGCTTGCAACAATCATCTTAATATGAATTGGTCATATTTCATCCATCAATTTCATGTATCTACATGTTTGGCTACAAGCATATATCAAAAACTGCTTGCAATAATCATCTATATATGAATCTAACTCTATCCTATTTCATCCATTTATTAGGCTTCAATCTTAAATATCCACATGTTTGGCTACAAACATTAGCTGTAAATTGCTTACAACAATCATCTTATTTCAAACACATACCTACTGCAAAAGACATATACTCAAACACATACCTGCAGTAAATGCAAAACATATATACTCAAACCTGCTGCAGTTGCAAATGGTCATTTAACCTGTTCAAACATGTTCAAAATGAATATGCTGCACAAATTAACCTATTCAAACATGCTAAACCTGTTCAAACATGCTTAACCTGTTCAAACATGCTCAAAAGGTCATTTAACCTTAAAGATCTCACAAATGCACAAATCTACCTGCTCAAACATGCTAAACCTGTTCAAACATGCTTAACCTGTTCAAACATGCTTAACCTGTTCAAACATGCTCAAAATGTCATTTAACCTTAAAGATCTCACAAATGCACAAATCTACCTGCTGCAACCCTAAAGATCTCACAGATTGAACAATATACTATGTTTAAAACCATGAAACATTAACCTGTTGAAACATCTACCTGCTGCAACCTTTTGATGATTATTTAGCATTTTATCTACAAATGTTTGTTTTAAGGTCTAGAAATACAAATCCAGTTACATCAAGAACATACATGATACATTGCCCTATAGTTGATTTTCATAACAAGTGGAATACAAATCCAGTTAAGATAAAAAATGCACGTTTATCATAACCATCATTAACATCATTCAGAGTGTTAGATAACACTGCTACTGCTGATCAAACATCATCATCAGTCATAGTCATTAACATCTAATTTAAGTTAAGTTAACCAACATATTACACAAAACCTACATAACTACTAGAGTAAACATCCGCTCAACTCTCCGGTGAATAATGGAAGTTGAGGACATGCCTACCAAACATGGTGACCACCAGGTGGACCGCCACTGATGAGCTTGATAGGCTCATCGTCAGGTCAACTGTAAAAAAAAAAACAAACATTGTTGAAATTAACATGGAAATCAGACTAATTGTTAATACCCTATTTAACATGAAATTAACTAACACCGACACAAATCCGACCCTGATTAACTAACAATGGACGATTGTACCTGACGTGTGGCGGGCCAGGTATCGGATCAGCCAACAAAGTAGCGGCATTGTAGTCGGTGCTGTGATGATTGCCGGAGAAGGTGATCGCCGGAGCTCTGAAGATCGCCAGAGAAGGTGATGGTCGGAGAAGAAGATCGCACTGAACAGGAGTGGAGGAGCGGTGTAGGAAGGTGGGGGGGGGGGGGGTAATAGCGCTTTGATTTTTCAATGTATTGGGTGGTGTAATGTATAAGATACAAAGGTGTGTTGGAAATGACCTTTATACCCTTTGACCATTACTTAGTTATGTTGACTATTAACAAAATTTGACGGCGGGGGGGTAATATTGCGACATAACATCATATGTGGGGGGAGGGGGGTAAATTGCAATTATTTCCAGGAAGGGGGTCAGAGTGTCAATTGGCTTAAACCCCAGGGGGTAAAATTGTAGTTTACTCTTTATAATATTAATACTTATTATTACTGATATGACATAAACAATAAATTCAAACAAATATTCAACCAAAACAATATGATATAACCCATAAATTCCAACACATGTTTAACCAAACACATCAAATATTAAAAAATGGTGGGTAAGGAAACATTGGTAACCATAACCAGCCCGCTACTTTTGGTTTAAAAAAAATTAACCGACCCACCCGGTTTTTTATCTGGTTCGGTTTTATCGGTTAATTTAGTTATGAATCGGTTAAATACATTTTTTGCACACCCCTAATTTACACATGAAATAATGCTATACACATTTTAATGTAAAAAGTAACGATCTTGACGTGAAACAAGTTCTGATCTGAGAAGCTGTCATTGCTAGGGTTTCTCCAAAGAAGATGACGACGGGCCCATGGATTGCCCCATTTACCCGTCTTAGGCTACTCTCATATGGGTCCAACAGATAAAGCCCAGAATTATAATACTTTCTTGTTAAGGGTTCTCTTACATAACAATGGGCGGGAAAAAGGAACTATCAGAAATACACAGGGCGCATTAAATGAGCGACATGAAAGGCATCTCCGGCTGGCACAGTACTTCCGAGCCGGTATCATTAAATGAGGGTAAACATCTCACCGTTGGGGCTCATACACGTGTCTGAGTTCCCCAAAGACGATCAGAATCCGTTAGATCACCTCGATATCGTTTCATAGGAGAGATAAAAGGGTCTTGATTATATAAGGAAGGTAAGAGAAAGATCTACAAAAGGGGGGGTCCAAGGTATCTCACTTAATGCTCTCACATTTATTCCGACCGTGATTCCGTCACATTAAATACACACACACATTTATATCAGATTCACACCATAGATATTGTTCTGGTGATCACACTCATCGGAATAAGCTACTCTCTTATTCTCCGGCAAGTTTACTTATTTTCACGTCGGAGCTTGGTCACGGATCCCCCCCCCCCGGGGCCCTCCGTGACGAGGCTAACGGTTTCCTTTTTTGTAGCAAGCAAGGGCTGGGACATCATGATGTCAACGAAGACCCTTTGAACGTCATACAGAGATTTGGGTATTCGACATTGGCGCCATCCGTGGGACATCTCAGTCCGGCTGATTTTTTCCACTCAAAATCACTGGCGTCGTGGTAACCCAAACTGTGAGAGAAAAACATGGCAACACCACCAAATTCACGAACCGTCCAAACGGTGCAAAACGACCACGATAGGGTCACAGTGGAAGACATTACTCACGAGGAAGTAAATGAGAACCACGTAGAAACCCTGGAAAAGGAAGAAGCCATCACCCCAGACTTCGTTGCCATGCATAGGGAGAAGCTGAAAAAGCATCTCGAGGACTTAAAAAGGCAAGAGAGGCTTGATAGTCTCAGGGCTAGACTGTCCTTTGACACACCACCCAACCAGGAAGGAGCAGGTCCACAAAACAAGAATGATGGCACCGACCCTCTAGAAACCTTCATGACAGCCCTCAGGCAGATGTCCTCGGAAGAGAGAGAGGATATTATCGCAGGGAAGAAGCAAAAAGGAAAAGAAAAGGAGAAGGAAAGTCAGAATGATAACAGTTTAGATCAACCCTACCTCCCTCGAGATTTAGCCGAGATCTCAAAGTTCACCAAAAGAATCGCTGAGGCACCCATGCCCCCAAGATCAAACTACCTCCGAACTTCGACAGGTACGACGGGACGAGGGACCCGGAGGATCACCTCCATGCTTTTAAGGGTGCAGGGTAACTGGGGCAGTGGTCCATGCCTATTTGGTGTCACATGTTCGTGCAAACCCTAACAGAGGGAGCCAGGCCCTGGTTCGATAGCCTCCCTCCTGGGGGAATTGACAGCTACGAGGAGTTAAGTGAGAAATTCCTAAGGAATTTTGGTCAACAAAGAAAGGTAATCAAAAACCCAAATAAAATAATGCATATAAGGCAAAAGGATAATGAACGGGTAGATCAATATATAGAAAGGTTTGTCAAGGAAAGTATGAATATCAAAGACGTCCCGAAGGTCATGAAAATCAGCAGTTTCATCAATGGGTTGAAGCATGCACAACTGTGTGAAAAATTAGGGGAGGAGTTCCCACACTCATTCAACAATCTCATGGATAGCGTCAGGGCCTTTGTCAGGGGCAAAGACACAGTTAGCAAGGCTAAGGAGATGGACACCCCGGCCCGAAGAAACAACGCGGCTCCAAAGCCTCCAGAAAAAGGTACACCCTACTCATGAAAACCGACTTTTGATAAAATGTTGCACGATAGGACGAGACCCACATATTCCCCATACAGACCCCGGGGTAGGGGGTCAGTCCCTTACTCTGATAGCTTCACCCCTCTCACTAAGACTCCAAGTGAAATACTAGCTACTAAGAGAGTGAAGAACTCCTTTCCAAGGCCACCACCCATAAAACCAGGACCGAAGGCACAGCCGAACGAATACGGTGACTTGCACAGGGGCTTCAGTCATAAAACTGATGATTGTATGTACCTAAAGAGAGAAATAGAAGCCGCGGTAAAAACGGGTAAACTGGCTCATTTGGTTAAGGAAATTAAGGAAGGAGGATGGGACCGCAAGGGAAAAGATGTGAGGGAACCCGGATGGGTAGACGTAGACATGATCAGGCGAAGGGATGAGTTTGACACCACCAGGAGTGTAAAAGCTAGAGTCCTGGGTTCCCCAGACCATGAGAGCTCCCATCCTAATGCCACACCTGGAGGAAAACGAGGTGCAGAGGCTTCCCCTCAACATTTCAGCCATATTAGCCGGACACAAGGTGGCCTGGATACACGTAGACGGGGGAAGTGGTGTAGAAGTAATATACGAACATTATTTCCTAAGGTTTGACAGGGATGTTGATGGGTGTCAAGTGTTATATATATTAGGTGTATATTTTAAGCCCCTTTAACACTTTTTAGTCAAGTTTTAAATTTATAAAACACGATATTTACTAACACTAGACACTCATATGGGCAAGTGCACCCATCGTGAGCGTAGTATAGTGTTGGTAAGATACCGAGGTCGTCCAAGGACACAAGAGCTTTTAGTACCGGTTTATCCTCAACGTCTAATCAAATAAAAAATTTAGAAAAAATGTTTTAAACTAAGAAAAATAAAAACTAACTAAAAATGCTGAAAATAAAAATAAAAATAAAAATAAAAACAGATAGACAAGATGAATCACTTGGTTCCGACTCGTATCTAGTGTAACCTTTGATTATTTCCGCACTTTTGCACAATTTTAAGAGATTATCTTAGTTATTGTAGTAGGCCCCTCTTTTGAAGGTGACGTTACCCTCACCCCAGTAGTTTGAGTCAGCAAGGATACAATCCTAAAAGGGTGGACTATTGAAAGATAATTAATTAAGTTATTAATGCAAATTATGGTAGGCCCCTCTTTTGGAGGTGACGTTACCCTCGACTAAGTAGTCTGAGTCAGCAGGGATACAGTCCTAAATAGCCGGGTTATAGTATTAATAGTAGTTAACTTATGAGGGGATCAAAGAGTTTGGACCCCCGCCATCCAATACCGTTAAGTATTGAAGGAGGTCCTACTAAATTTGACCCAGGTCCATTGCAGGACCTCTAAACGCTGAACAATGGCAAAACCTTTACCAAACCGTTCCCTTAACCCCCGACCAGGTAGCCAACATACATCCATATAGACCGTGGAGATATGAATGGTGAAAATCTTTTATTTTATATAGACAGTAAAATAATGCTAAGACACCACGAACAAACGATAAGGAAAGATCACCTTCAACATAAGCAACTAGTTATTAAAGTCATTAATACAAAACCAAGTAAAAAGTGCGAAAAGATTAGAAATAAAAAGTATTACACTAGACACTTTGTCTTCACCAAGTGATGTAAGAGACTTAGGCAAACATGGCCTTGATTGTCAAGAACTCTTACGATCAATCTTGGATCCCGAGACGACTCACACACTCTATGATGGACAATGGATGATGGTGGTGGATGATGGTGTTATGGTGGTGGTGGGTGAAGTGTGAGAGAGGTGGTGTTCCAAGGGATGGTTTGAGCTTGAGCCAAGCACTCCTATTTATAGGTTGAACAGAAGCTCGGGCACGGCCCCGTGTCCAATGGGCACGGCACCGTGTCCACATCCTCTCTTTCTTCATTTAATGCAGCTTTGTCTTATTAGTTGACCACGCCCCCGTGCCGCTGAGCACAACCCCGTGTGCAGAAGAATCTTTGTACTATGAAGATTTGCCTGGATTGTGCGAATCTTATAGTTAACCACGGCCCCGTGTCCGCTGAGCACGGCCCCGTGGTGGGCAATAGAAGCTTCTACAACTTTGTCTTTTCTGCTGACACTTGGGGCACGCCCCCGTGCTGGCTGAGCACGGGGCGTGTTCAGTCTTCTGTTATCTTGTTTTGCTTGGGAAGATGCTGTCATGGGGTCGGGCATGTCACGTCTTGTTCCTTTTCTTGTATTTATGTCAGATTTTGGTGTCTTTTTGCTTCTTTTGTTAATTTGAGCTCATTTAATCCTGAAAATACAAAATGAAGACAAAAGCATACTTTTTCCAACATTAGTACTAAAAAAAGGGTTAGTTTTATGCCACAATTGATGAAATTTATATGTTGCATTTTGCACACATCAAATACCCCCACACTTGAATCTTTGCTTGTCCTCATGCAAAACTCTTTAATATGTGGCTATTACACACCCAAATGGAATGGGTAGAAAAGAAGGTTTTTGGGCTTATCATAGAGTGTCGGGATTTCCAAGATTCTTTATTTAGTTTTATTTTTATTTATTTACATTCCTGTTCGTCATGATTTATTTAAAACTTTTCATAAGATAAATTACTTATTAGGGCATAACATGCCTTTGTAAAATTCTATTTATATACAAGTTCACATACCTCACGGGGATCACTCAACACTCGGCCGAAAATGTATTTTTGTGGATCACTCGAGAGCGGCATGGCACTTACTCCTACCATAGGCTTGCCAAGCAATCAATCCTCTTCCTTTTTAACTTATATACCTTTGTAAATATCAAGTGGACTTTGTGGGTGAAGGGTTAGGCTTGGGTTAAAGGTAGGTGGTTGGGTTAGTGGTTAGTGGTTAGTAGAAAAAGGGTGAAAAGCGTAACAAGCGTCGGTTTTCGTAAGACTTTTTATTTTTGTAATTTTTATTTTGATGAAGCTATTATTCAAACAAAGTTAATTTTTTTTGAACTTGTTTGTTTATTTTCTTTTGCTTCATCATCAACACACTTTTTTTTTTTTTTTGAAAAGTCATATGAAAAACCGAACTTGTTACTAAAAGAAAGGGTTAAAAATGAAAAAGGTTTTGGTGGGTAAAAAGGGTGTTTGGTTTGGGTTATGAAATGAAAAGGTTTAGGCTCAAAGGGGCTAACTAGGGGGATTTTCGGTAGGTGGTAAAAAAAATATAATGGTGTAGAAATAAAAAGGGTTAGTCCTAATGCCTCCATCATTTACTTACTCAGGTTTAAGTTGGTAAAGACCGGGAATGTATCGTCATGGCAAGTTCTAGAGTCGTAAGAACCAAGCGGCTATTCACACAAGAAACGAAAAATGAGCATTTAATTTAATGATATGTAATTGTATGCTCGATAAAGGCTCAAAACTCTTTTTTGTGGGAATGAGTTTTTATGTGATCAAGTATATAATCAAATTTTAACTAAGTTTGCCATGCCTTTTCATAATTTTCTTATGTTGGTTCTTTTTATCACGACGCTATCGGTTGTAAATTCGTAAAAATATAACCTTTTTGAGAACTTGAATTTCCCTAGTTAAACCTAGACAAGTAAAAAAAATGAAAATTTTTGAAAAAAAATTGGGGTGATTAGCGGTTCCAATAGAGTTTTGTGTAAGGCTTGTATTTAGGACTTGCAAGATTCAAGGTTTTAGTATCCCCCCACACTTAAATTACACATTGTCCTCAATGTGTCCCAAAAATAAATTTTTAGGTTGATTGAATGTGTAGAAAGGTGTAAAAAGCAAAAATTTTGTGTTACTGGTTACCTGGGCACGACCCCGTGCTGAGTGGACACGACCCCGTGCTCAGGTGCCAGTAACGAAAACTCACAGAAGGTGAGCACGGGGGCGTGTAGGTTGAACACGACCCCGTGTCTGTCATGGTCTGCAGAATAAATACAAACAGCAGGTTCAGGGGAATGGGCACGGGGGCGTCTCGGCTGGACACGGCCCCGTGTGGACAATCTGCAAGGTTGAAAAGCAGGTTTCTTTCTTCGGTTTTCCTGTCCCGGCTTTAGTAGCACTAATGCTTAGTACTCTAAGCCTTGTATGTACCTGCTTAATCAATAAATACCATACCATAGCAAACATCCTACTTTTACCAATATTCAACATCCATGTCAAAGTTAAAAGAAAAAATAAGTGCAGAAAATAAAAGAAGTTAGGGAAAGTAAATTGTTCAACACTTGGCACGCAGGCCATCAATTGTTCAAGATTAGAAAAGGGTTAACCTGGGGAACCATCAAACAACCGCTTCTTCCTCCGCTCCTCCCGCCTAATCCATGTCCTCCTCATCATCATCATCATCCCCTCCATGGCTCGCAATGTGGTCTCGAATATATCCAATATCATCTTGGATATCGGATATGTTTCTCTCGATAGCTCCGACCCGGTAGTAGGTGTTGCTCGCCATGTTGTAGGTGTTCCTGGTGCACATAAGGTTTTCCTGCAACAAATCATGCAAACTTTGGAAATTAGGAAAACCACCTCCGGAGGAGGATTGGCCCGGATCACCTTGGGGTTGATACTGATACTGATGATGTTGTGGAGCTTGAAGGACAAGTGCTTCTTGTGGGTTCCATGCATGACCTTGCATCCTTTGAAGGCTTACCGTCCCGTCTTCCGCCTCATAAATCAGGTTCATTGAGCGACATATGTGTATATCCACCATACCCGACCATGGGCTCCTCTCAAATGACCTAGGTATGTGGGCGAAGTGCCTGAAGAGACGGTACACCCATCCCCCAAATAAGATAGGGGTCGGTGCACTTGCAAGCGGTTATGATGCATGTTTCGGAGCATGAGGAACTGAACATCGAGCGGCCTGCGGTTGTGGATACAGTGGAGGACAACCAAATCTCTTAACCCAACGACGCCACTACTATCATGCCTTTGGCTAAGAGAGTAGCCGAGGAGCCTATGGATGTATCTGTAGAGCGGATCCCTCAGCTTCGTACTCTTAGTGCTGCTCGGATTGTAGTACCCTTCACCAATCTGAGCCCAAATGGCTTGGCGTTCGTTTTCACCTATCTCTCTCATTCCTCCAGTATTTTCTTCGTTTCCCGCATCCTCTTCCGCATACAACCCGACAATCAAATCCAAATTGTGCCATAGAGATCGAATACCTCGTTCCGCCACATCGGAATGCTACCCCATCATTGTCGAATGGGTCGCACCTTGAGTTGAATGTGAAGGTGCTATAGAATTCCAAAGTGCATTCGTGGACGGAACGGAGTCGAGTTGGTAGAGCGACTCTGAGTGGCCCCGTGACAATGTTGTTGAAACGGTCAATTTGATTCACCACAGTTAACAGTTTCGTGCATGCTTGCCTCGGGTATTCCTCCGGCCTTGTTTGAAGTATCTCGTATCGAGCCCTAGCATCGAGCTCATTGGCGTTAAATCTTGTGAACTTCCTAGCCATCTGAAAGAATACACCGAAAGTTAGCACGAAACATAAGTATTTCCGGTCAAAACTGCAAACAGTGAGCTGGACACGACCCCGTGTTCAGCAGACACGGCCCCGTGTCCAGGCGTCTGTTACTCAAAAATTCTATTTTTCGACCCGGTTTCGAAAACTTGAAAATTTTTGGTCCAATAGGTGCGGTTTCCCCCGAAAATGAAACCCTAAGTGCCGTTTTTCCCAAAATAACCCGTTTACCCCATCAATTTTATCTTTTTCGGTTCAAGAACAAGGGTTTGGGGTTTTTGTGAAAAATCGGGTGAATCTATGAACAATACAAGTGTATTTACTTCTCATAACACTAATCTAACTAAATGCAAACAGATCTAAACAAAAATTTGAGGTTCGATCCGGATGAACTTCAAGAACCCTAGATTTTCCCCAAATTTTTGGTGTTTTAACTACATCCAAGTAACTAATCTAACTACTAAAAGTGATAGAATCATACCTTGATGTTGTTAGAGTGATAGGAGACGTCGAAAATCTGCGAAAAATCGCCTGGAACCAGAGCTTTTTCGGGGAAACGGGGCATGTGGAATGAAGTAACTGTTTTGAAAAAGGGGATATATCCCGTCTGCAGCGCGAACACGGCCCCGTGTCCAGCGGACACGGCCTCGTGCCGAGCGAAGTTTTTTGAAAATTTTTTTAAGTGCTCGTGTGAGTGCCCTTTGTTTCCCATAAGCTTTGGTTAGAAAACTTACCGCTTTAGACATCGTCCCGATCGTTCGTAACTTACCAGGTATGATGATGGTTTCATTCTTCAATCGTTTGGAGCAAGATCTCCTCCTCTTCATCCTCGTTGAATCCCTGATAGAGTTTCAGCCGTTGGCCATTGACTTTGAATGGAGGCCCATTTCGAGATTTAATTTCTACTGCACCGTGTGGGAAAATATGGGTGATAGAAAAAGGTCCTGACCACCTAGACTTTAGTTTACCAGGAAACAGTCGAAGTCGTGAATTAAACAAAAGAACTAGATCTCCTACCCGAAATTCATTAGGTTTAATATGTTTGTCATGCAAATTTTTCATTCTTTCCTTATAAATTTCAGAGTTTGAGAATGCATAATTCCTAAGTTCATCTAATTCATTTAATTGACAAAATCGATTTTTACCAGCAAATTCTAAATCTAAGTTTACATTTTTGATTGCCCAGTAGGCTTTGTGTGCAATTTCTACCGGCAAGTGACAACTTTTTCCATAGACTAGCTTATATGGGGTTGTACCTATTGTTGTTTTATAAGCAGTTCGAAAAGCCCATAAAGCATCGTCTAATTTATCTGCCCATTCCTTTTTATTTAACCCTACGGTTTTTTCAAGTATTCGTTTTAAACCTCTATTAGTCACTTCGGCTTGTCCGTTATATGCTGTTGAGACCCGATGATAGACCCCATATCTTGTTAAAAAAATTTCAAGTTGATGGTTGCAAAAATGGGTACCTCTATCACTTATTAATGCTTTAGGTGTGCCAAAACGAGAGAATAATTTTTTCAGAAATCTTACCACGACTCTTCCATCATTCGTTGGAAGTGCCTCGGCCTCGGCCCATTTAGACAAGTTGTCTACTGCCACAAGTATATATTTGTTTCCTTTCGATGGTGGGAAAGGTCCCATAAAGTCGAGTCCCCACACATCAAAGATTTCACAAACAAGAATGCCATTTTGTGGCATTTCGTTTTTGGAAGAAATATTACCTGTTCTTTGGCAAGCATCACATGTCTTGACAAGACTTTGGGCGTCTTTGTAAATGGTTGGCCAATAAAATCCTGAATCAAATACCTTTCGTGCGGTACTAGCGGCACCATGATGCCCTCCGTATGGACCTTCATGACAATGGCGGAGAATTCTTCGTGCTTCCCTACCATGTACGCATCGTCGGACGAGTTGGTCGGCACACATTTTGAAAAGATATGGATCTTCCCAAAAATAGTGTTTCACATTGGCAAAGAATTTTTTTCTTTGATGATGTGGCCAACCTTTTGTGACTATACCGCTAGCTAGGTAGTTAGCATAGTCGGCGTACCATGGTTCTTCCTTGTATTCCACCATTTCCAGGGACTCAGTTGGAAATTTTTCGTTGATTTGCTCGTCCCTGGTCGCTTCTAAAGCTGGGTCTTCTAAGCACGAAAGATGATCTGCTGCGGTATTTTCCGCTCCTCTTTTGTCTTTGATTTCAATGTCAAATTCTTGGAGGAGTAGAATCCACCGAATCAAACGTGGTTTTGCATCCTGCTTTTTGAAGAGATATCGAATGGCTGCATGATCTGTATAGACTATAGTTTTAGAAAGAACACGATAAGAACGAAATTTATCAAAAGTAAATACCACAGCTAGTAATTCTTTTTCAGTTGTTGTGTAATTTTCTTGTGCATCATTAAGTGTTTTACTAGCATAATAAATTGGGTGGAAATGCTTTTCTTTTCTTTGTCCCAAGACAGCCCCAACTGCAAAGTCACTGGCATCACACATGATTTCGAAAGGAAATTTCCAATCAGGCGCTATCATGATAGGTGCATTGACTAACATTTCCTTTAAGGTTAGAAATGCTTGATTGCAATCCTTGTCAAAGATGAAAGGGGCATCTTTTTCAAGTAATTTTGTTAGAGGCCTAGAGATTTTAGAAAAGTCTTTGATAAATCGCCTATAAAATCCGGCATGCCCTAGGAAACTCCTGATAGCTCTTACGGAGGATGGAGGTGGTAATCTAGATATGGTATCTATTTTGGCTCGATCCACCTCCATTCCTTCGCTTGAGATCTTGTGACCGAGTACTATTCCCTCCGTTACCATGAAATGGCATTTTTCCCAATTAAGGGCGAGGTTAGTTTCCTCACATCGGGATAGCATTCGTTCAAGGTTATCGAGGCATTGGTCGTATGAATCCCCAAAGATAGAAAAGTCGTCCATGACTTCTATTGTCTTTTCTATCATGTCGTGGAAAATGGCTACCATGCAACGTTGGGATGTTGCGGGGGCATTACATAGACCGAACGGCATGCGTCGATAAGCAAAAGTTCCGTAGGGACATGTGAAAGTTGTCTTTTCTTGGTCTTCGGGTGCTATCGGGATTTGAAAGTAACCTGAAAAACCATCCAAGAAACAGTAAAATTTATGACCGGATAATCTTTCTAACATTTGATCAATGAAGGGTAAACGAAAGTGATCTTTTCTTGTAGCTTCATTTAATCGTCTATAATCTATACATACTCTCCATCCTGTGACGGTTCTCGTTGGTATTAATTCATTCTTTTCGTTAGTTATTACCGTCATACCTCCTTTCTTTGGAACTACTTGGACGGGACTCACCCAAGGACTATCGGAGATAGGATAGATAAGTCCGACGTCAAGTAATTTGATGACTTCGTTTTTAACCACTTCTTGAACATTTGGATTTACTCGACGTTGTGGTTGTATTACCGATTTGTAGTCATCATTCATCAAAATTTTGTATGTGCACATGGAAGGACTAAATCCTTTTATGTCTACAAGTTTCCAAGCTATTGCGCTTTTGTGTTTTTCAAAAGACTAATTAATTTTTCTTTTTCTAAGTTATCTAATTTTGACGAAATAATTACAGGTAAATTACCATCTTTGTCTAGAAAAGCATATTCCAAACCTTTTGGAAGTTTTTTGAGCTCAAGTGGTGGGTCTTTAGGAGACTCCTTATTTGGTTGCTCATTTCGATCAAGAACTTTAAAAGTTTGTTCTATGGCGACCTCTTCTTCAACAAAGTGGTCAATCTCTTCACTTGTATCGGGTGGTTCATCTTCATCTTCAATTAGGGGGTCATTATTGCCGAATGGATATTTCATTGACCGCTCAAGATCGACACTTCTTTTAAATGCCCCTAATTGAAGAGGTAGATTGTTGAACTTCCGGTTTTTCAAAGCTTCGTGAGTCTTTACAAATGCTCGTCCCAATACTAGAGGAGCGTCATCGAGGATGACAAAGTCGGTCGGGATTACCATTTGATTTGTTTGAACCAATACATCCTTAACTATACCGATTGATTTTATTACTTTTCGATTGGATAGAAAAATGGGTATTTGAAGTGGAGAAAAATCGCTAATACTTAATTTTTCGAAAATGTAGTTAGGCATTATGTTAACACAAAGATCTTTATCAATTGTGACATTACTAATAAACAAATTTTGAAAGAAACATGGAACCGGTGTAATGTTAATTTCAAACGGGTCTTCTTTTATTAGTGAGGTTTGATCATTAGTTAACTTAACACTTACTGTTTCATCAATTTTAGTGTTAGTGTTTAACTCTTTTAAAAACTTAGCATGAGTGGGTACTAAACAATGATTTTCAAAAGAAGGTGACAAGGGATTAATTTCTTCAAAATTAGACTCTTCTTGAATTTTAACGTTGTCGGACTCACCTTTTTCGTTGTTTAACTCATGTGTCGGTTTTTCACTTATTTGTTCTTCCATTTTTACACTTTCGGTTATCTCTTCCTTTTTTAATTCTTCTCTTGCGCGGGACTCCTCTTCCCTTGCGCGAGATTCTTTTATGTAACGATCGATAACTCTAAGGTGTTCTAATATCCTATCGGTTACTTCGGTTATAGAAAAAGAATCGGAGTTTTCAAAGCTTGAATCCGGTTGTTCGATCCTTTGTTCCTCATAATACCCATGTGAAGTAGATGGTTCGCACCATTGTTCTTCATTGTAAGTATATGATGGATAACGGTCGTAATTTTTTTCTTCATAATACTCATATGAGGTGGGTTGTTCACGCCATGGCTCCTCATAATAAGCATACGAAGGTGGTGGCTCATATCTTGGTTCCTCAAAGTATGAGTATGAAGGCTCATACCTTGGTTCATCAAAATATGAGTATGAGGGAGGAGGTTCATACCTTTGGTCTTCATAGGATGTGTATGAAGTTGATGGCTCGTACCTGGGTTCCTCATAGTAGGTGTATGAATTGGATGGTTGATATGAGTGACTATTTTGAACCGAGTGTGTGTTACGACAATTAGTGCAATAATTACTCCTATAATCATCCTCCTCATAGGTGTAGTTGTAACCTCCTGAGTATTGATCCATAAGAATCACTCAGCAGACCACAACCGAGTCTTAAGATCAGAAAACAAAAATAAAAAACGGAAACAGAGGCTGGACACGGCCCCGTGTTCAGTGGACACGGCCCCATGTTCAGAATCTGTATCTGGGCGTTTTAATTAAATTTACTGATTTCGTTGAGCACGGGGCGTGTTCAGTGAGCACGGCCCGTGTTCACGCTACTGTTACAGGTTGTTTTTATCAAAATGTGCAGCACGGCCCCGTGTTTAGTGAGCACGGCCCGTGTTCAGGTTACTGTAAATGCAAAACTTAACTAAAATGCAGAAAAATGTGCGCGCGCTTAAAAAGGTTTTGAAAAACTGATTAGGCCGTCGATTTTAAGCTTTCTTAAAATCCTTGTGTCCCCGGCAACGGCGCCAAAAACTTGATGGGTGTCAAGTGTTATATATATTAGGTGTATATTTTAAGCCCCTCTAACACTTTTTAGTCAAGTTTTAAATTTATAAAACACGATATTTACTAACACTAGACACTCATATGGGCAAGTGCACCCATCATGAGCGTAGTATAGTGTTGGTAAGATACCGAGGTCGTCCAAGGACACAAGAGCTTTTAGTACCGGTTTATCCTCAACGTCTAATCAAATCAAAAAGTTTAGAAAAAATGTTTTAAACTAAGAAAAATAAAAACTAACTAAAAATGATGAAAATAAAAATAAAAATAAAAACAGATACAAGATGAATCACTTGGTTCCGACTCGTATCTAGTGTAACCTTTGATTATTTCCGCACTTTTGCACTATTTTAAGAGATTATCTTAGTTATTGTAGTAGGCCCCTCTTTTGAAGGTGACGTTACCCTCACCCCAGTAGTTTGAGTCAGCAAGGATACAATCCTAAAAGGGTGGATTATTGAAAGATAATTAATTAAGTTATTAATGCAAATTATGGTAGGCCCCTCTTTTGGAGGTGACGTTACCCTCGACTAAGTAGTCTGAGTCAGCAGGGATACAGTCCTAAATAGCCGGGTTATAGTATTAATAGTAGTTAACTTATGAGGGGATCAAAGAGTTTGGACCCCCGCCATCCAATACCGTTAAGTATTGAAGGAGGTCCTACTAAATTTGACCCAGGTCCATTGCAGGACCTCTAAACGCTGAACAATGGCAAGACCTTTACCAAACCGTTCCCTTAACCCCCGACCAGGTAGCCAACATACCTCCATATAGACCGTGGAGATATGAATGGTGAAAATCTTTTATTTTATATAGACAGTAAAATAATGCCAAGATACCACGGACAAACGATAAGGAAAGATCACCTTCAACATAAGCAACTAGTTATTAAAGTCACTAATACAAAACCAAGTAAAAAGTGCGAAAAGATTAGAAATAAAAAGTATTACACTAGACACTTTGTCTTCACCAAGTGATGTAAGAGACTTAGGCAAACATGGCCTTGATTGTCAAGAACTCTTACGATCAATCTTGGATCCCGAGACGACTCACACACTCTATGATGGACAATGGGTGATGGTGGTGGATGATGGTGTTATGGTGGTGGTGGGTGGTGGGTGAAGTGTGAGAGAGGTGGTGTGCCAAGGGATGGTTTGAGCTTGAGCCAAGCACTCCTCTTTATAGGCTGAACAGAAGCTCGGGCACGGCCCCGTGTCCACATCCTCTCTTTCTTCATTTAATGCAGCTTTGTCTTATTAGTTGACCACGCCCCCGTGTCCGCTGAGCACGACCCCGTGTGCAGAAGAATCTTTGTATTATGAAGATTTGCCTGGATTGTGCGAATCTTATAGTTGACCACGGCCCCGTTTCCGCTGAGCACGGCCACGTGGTGGGCAATAGAAGCTTCTACAACTTTGTCTTTTTTGCTGACACTTGGGCACGCCCCCGTGCTGGCTGAGCACGGGGCGTGTTCAGTCTTCTGTTATCTTGTTTTGCTTGGGAAGATGTTGTCGTGGGGTCGGGCATGTCACGTCTTGTTCCTTTTCTTGTATTTATGTTAGATTTTGGTGTCTTTTTGCTTCTTTTGTTAATTTGAGCTCATTTAATCCTGAAAATACAAAAGGAAGACAAAAGCACACTTTTTCCAACATTAGTACTAAAAAAGGGTTAGTTTTATGCCACAATTGATGAAATTTATATGTTGCATTTTGCACACATCAATGTGAGGGACAGGCTTGAGGAAGACTCGATTCCCCTTGTTGGTTTCAACAATAGTGTGTCTCACCCCCTGGGAAAAATCAGACTCCCATTTACTGTCGGGGTAGGGGACCGCATCCGAACCATAACTCTCACTTTCACAGTGGTCCGGTCACCTTCAAAATACAATGCAATCCTAGGAAGGCCCGGGATTGGTGATTTGCAAGCGCAGGCCTCAACCCCACATGGAGCCTTAGTGTTCCAAACGCCAAAGGGCTTGGCCTGGGTAAAATCTTCATACGAGGTAGTATCTTCTGTTTCTGAGGGAGAGGTATCCGAGAAACCTCAAAAAGAAGGAGTAGAAGATTGGGTCCTTTACGACAGGTTCCCGGAACAGACAGTTAAGGTGGGTAGCCACCTGAGTGACAAATTCAAAAGTGCTCTCAAAGAACTGCTCCTTTTCAACATAGATGTGTTTGTGTTCCAACACGGAGACATGACGGGAATCCCAAGGAGTCTGACCGAGCATCGACTTAATACATACACCTTGGCAAGAACGATAAAGTAAAAGAAATGAAGCATGGGTCCTAGCAAGAGAAGGGCAGCATGTGAAGAAACCAGGAAGTTGCTCAGAGCAGGAATAGTGAGGGAAGTAAAGTATCCATCCTGGGTTGCTAACCCGGTTATAGTCAAGAAAAAAGATGGGGGATGGAGGATGTGCATTGACTTCCAAGACCTGAATAAAGCATGCCCCAAGGACTGCTATCCCCTCCCGGAGATAGACGTCCAAGTGGACTCCCTGTCTCAGTACCCCTTGAAGTGCTTTCTGGATGCTTACAAAGGATACCATCAAATACAAATGTCAATGGAAGACGAGGAGAAGACTGCATTCATCACAGACGAGGGAACCTTTTGCTATATCAAAATGCCATTCGGGCTAAAAAATGTCGGGGCCACTTACCAAAGGTTTATGAACACCCTCTTCAGAGAGCAGCGGAGACGGATCTTGGAAGTGTACGTCGATGACATTGTCATAAAAAGCCTAACGGAGATGCCCATGATAGAAGACATAGTTGAAACCATTCGAACAATGCAAGACGTAAATATGAAGCTAAACCCTGGGAAGTGTTGCTTTGGGGTAGAGGAAGGAAAATTCCTGGGAGTAGTGGTCACCAAGGGGGGGGGGGGGATCAAAGCTAACCCGGAGAAAACCCAAGTTGTGGTAGAAATGCGATCCCTACGGTCCCTAAAGGATATTCAACAACTGAACCGGAGGTTAATTGCCCTGAACCGTTTTCTCTCAAAGGTGGCTGTCAGGACCCTTCAATTCATGAAAGTGCTGAAGGACTGTCTCCAGACAGACAAGTTCAGATGGACCCCAGAAGCTGAGACCGCTTTTCGAGAAATGAAAGACTACATCTGTAAGCTCCCGACCTTAGCCACTCCGGTTCCCGGGGAAGACTTGCTTTTGTATTTGTCTGCCTCGAAAACAACCATAAGTGCGGTAATGATGGTGGAAAGGGAGGGAAAACAGATCCCCATATACTTTATCAGCAGGACCCTCAAGGGCCCTGAGGAACGCTACATACCTCTGGAGAACCGCCCTGGCTCTCATCTTTGCATCAAGAAGACTCAGGAGATATTTCCAAGCACACAAGGTCACGCTAATGACAGATCATCCACTTCAAAAGGTACTCAGGAGACCTGAACTGTCAGGCCGATTGGCTAAGTGGGCGGTCGAATTGGGAGAACATTCCTTGGAATACAAAGCCAGAACTGCCATGAAGGGACAAATACTGGCTGACTTCTTGGCTGAGGTCCTAGAGGATGAAGAGAAAGAGCTCTTAAGGTGGGAGGCCCTTGAGAGGGAAGAAACAGAGAAGGAGGATGAGGCAATATGGAAGTTACTCATAGATGGGGCCTCAAGCGAAGAGGGAAGTGGAGCGGGCATTACGTTGATCAGCCCTGAAGGAGTTGAGCTAACCTATGCAGTCAGACTGGACTTCGAGAATACAAACAACACGGCAGAATACGAGGCCCTCTTGGCAGGGTTAAGGCTGGCCAAAAAGATTAAAGCAAGGCATGTGGAAGCCAGTAATGACTCACAGCTAGTGGTCAAGCAGTACCACGGGGAATACGAAGCTAAGGACAACATGATGGCTCAATATGTGGCCAAGGTAAAGGAAACAACCAAGGCCTTCAAGACCTTCAAGCTGGAATACATCCCCGGTAGGAGAAACAGGAAATCCGATGCTCTTAGCAAGCTGGCTTCCGTGGCTTTCGACCATCTAGCAAGGGAAGTCAAGGTGGAGGTCCTAACCCCCCCTCCATCGGCACAGAAGAAGTAACTGCGATCGAAAACACCCAGGAGACATGGATGACACAGATTGTAAAATTCCTCAAAGACGGGATACTACCTGAGGGTGACTGGGCGGCCCGGAAGATAAGAGTCAAAGCTTTGCAATACGAGTTAATTTACGGAGAACTCTACCGAAGGTCATACCTGGGCACGTCATTGAAGTGTTCGATAGTGAAGAAGCTAAATATGTGATTAGAGAAATACACGAAGGCATCTGCGGCATGCATTCTGGGCCAAGGACAGTGGTGGAAAAAGCAATGAATGCGAGATTTTATTGGCCTAGAATGTATTAGACAGCATCAGAGGAGATCAAGAAGTGCGACAACTGCCAGGTCCATGCACCCATGACGCACCGCCACAAGCACCCAATGATTCCGGTGTCAACATCTTGGCCCTTCCAGAAGTGGGCCATTGACATTATCGGGCCATTTTCGGAGGGCCCAGGAGGGGTTAAGTATGTAGTAGTCGCCATCGACTACTTTACCAAGTGGGTAGAGGCAAGGCCTCTGGCGAAGATAACTGGGGAGCAAATGAGGCGGTTTGTGCTGGACAACATCATATGCAGATACGGGGTCCCGAAGGAGTTAGTGAGTGACAACGATGTCCAATTTGCTGGAAAACCCTTCAGGCCATGGTGCGAACAGATGCACATACGCCAGATATTCACCTCCATCACCCATGCCCAGAGCAATGGGTTAGTAGAAAGATCAAATCAGAGCGTTATTAAAGGAAAGAAGGGGAGACTCGGGAGGAAGCAGAAGGGGTGGTTGTAAGAATTGCCTTTTGTTCTATGGGCATATAGGACCACTCCCAAGGACTGCAACGGGGAGACCCCTTTCAGCTTAAGGAGGCTGTTATCCCAGCTGAGATAGGATCCCCAACTGTAAGGATGAAGCTCAGAGAGGCCGAGAATGAACAAGATCTCCGAATGAACCTAAACTTACTTGAAGAAAGTAGGGAAATAGCAGCAATCAGGGATGCCAAGTATAAAAAGCAGCTTGAAAGCTATTACAATGCCAAGATGAAGAGGCTCAATCTCGTCCCTGGAGATCTGGTCCTGAGAGCAAACGAAGATAGCTTGCAAGAGAACACCGGAAAACTAGGGCCTAACTGGGAGGGGCCCTACCGGGTTATTTGGGCAAATGGCAAGGGAAGTTGCAAACTGGAAACACTTCAAGGCAAGGAAGTCCCAAGGACATGGAACCTTATGCAACTCAGGAAATACCACATGTGAAAGATGAAGATGCCTTCAAGGGAAAACGACCAAGGGGCCACTTTTGTGAAGAAATTAACCGCTAGTTAGGGGATTACCCCAAGGAAAACATTTTGTAAAATCTTGTACTGGAGGACAGAGTCCCCAAGAAATGTATGATAATGAACAATCTACTTGTTCCTTTTGATAAAAAGTGCAGGTATTGTATCAGGACAGACGTACCCAAAAAACTACAAACCAAATAGCAAACAACACACGTGTAAAAGCTATACTTAACATATCAAACACCCGGCTGTGGGGCAAAACAGGGCTTAGCTAGCCCAAAGAGAATGGACAAACAAGTTAGAAAACATAATCTGACATTATAGACTTGCCCGAGGATTGGCCTCGAACAGACAATCTTAGTTTACAAAGCAAACCACAAAAAGAAAACAAGACACTTTTGTAAGCAAACTACAAAAAGAGCTAACACATACACACTAAAAAAGAAACTTTTTGTGTATAGACGACAAAGTAAACATACATAAATACAACAGGGAATCTTGCTAACCCTGAAAGAAAAGCAAATATACAAACAACAAACTAGAAAACCTAGTAAACAGACTAACATGATTTTTGTAATTATGCTACAAATAACCAAAAAATCTCCAGGTAGATACTTGGCTGGCTCCCGGTAAGAACACCTGCAAAAAAGAGTAACACACCAAAAACAACAAAGGCAAAGCAACAATATACAGTCAAAAGATGACTACCAGGCCATACGTTAGATACCAGGAGGACCCCGACACAAAGGCCCTCCCCCATACATCAAAAGTTAATAGTGTCCAAAGGTGCATAATTGTTTAGTTACAACCATATCGAAATAGTTAATGTTTTGAAACTATTGGGAGTCATCCCCAGACAAAGACTTCAGAGAAGAAGGACCTGCGGGAGTCAACAGGGCTTTCAGTTCATCAATGGACATCATGGGGCGCTCAAGGATCTTCGCAAGAAGGGCATGAGTTTTACTCCCAAACTCTTTATCCAGTTTAGACAGCCGCTTCTTGGCCTTGGAGTTGTAGAGAGGAGTTTCATTCCTGCCCAAACCTTGAGCGGAATAAGCATACCCGTCCTTCAAGCCTGATTGATATCCCACGTCCCGGTAAGCCCTGTAGATCTGTTCAAGACTGCTTTTGAATTCTTTAGATTGAGAGACAGCAGTAAGGAAGGACCCAAAGCTTTCGGTGATTAACCAATACTTCTCCTGGGCCAACTTTTGGTTGTCGTCTGAAGTTATCCCCCACTCAGCATACATAGCGTCTAAATCCTTCTGGGATACGGAATCCAACTCCTTCTGATGCTTTAACTCGGCTGCCAACTCCTCCTTCTCCTCAAGCAGAGCTGCCATCTCCCTCTCCCAAGCACGTTCTTTCCGCTCCATCATGGCTCCAGCTCCCTTAGAAAAAAGTTGCAAAAGCTCCGAAAAGGTTAAATAATAAAAAAAAGGGAGGGGGGATGAAGAGAAGGACTGTGCACCTTCTCCTCCTGCAATTTACGCTCAGCATCAACCACTCGACACCGAAGCTCAGCAGCAACGGTTTGAGAAGTCTTGAGATCATTCTTGAGCCTCTCATTCTCCATCCTCAATTCATCCACTCGTTGTAACATACCAACACCCCGGAAAAGACCTTTACAGAGGGACATGCTGTATTGATCATCAAAAAGATCATCCCTCAGAGCAGAATTCATAAATCTATGGGAAGGAGGAACAAAATGAGCTAGAAAGTCCCGGACAGTCTCAGGAGTTCCCACTGCTGAAGACTGAGTAATCTTCCACCTAGGTATGTATGGAACTGGAAGGGCATCAACAAACAAAGGAGCCAGAAGGGACCGGGAGGTAAAACCCTCAAAGTGGGAAGGTTTGCTAGTCCCAGTGGCATGACGAGGAGAAATCTCAAAAGTTGGGACAATGCGAGCAACACTAACTTCAGGAGTCTTATCCCGAACACGGGAAGAGGAAGGGGCAGTAGGGATCTCGATCGGAGCATGCGAGCTTCCCTGCTCCAAATACAAAAAAGAAAAGAGGGGGAAAGGGAAGCATTAAAAACCTATCAGAACAAAGTCAATGCAAAACAGAAAATAAGTAGAGGGCTTACCAACAAAGGCTCACTCACAAGACTGGAAGATCGCAAATGTTTAGACAAGGAACCTTTAACCCCAGTAGGGGGAAGTTCAGAGGCAGCTTTTGTGGCAGGGAAGGCTTTTTGACCACTGGCACCCCGGAGTCTCAGCCGGATACCACGTGGAGCAGGAACTTGCTCAGGACTGACAGCTTTTCGCTTGCGAGCCAAATGGCTCTCCAGGTCTTCCTCATCATCATTGCTAGAATTTTTCACTTGAAGGGAATCGGGGGAACTCTCTTTCTCACCAAAAGAAGCCCCCTCATCTTTTTCCCCGGCAGCAGAATCCTCTGCCTGGATGGATCCCTCAGTAACCCTCATCTCAACACCCCGGCTCAAGCCCGGTTCAACTTTATAATCAACCACAAATTTAACATCCCTGGAATCCCCATGAAGCAAACCCCACGGGGTCATCTCTGCACAAAAGAAACGCTAAAGATGACTACATAGATCCCTAGGAGGTTTTCAGAACAAGGATAAGCACAACAAGTCAAGAACAAGAGAATACCTTTCTTGCCAAAGAAAGCCTTTGGCCGAACCGAATAGAAGGGGCTTAGTCCTCCCATAGCCAGGATCCCTTCGGAGAAGGTGAAAGCTCTCGTGGGATTCTTGTACATACGTTTCCACTGCACAATCTCATCGGCAGACAAGATTGGAATACTATCATCAATAGTTGCCTTAGCATCCCTCAACGGTGGTGAATCTGGTATCATGGCGGCAGAAACAAAAATGAACCGGCTTTTCCATTCTTTAGGATATGTAGAGGTTGGCATAAAGGAGTAGCAAGGTTGAGAGACACTACTCTTCCGTTTGGCGAAGGTAAACCAGTCCCCATCCGAGATCAACTTATAAAACATGCAAAATAAGGGAATCGACGGCTCACCAGAGACAGCCACACATGAAAACTCAAAATGCACGACCCTCATAAACCCTAGAGGGTGCAATTGAGAGAAATGAACTTTAAAATGGCGTAACAAGTTTATCTTGAAAGGTGAAAGTGGATAACGAACACCACACGAGGAAAACGATAGAGTGTAAAGAACGATCCGGTCAGGTGTGCACTTTGCCGAGTCACCAGGACCGGGTAAGGTGGGGGAAAAACGTTCTGGTATCTTGTAAGTTTCGACAAAAGACTCCAAGTCCTTTGCCGTTAGAACAGAGCGGATCATGGAGCGGCCAGTACGGCTTATGACGAAACAGAGTGGCGATAGGAGAATGAGGAGGAAAGAAAGGAAAGATGGGGAAGAAATGGAAAAAGTGAAGGATAAAAAGAAATCTAAGGGACGGTGGAAGTTTTTAAAGAGGGTAACTGACAAGAAAAGGAAAAACCGTCACATCACCGTCATTTCAAATTTAAAACCACTCTGCACGTGTATTGAGAGGATTAAACCCCCGCCGTTGATATCCGGCGATTAATGACCCTCGAAAAGAGAAGGGGCGCGTGATGATTAGCTAGGAGTGGGCCCACATTCTTTGCCCAAGTGGGCTACCCCATGAACAGTTGTGACTCAGCCCCGGATCATGAGATTTGAATCTCATAACCAGGGACTAAAGATGACTTGACGACGGGCCCATGGATTGCCCTATTTACCCGTCTTGGGCTACTCTCATATGGGCCCAACAGATAAAGCACAGAATTATAATACTTTCTTGTTAAGGGTTCTCTTACATAACAATGGGCGGGAAAAAGGAACTATCAGAAATACACAGGGCGCATTAAATGAGCGACATTAAAGGCATCTCCGGCTGGCACAGTACTACCGATCCGGTATCATTAAATGAGGGTAAACATCTCACCGTTGGGGCTCAGACACGTGTTTGAGTTCCCCAAAGACGATCAGAATCCGTTAGATCACCTCGATATCGTTTCATAGGAGAGATAAGGGGTCTTGATTTATAAGGAAGGTAAGGGAAAGATCTACAAAAGGGGGGTCCAAGGTATCTCACTTAATGCTCTCACATGTATTCCGACCGTGATTCCGTCACATTAAATACACACACACATTTATATCAGATTCACACCATAGAGATTGTTCCGGTGATCACACTCATCGGAATAAGCTACTCTCTTCCGGCAAGTTTACTTATTCTCACGCCGGAGCTTGGTCACGGATCCCCCCCCCCCCCCCCCCCGCGGGGCCCTCCGTGACGAGGCTAACAGTTTCCTTTTTTGTAGCAAGCAAGGGCTGGGACATCACGACGTCAACGAAGACCCTTTGAA
This sequence comes from Helianthus tuberosus, assembly GCA_030545235.1. Taxonomy (NCBI): domain Eukaryota; kingdom Viridiplantae; phylum Streptophyta; class Magnoliopsida; order Asterales; family Asteraceae; genus Helianthus; species Helianthus tuberosus. The sequence continues at coordinate 195,412,865 of CM060430.1, forward strand.
CGTCATACGGGGATTTGGGTATTCCACAGAAGAAGGTAAAGAATTCATAAACTTTGAAGTCAGATGGTAAACTATATATGAAAAAAGTATTCTTTGTAAGGAAATAAATGAATTAGCTTAACTTATAGGAAAAATGTAATCCATTCGAATAATCCACCTACACGAAAACTGAACCTTAGACTGATGGGTTATACGAATAATGATGTATTTGTATAAAATGTTCTTTTACCCATTATGTGCCTATGCTTGATGTTCAAGTAATTGATGTTATGTGACATATTAAATAGGAATAAATGATTGATAGCTAACACATGTGGCTAAAACAATTGATGTCTAGTATAAGAATGAAATCTTATTCCGATATAAGCCTGCTTGTCATAGTGACAACTGACAAGCAGTCGACATTAAATTTGCTTCACTTTTGATGACTATATTGATGATTGACACTGATGTCGTAGTCATGGTCCACCACCAGAGGGGTCTGATCTTGAGGATTTTCTTTCTAAATAGTTTTTAACCAGGACAAGGGATAAGGGTGACAAGGTGTAAATTGTTGCTCGTTTGTCGATGTAATTTCTCTTTGGGGTGTTCGATGAAAAAAAAAAACCTTTCACTTTTTTCTCTTCCTAACACCAACTTGATACTCTTAAAACCTTTCACTTCTCCTTTGTTAATAGACTAGGTTAGAACCCTATGTACTACACGGAATAAATAAATGTAATTTTATATACTAAATAAAAAAACAATATATTTATAAAAACCTATTTTATTACACGTGTTGAGTAATATAATTTTATATATTAAATGATAAAAAAACTTATATCTTTAAAAAGCTCGTGTATTGTGAGGTTTAAATAAATGTAATTTTATATATCAAATAATAAAAAATTATATTTTTAAAAAGCCCTGTGTCTTCACGGGTTGAAGAAATGTAATTTTATATACTAAATAATAAAAAAGTTATATTTAAAAAAAACTCCGTGTATTGTACGGGTTAAATAAATCTAATTTTATATAGCAAATAATAAAAAAATTATATCTTAAAAAAATTATATTTTTAAAAACCCTGTGTATTTTTAGATTAGGTTAATAATATTTTAAATTTTTGGTTTGATTAATAAGTTGTTTAATATAATTTCTCATAGTTAACAATAAAGATATAACTTTTTTATTAGTCGGTATATAAATTACATTTATTCAACCCGTACAATATGGTTTTTATAGATATAACTTTTTTATTATTTAATATATAAAATTACAAAGAGTTTTTTTCTTTTTCACAATTTATTATATATTCAACCCATGTAATACACGGGATTTTAACCTAGTAAACCATAAAGAAATCAAATACACGAAATATAAGATATAAAAAATAACCTAATACACAAAGAAATCAGATCAAATAAACGGAATACAGAAAAACCCAAAAAATAATGCTAAAATAAATAAATATTAGTAATTTTTAAAATAATAAAATAGATTTATGTTGGGCTTATTCAAATGGGCCTAAAAGACTTTACGATTTGATAATAATAAAGACTTTATGATAATAATTTAGAGTTAGATAAGATTTATATAAATTTAATTAATATTTAATAATTTAAATTAAATAATTATTATCTATAATTAAGGATGGTCTAGAATAATGACAAGTGTCCCTCAAATGGTTTCTTTTATTATATAGTATAGAAGATATAGATTCTATGAGATAAAATGTAAAATTTGTATGACCAATCCCAGGCTTTTTTTTGTTTTTTTTTTTGTTTTTTCTAATTTAACTTGCCCATTCTTAAAATGTATTGAATTATTTTTCAGGTCCACTAAGTTAATTAACTTGTGAGCCCATTAAAGAAATTATAAAAATCATAGTTTATGGGCTTGGGTTCTCTCGACACATGGGCTGCAGAATATGTCAAGGTTCGCTTCTTTTGTTTCAATGATCAAGTAATTCGTTATCTTATCTCAATCATATCCCGTATTCTCGTTTGATTTTTTTTTATATAAGACTTGATTTCTCTGTGTGCGTTTGAACTTTAATACAATCATGCAGCATGCTCATGTCCATGATCCACTAAATGTTTATGATTGTGTAAACGTTATTACTTGTATGTTAATCTAGAAGACTATTTGTGTTCTTTGCGTTTGTGCCTTTTTAAGTAGATAGCAATTTAGCTTAAAATAGTTTAATTCAAATCAATCAAAATCTTTAGTTTTAGTTTTCATAATCAAATTTTATCGTATACTACTAACCGCATGATCATCATGGATGGATACAATACCTTAACTATTTAGGTTAATTATGTTTTTGCATTACTTAATGACGGTTATCAGTCTCCTTTATAAGACTTTGACTATAAAACATAAAAGCTTTAAAAGTCTTCACATTTCTCTCTACTATTATGGTATCACCATCAAATAATCTAAACCATGGTGGTGAATCAGAAATTACATCTAACCGATAGATCGCCATATCAGTTTACAAACCTATCAAGCGTCAAAGTTTTGTTTCGGTGAAATTAAATGCCTAAAATGACATGAGTTAGAAGCACCAGATTAGAATCTACAATAGGAAAATTCGGATTCTCATATTGAACATTGCTATATTAATGAGGATCCGTATTTTTTAGTAAATAAGAGAATCAGTCTAATGGAGTTTGGAGATCGAGTACCTGTAATTAACATTTTTCTGCAGGTAAATGGGTATATAATAATGAGAGATTTTTTTCATTTTTTATTTTTATATTAGATGGTTGAGTTGGATAAGAAGCTTAAAAACCAGTCTGAAGTCTGAACAATTAGCGCAAGTTAGGCCCAATGCCCTTTGGGTTTTTCTCCACTCTTGTCGTCTAGTTTGAGCAAAAACTTTTTTTTTTATATTGGATTGTTGATTCGAAAATAGCTTCAACTCGTAGAATTTTCAAGCCGACTAGAGTGGTCTCGTTTCGATGGTCTCTAAGACAATACATGGTTTCTTATTGATTCATATAACTTTTCTTACTAGATATTATTTGGTTTGATACAAATTATGTCATTATATTGGGTAATTGGGTTACTTCAAATTTGTTTTCTTTAACAACAATTTAATCTACTCATAATTCTACATTATTGTCCACTGCAAAACTTGAGGAGGGACGCCATTTTACACACCTTGATACCGCTAGGCCAAAAGGCCCTTTGACAACTGGTTTCTTTAATGATTTTCAATACGCTCATCAAGCCTCAATGAATATCGGGTCACTAAATTGGTGGTGCATTTAATGGTTTCCAATACACTCATCCAGGGGAGGAGCTTAGTGGGAACCGGGGGTGCACTTATTTTAGTACTTGTTTATTCACAATCTACCACTTATTGAGAAATGTTTATGCTAACACAATTTGAATACTTATGTAATTGAATATGTTAGATAATTTCCATTGTTTTATTATATAGATTGAATTGAATATGCCAGTTAATAATCTTTGCAGTTTAACTATTTTGAGGTTTTAGTGCATAAACTCTTCTGTTTATAAGCTCTTGCATCATGTGTATATAAAAATATTACGGTTTGTTTATAAATCCATCTGCGTATCTGCAAAAATAGACTATCAAACATATAAACTGGCGCGAATTTTTCGGCAAGCTCAAATTTCAGCTCATTAACAGTTTTATCTAGCCGAACCGAGTTCACACCACTAAATCTTGAGCCTAGGAGGAACCCGAAATGAAGCTCACTAAAACCAAACAAATAAATAGCCACGACACAAAGTGTCCCACTTGTATTCATGGCTTTAAAGTCGATACTCAGAAATACAGCTCCAAATGCATGCTGTCCACATATAACTATGATATGATCCACTTTTGAAATCCTTATCTTCTCCCCAAATCTACAAGCTTGTAGCGATCTAATCTACACAGAAAGAAATGGAATCTGCGGCGGTTGTTCTGTACCCTTTTCCAGGGATGGGCCACCTGGTTTCCATGGTGGAACTTGCAAAACTAATCCACATTCACGACCCTTCACTCTCTGTTAACGTCTTCATAACTCCGGCGCCTTTTGATACTACTGGCTCCACTGAAAACTACATCAATACCGTCTCCGCCGCCACTCCTTCCATCAACTTCCACCGTTTCCCCACCGTCTCACTTCCACCAGACTTCTCTTCAGATTTCATAGACCTTGCTTTTGGTATCCCGGAGCTTTACAACCCAATTATCCACGACACCCTCGTAACCATCTCCAAAAAATCAACTATAAAAGCTGTCATTCTTGATTTCTTTTCAAATGCGGCTTTTCGAGTATCTAGATCGCTAAACTTTCCAACTTACTACTTCTATACAAGTGGCGCTTCCGGCCTTTGTGAGTTCTTATACCTCCCTACCATCCACAACAATACTTCAAAAAACATTAAAGATCTAGACATTTACTTTGATATTCCTGGTGTACCTCCCATTCATGCTTCTGACATGCCACCGGTTATGTTTGATAGAGAAACCAACATGTACAAAAACTTCATAGACACTGCTAGTAACATGGCGAAATCTTCGGGTCTAATTGCAAACAGTTTTGTGGGTCTTGAAGAAAGAGCTGTTGATGCGATTAGGAATGGTAAATGCACCACCTATGGTCCAACTCCGCCGCTTTATCTAATCGGGCCTTTGATTGCCAGTGGTAATCAAGTGGATCCTAGTGAAAATGAGTGCTTAAAATGGTTAGATGCGCAACCGAGTAGAAGTGTAGTGTTTTTATGTTTTGGGAGTATGGGTGTGTTTGAGAAACGCCAGTTGAAGGAAATGGCTATTGGGTTGATGAAAAGTGAGCAAAGATTTTTGTGGGTGGTGCGGGATCCACCACCAGATAACGAAAACGATTCGGATTCGGGTGGTAAAGATCTCGGGCTTGATGCTATTCTTCATGAAGGGTTTTTAGACAGGACCGCGGATAAGGGTCTGGTGGTGAAAAACTGGGCACCGCAGCCGGCTATACTTAGGCATGATTCTGTAGGTGGATTTGTAACTCATTGTGGGTGGAACTCGACGCTTGAGGCGGTGGTTGCTGGGGTTCCAATGGTGGCATGGCCATTGTATGCGGAGCAAAAGATGAATAGGGTGTTTTTGGTTGAAGAAATGAAGGTGGCATTGGCGGTGAAAATGTCAGCAGATGGGTTTGTGATGGCGGAGGCGGTGGAGGAGAAGGTGAGGGAGTTGATGGAGGGTGAAGAAGGGGGAGCGGTGAGAGAACGGGTTTTAGAGATGAGGCGAAGAGCAAAGGCGGCATTGGGGGAAAGCGGCTCGTCCCGAGTTGATTTCTTGACATTAACCAACTCCTGGACGGACATGTAAATGTTGATACGTGGAATCAATGGTATTTTTTAATTGTTGTTGTTGTCGTCTGTGTTCCAGAGTCTCATTTAACAGGGGAAAGAAAATGAATTATGAGAGAAAAGGAAGGAAAAAATATGATTTTTTCATGTTCTTGAGTTTAATGAAAAGTAAAGGAAAAGAGAAGAAATCAAGTATTGTATGTATTCCCGAGTTAGGAGGAAAAGAAAAAAAAGTAACAATTTTACCATTATACCCTTTAAACATAAAACATTTTAATTTTAATTAGATATGAGGCTAATTTAGTAATTAATAAGATTTTCTCTCCCATACAAATTTTCTTCCCTTTTCCTCCTTTCCCCTCCCCTTCTGTTCTTAAAAGATCTCGGGAACATGGTTTTTTTTTTTTCTTCATATTTTCATCTCTTTTCTCACTCCTATTAAATATCAGAGAGGAAATGTGTACAATCTTAGTGAAGGATTTAGCAGGATTAGTTAATGATAAAGGAAACATGCAACAACGAACTACGAACTGAGGTGATAGTTTCGAACTTAAATATTTACCTAGTTTGTGTTGCAGGTTTCATGAATCAAGAAAATTGTGTGAATATAATGATAGCTTAACGAAAATGAAAACATAACTATATAATCATAATTGTTCTTAGTCTAACCTAACCTAGAGTGAATGTTGTGAATATGCATATCTAAAAAACAATCTGGGCCTTGATTTTTGTAACCTAACCCATTGCTGTCTGCTCACCTCTATGCATTTTTAATGTTGATATTACTGATGGCAAACAACTTCATAGGTGATGTAGACTAGTCAAGTCCCATAGTCGCATTCGTGACCTACTAGAGATCGGCTAACCAACTCGAATCGAGCCGAGCTTAAATGAGCTTGAGCCTGAAAATAAGATCGTTTAATAAGAATCCCGAACTTCACTAATCTAGCTTCGGTAGGCTCTTGGGCTAAACACACACAGATGTATAATTAAACTACTCTTATCTACCCTAATCTAGATGAAAAGAAAATTGTGAAAATATATTCCATATTTAGTAACTAACTCCTGTATTATCTTATCCTAACAGAGCTTCATAGAAAATCTATTGTCGGTCATAACATGAGTAGAATACTGGAATGTATACAAAGCCACATCATCCTCTGTCTCATACCATAACTATCGCTAGTAGTGTGTGGCATTTTTAGTTCCCACGTTATATTTTCTAATACATTGCCATCACTAAATTATATCATTCCTTGAATTCAAACCCATTACGCTTCCTTTATTTTATAAACAATAACCAATAACTTATTTATGATATAAAACTATAAGTCATATTCAAATCAATCCTTCAATTCATACCCTTTACGCTTCCTTTATTTTATAAACATTAACCACTTCCTTTATTTTCAAATCAATCCTTCAATTCATACCCTTTACGCTTCCTTTATTTTATAAACATTAACCACTAACTTATTTATGATATAAAACTATAAGTCATATTCAAATCAATCCTTCAATTCATACCCTTTACGCTTCCTTTATTTTATAAACATTAACCACTAACTTTTTTATGATATAAAACTATTAGTGATGGTATTACAGCATTATTGGTTATGGATATATGACAAAATGATAAGTCATCCACTTGAATCATTGGCTACAAAATTGGCATCCAGCCCATATAAACAGACCCCTTGCTGCTTTAATGACTCTTATATTATCTTGCCAAATCTTTAACCTGTTTCCAACAAACCAAAATGGAATCCTCTATTGTGGTCCTGTATCCTGCTCCGGGAATCGGCCACCTGGTTTCAATGGTGGAGCTTGGAAAACTCATCCACACTCACCACCCTTCACTCTCTGTTATCATCCTCATACTTCCAGCACCATATGAAACCGGCGCCACCGGTAAGTACATCAATACCGTCTCCACCACCACCCCCGCCATCACGTTCCACCACCTCCCCGTCATCGCTCTTCCACCAGACTTCTCTTCTGAAATCATAGACCTTAATTTCGGGCTCCCCGAGCTTTACAACTCTGTCGTCCACAACACACTCGTCTCCATCTCGCAAAAATCAAGCATCAAAGCTGTCATCCTAGATTTCTTCTCAAACGCAGCTTTTCAAGTCTCTACAAGTCTTAGTTTACCAACTTACTACTTCTACACTAGTGGCGCTTCTGGTCTCTGTGCCTTCTTATATTTTACAACCCTTCACAAAACCACTTCTAAAAGCATTAAAGATCTGAATGCTTTTTTAGACATTCCTGGGGTACCTCCTATCCATTCTTCCCATATGCCTACGGTTATGTTTGATAGGGAAAGTAACTCGTACAAAAATTTCATAAAAACTTCCAGCAACATGGCAAAATCTTCCGGTATCATCGCAAACAGCTTCTTGGAGTTGGAGGAAAGAGCTGTTGCAACTCTGCGGGATGGTAAATGCATCACTGACGGTCCAACTCCGCCTATATATTTTATTGGGCCTTTGATCGCTAGTGGCAGTCAGGTAGATCCTAACGAAAACGAGTGTTTAAAATGGCTGAAAACACAACCTAGTAAAAGTGTTGTGTTTTTATGCTTTGGGAGTATGGGTGTGTTTGAGAAAGAACAGTTGAAGGAAATAGCTGTTGGCTTAGAGAGAAGTGGGCAAAGGTTTTTGTGGGTGGTTCGCAACCCGCCATCAGAGTCGAGTTCAGGTGCTAAGGAGTTTGAGCTTGATGATATTCTACCTGAAGGGTTTTTAACCAGGACTAAGGATAAGGGTCTGGTTGTGAAGAACTGGGCGCCTCAGCCTGCAATACTTGGTCATGAGTCGGTGGGTGGATTTGTGAGTCATTGTGGGTGGAACTCGTCACTTGAAGCGGTGGTTTCTGGGGTGCCAATGGTGGCATGGCCATTATACGCAGAGCAGAAGATGAATAGAGTGTATTTGGTTGAGGAAATAAAGGTGGCACTATGGTTGAGGATGTCGGCGGATGGGTTTGTGGGTGCGGAGGCGGTGGCGGAGACAGTGAGGAAGTTAATGGAGGGGGAGGAAGGGAGAGCAGTGAGAGAACGGATTTTGGAGATGAGTGGTAGGGCGAAGGCTGCAGTGGAGGACGGTGGTTCCTCCCGACTTGATTTCTTGAAACTAACGCGACCTTGGACCGACCAGTGAGTGTTGATCGTCGTGTGATTGCCGATTGGTGATCATCATATAATATTTTTTTTATACTTGAAGAATATCTATCAAAGGGCGTGTAGTCTAGCGGTACCAAGATGTGTTGTAAGATATCTTTGGTAGTTGAAGGGTTCGTAGTTTGGCAAACAAAGTTATAGATTTGGCAAGTTCTAAGCGTTTGGTTATCAAATGTGTAGATTTAGCCATCAAATTTGAGTGTGTGTGACTATGTGAGAGTTTGTCCAATTTTTTTTAAGATAACAATGTATCCCTTTTGTAAAGGGTGTACCTATTGGCACACAAATGTGTCTATATGCACACCAAAAAAGTGGTTTTTTGACATATATGCACACCCTGCAGTGTCGAGTTGTGCCTAAATCGTGGCGTTTTGGTCCGGTCAACCAGATAAAGAATGAAGGGTGTCTGACGGGTCTGTTGACCGGACCAAAACGCCGAGCTTTGGCCGCGTTTTGGTCCTGTCAACCAGACACCCGGTCAGTCTTTTGTCTGGTTGACCGGACCAAAACGCGGCCAAAGCTCGGCGTTTTGGTCCGGTCAATGGACCCGTCAGACACCCATCAGTCTTTGTCTGGTTAACCGGACCAAAACATCACGCTTTGACCACAGCTCGACACTGGAGGATGTGCATATAAAACAAAAAGCCATTTTTTGAGGTGCCTATCTACACACCAAGTGTGTAGATAGTTTGAGCCTTTGTAAATTTATGTATATTCTATTAATATTATGTAATCTAGGTCAGTTTAAAATTTGAGGTCGAACCAATGTGGGGTTTTGAGGCCACCTTTTAGCTTAGAGTAAATTACAAAAAATCGTCCTTTATGTTTACACCATATTGCAAACCATGTCCTTTTGTCTTTAAAATATACAAGAAACGTACTTGTTGTTTGTAAATCCTTGTATGTTATGTCCTTTAGCCCTAACTCAATTAGTTTTTATTGTTAAATCTGACGAAATGAACCCCACATAAGGGTATTTTAGTCATTTTACCCTAAATACTACAATAAATAATCATAATCTAATTAAAAATAATAAATAAAAACAATTATGCGGAATTGGAATGTAGTTATCAACAACCATAAAATCATAAATCTTATCCACCCATTTGTTCCCCCCCTTTGCAATCTTTGGATTCTCAATCAAAGCTTCCAAAGCTAACAAAGCAGAACCCGAAATAATCGGAATATCGTCACCTGGAAACTCATAAGATGATAACAATTTTCTTACTTCTAACTCAACCAATTCTAACAACTCCTCACCATCAACCTGATCTTGTTTGTTTAAAAACACAACCATGGTGGCAGAGTCGTCGGCGGAGTCTGTGGTGCAATAGGTGGGGGCCCATAACCGACCCGATCAGGAAACGGGTACCCGGAGGGTTTTGTATTTACCCGGGGTGAGAGTGAAGCCGGTGGGATCCAGGCCGTCCTCGTCCTCGGAGATCCAGGCCTTCCTCCTCCTCGGAGATCCACACCGTCGTTGGAGAAAAGGCTGCTGTCGTCGGAGATCTTGGTCGATGTCGTTGGAGATCCAGAAGAGCAGGGATGGTTAGGGTTGGGGTAATGGCGGCGTCGTTGGTGGGGGTTATGCAACGGGTGTGGAGGTGCGGTGGTGGATGTGTTGATAGTGTTGGAAGTTTGGCAGCAGGAGTGGAGGTGCAGTGGTGGAGGTGTTGACGGTGGTGGAGGTTCGGTGGTGATGATGGAGGTACGGTGGTTGACGGTAGTGATAGTGGAGGTGCGGTGGTGATGGTGGTTGTAGGTGGGGTGTGGTTGCAGGTGGTGGTGGTTTGGTGGTGATGGTGCCAGAAGTTAGAGAGAGTTTAGAGGAGATCGGAGGCTGTGTTTGTTTGATGTAGGGTTGGGTTAGATTAAATGGGTTTTGTTTAAATAATAATTGAATATGTAAAATGACCAAAATACCCTTATGTGGGGTCTATTTGGTCATATTTAACTATAAAAACTGACTGGGTTAGGGCTAAAGGACATAATATGCAAGGGTTTGCAAACATCGAGTACGGTTTTTGTACTTATTAAAGAAAAAGGACACGGTTTGCAATAAATGACATACATAAAGGACGATTTTTGTAATTTACTCTTTAACTTATAAGGTTGGGGGATGAAATTCATGCCTTCTACATCATTCATCCCGTCTCGCATTGGTGACATGGGGTTTTCTCTCATCGCACTTTTCCCACAATGATTTTCCATCTTATCTTATCATTTTTTTCATATTTTGTTGTAGCTTCAATTCAGTATAGTTATCACGTTTATGTTATGGCACCCAAAGATGGGGCACAGTGTTCCTATGTGGTATTGTCTTGCTACCTTACTGCCGATATCAACCATACAACTTCTCACAATCTCACCCCCCACCCCAAACACCAAATCTCTAGTGATCATCGTAATAAAAAAATACAAAATCAAATTAAGAAAATACGTAGCGGATTACAGAAACGTATATTATACGTGTAAATCAAATATAACTAGTAAATAACGCCCGCGCTTCGCGACGGGTATGTTTTTATGTTAACAGTAAGGAAATGCCGTAAATAAATTGGGCTGAAAGTTGTAATAAGCTTACCGGTCACTGTCGAAGTCGTTACTTTCGGGGCAGATTTGAGTTTCAAAATGCCTTCTATACACACAAGAAACCTGCTGCAAAGACTGAAAAATTGATGTTTAATGAATGTGTAGAAATTTATGTGAATCAAAACCATGTAAACAAAAAGAAGCTTTGGCAAGCATATCAAAGAGGATATCTATAGAAAATCTGAAAACAACCGACCTCGGAGTTTTGTTCAATGTGACACTTTGCGCTGGTCAGTCCAAGTAGTTCCTGGTTTCACTTTCGATCTTTGCTTCTTCTTCTCTACACAATGACAAACTATCCAAATGGTTGTTTAGCAAGTAAAGAAATGCAACACAGAAACAATTGCATACTTGTTTTACTTTAAGCTCGTTCATACTTTTTATACTTTACGCTTGCTGTTAAGATTTGTTTTTCTTGGCTTAGTACAGGGGTGTTCAGTAAAAGGTTGGCCAGTTTCAATACCTTACATTAAAAGGTATCATTTTATCAAATACGTAACATGAATAAAACTAAAAAAAGCTCCACCGAGCAGCACCAGAACCCAAACCGCTTATAACCACTTCTGATCCGCATGCATTGCCTTTCACCAGCGGTGGAGACATGCCAGTAATCACCATAATAGCCACCATTCAACACACGACCATCATTACTTCCACTCTTAATCAACAACTATCACCATCGAAACACCATTATCTGCCGCCACTATCCATCATCTGAACACCACCTGTCATTTACCATCATCACCTAAACACCACCATCTCAAAATCAATGTTCACATAAAAGTAAAACAACCACAACCCACAAATGCAGAAAATTGCAACTATAATACATTCAATTAACCCTCAACTTCTAAGTAAGTAGAGCAACTAAAGTCATAAAACTGAACTCAGTACCCGAATCTTAGAAAAAGTCTGGCTGACGCGTGTTGCCATTGCCGGTCACAGGACACGCGCTGGAAGGGGTTGTCGCCAAAGCACCATCGTTCCTCTTCCGTACGCCGTCGAAACTTGATCGTAACCCTATTTCACCTTCGTCACTGTTCGAGCTATGGCAGTCTTCGATCTAAAATCCTTCGATAATTTCTACTCGTGTACCATCACAAGCCCTGCTCGTCGCCACCAAGGACCACCATGAAAAGTGAAAACCTAATCCACCTCTTGAACCACCATCACCACAATCATTCCGATGACTGGCGAATTTCTGATCGTTGGTTGTGTAGAATCTTTCCCTGATGATAGAGATGCCTATCTCTAGGTCTTTTCAAACTTAGGGGAAAATTGTAGGAGGCAAGAGTGGCAAAAGAAAAAATCGAAAAGGTTGGTGGTCAATCTGAAAAGGCAAAAAAAGCCCCTGGCGTACTGTAGCACTGCTACAGTGAACTTGAGTTGTTCTTTAATATGCTACAGTAAACTTGAGTTGTTCTTTAATATATATAATAATATCTAAAAATGTTAATTCAATGAACTTGTATAATTTTAGATAAACAAAAACTTAATAAATAAATTTTAATAAAGTTATAAGATTAAGGTAATTGAATCTTTATAGTGTACCATATTTTTAAATCTGGCTCTAAGCCTCTAACTTATAAGAGAAGCGAGAGAAGGCAAAAACAAGTAGGTCTTGACTCAGTCTCATGGTTGGCCCTATGGTCTGGAATTCATTCCCCACGGGTACATATCATTTATTTGTAAATATTTGGTTTCTAACACTAGTGTATAAAGTTTGTATCAAATGATAAAAATACCCTTTTAGTTAAACACCAACTTTCGAGTCCCATATGACCAACCATTAAATGTTTGGTGAAGATTCTAAACCCACATATAGTGATCTATGAGGAACAGAACCTGTTAAGAATGGATTTGGGACTGGTTTGGAAGTTGATAAAAAATCCATGGAAACTAATTATCCCGCAAAATCAACACTTGTTAGACTCGCCACAAATAGAGGGGTTTTTTGTAACCTTCATCCGGCATGAGAATAAGTCTTTCAAGATATGGAGAAGATAATGGAGATAAAAAAAGTATGATTCAGATTAGCGTATCTAATGTATCTTTCTATGGGCCTTTTTTGGGGTATTCTTACCCTTGGTAGTGGATGACAAAAGTAACTGGTCCCGAACATACCCAGTCGCTTTCTTAGTCAATTATCAAGTGGTTAGTGGCCTCAATCCCTGAACATATTTTAGCAATTGGGCATCATCTTCCACAATCTAGGTCTAGTCGGCTATTTCAAAATCCATTCTCCATTTTTAACAAATTTCAACCAATTTCAACTTACCAATCCCTAAAACCGATTATGAGAACATGTTTGTCATTCAAATTTCACATTAAAACTCATTAGATTCTTTAATTATAAGGTTTAGGTTATTTGAAATATACGTATACGGTAAGCAGGGGCGGACCCACATTGGTGCCACCGGGGTCCCCGGACCCCAATATTTTAAAAAAAAATAGTAGATTCGGTATATTAAATTGTATATGGACCCATAAATACAATTAGGTGGACACCATAGAAATAAAAAGAAAGTTGGTGTAGTGGTAAATCTCCCTCTTTTCCACCAAGAGGTCACGGGTTCAATCCTTGATAAGCCCATTTTTCTTATTTTTTTTTAAATCTAGTTCAAACCTCACTTTAACTCGACCCGAACGAGGACCGACCCGAAAATGGACCCCATTGAAATAAAATCCTGGGTCCACCACTGACGGTAAGTGGTTTGGAGTGAGAAGCTTATTCTTCGTAGTGTATGGTATGCCTATGGAGTTGTCTGGTTAGTTCGAATAGGATGTTACCTCTCACGGGCGGACCTAATGAAAAAAATAGTGTTATTTTTTACGCAATAATCTCGATCGCACCCCTAAAAGTTTGGTTAAGCCCCCGATTACCCATAAAAAAAATCATTGATCCAACGTTGTTATCTCTTCATTTGGGCTCTAACACCATTCCTAATTTTTAAAAAGTAAAATAAAAATGAACATGCAATGTAGAAAAAGAATAAAATGTTAGGGAGGGGTTCTCCCCTCAAGGGTTGTGTGTAAGGTAGGAGGTGGGTGCACAAGGTGTAGTGCCAAAAAGGATTGGCAATATCAGATCTGAACGACCGTTAATACCCACCAAGAACCACTCGCACCATCCTCTCAATCTTATATTGATTTAGGAGCAACAACTTGTTGTCGTTCATATGGATGTTATCGTCCCCGGTCGGCACCACTGGTCTTACTGGTGCAACTGGCTTGCTCTCCCACTCGTAGAAACCAAAGATGCGAATGGTCGGTAAGGATGCGGATGTTATTTATGCAAAAAAAAAATGATTACCTGATAGTGGTTTATTTAACATAAAACAAAACTGGTGGGGATGGTCGGTAAGGACGAGAGGTTTTTCAGAGATGGAGGATGGCCTGTGGGGAGAGGTTTGTGGGAGATGGGATTGCCAGTGGTCAGTTTGGAAGAAGAAAATGAAGTGGTAGGTTTGGATATGGTGGGTTCCATTTTTTATTTTATTATATATATATATATATATATATATATATATATATATATATATATATATGGACCTTAAAGACTATGGTTCTGTTTGTTTTTGCTTCAAACATCTGAAAGTTGCTTATGTCTGCAGGCGGGCAGACATAAGATGTTGAAGAGTGTTTGTTTTTTTTAAACAGATCTTCAAATAGCTTATTTCTTCTTCAAAAAAAAGCTTAGAACATTTGCTTCACACATCTTCACAAAACATCTTCACCTGCCACCACCTCCTCCGCCACTCTCTGCATCTCCACCACATCTCCACCGCCACATCTCCACCACCACCACCACCTCCACCCCCACATCGAACAAAACCCCCAAATCGGCAGGAGAGAGAGATGGAAAGAAGAGAGAGAGGGAGCGGCAGGAGAGAGAGAGGGAAAGAAGAGAGAGATCGGCTGTCACACCCCGACTTTCCACGAGTCACCGGTGGGCCCGGTAGGGGAGTATCGTGACGTGGTTGGCAACATCATAGTCAAACAACACAATATATAAATGCACAGCGGAAGCAAAAGATGAATATATTACAATCCGAATATAAAGTAATATCCAAGTATTACAAACGGAACGTAAAGGATCCACAGGCTGTTAAAACAACAAAAGAAATTATCAGACTAATGGCTTATGTGGAGGAGTTGCAAAGTCCTCATCTAACAAGTCCTGAGCAGCTTCCAGCCTATTACGTACTTGTACCTGTCACTTAGACTTTGGAAAATACGTCAGTTTTCACTGGTAAATACACTCAACTGACTCATTTGAAAAGAGTTTGTAAATTGGTTTGAATGCACTTCGGCACAAAATATGTTGACACTTTGATTAAAATGCCCAAGGCAAAATTAATCTTTTATACTTGGGACAAACTATATCTCATGTTATCAGTTTTACATAACTTGCTCTACATACGGGGCCCGGTTCTATGCCGGTTCAAGATTAACCGACACACCACTATTCCCTTATTGGGAATCCCTTATTGGGTATAATTAATTAATAAGCATATAGCATCTGTCAGGTGTATGCCTACACCCCGTGCTTAAGTCGTGGCCATTACAATTAATGAGTCAAGGATATCCAGGACACGGTCGCATTAACCCCCAATGTTTCAGTCAAGCAATACGAATTAAAAACAGGTTATTTGGATTTCCCGACTCATTGGTCTTCGAATCCCATACCTGACCATGCGGTATTTATATTACCGTATCCCAAGCCCGTAATAGGGAAAATAAGTTAAGAGTATTTACCTGAGCTAGCTCCTGTCTTAAATAGCAAGAATTATAATAACTCAGCCGTATTCACTTAAGTAAGCGTAGGTACAATTTACCGGAAGGCTCTAGTCTGGAATGATGGTATAAATAACCAATTAGAATACTAACGGGTCTTTAATTAAGCCTAAACTTAGACCGGTTAGTTTTAAGGAAATATACGGTTCAAACGCATGATTAAGCGAAGACCGGAATAGAATGTGTTTTAGACCCAACAAGTATGAAGACTTGTATAAAATGGGTAACCTAAATACATTCTGGATTTTGAAATGAAAATGATAAGGTTTGACCCGTTTCGGCTAATTTATGCAAACTAGTTACATAAACCGAACCGAACGCGAAAAGGGCGTTACGGGTAACCATAAGAGTCACATGCATGTTCCCTTATTTAATATGCCTTAATTATGTTATAATATCAGTAAGATATTTTCTATTATGCCCAAATCGGATATAAACTCACATTATGCCTCGTAAGGGCATTTTGGTCATTTAAAAGATTATTAAAAGAGTTTATTTGTAAATCTGAGTCACGGGTCTGATTTATACAGTAGGTATACTAATTTTAACATATTATAACAGTAGGGTATGACCCATATGTGAAACTTATCATTTAAAACCAAACTATGCACCTTAGGGGTATTTTGGTAATTTCACAAGGGCTTAAAAGGTCAAAACTGGAAACCTGAGTTCAAAAACTTTTACTTACTGTTATTATCTCAAAATATACTAAAAACATCAGTAGGTATTAACCTTATATGTTTAATATGGTTATAGTACATACTAAGCGTTAAAAACGCTTAAAAAGGCGATTTAGAGCCGTTTCCGGGTTTTTAATAGAAAGCTGATATTTTTATATTTCCAGAATGCTCAAAATATTTTATTTATCAAATAAAATCAGTAGAAAAAGGTTTGGGGTCAAAAGGATTTGTAAAACTCATTTTATGGCTTAAAAGGGCAAAATCGGTATTTACCGAATTAAACTTAGAGACCTATGATATGATCAGCCAAAAATTAAATAAAAATCTTTAAAAATCCCAAAATATTATATATCATCAGTGGGTAAAAATTTTGATATCAAAAGTGGGTTTAAATAGGTTATATGCTAATTACGCCGTTTAAGTAACATAAAGCTTTCAAATTACGATATTGAGCATAACTCTTAATCTAGACCTCAAACTGATATCAAATTTTAGGTGCATGTTTATAAATCAGCAACAAATGTTTCTACTCTTTCACTTTTTCAAAAATCACGTTTTATAGTCAAAAGGGCATAATAGTCGACATTTAAGCATAAATCGAAAACATGCATATGAATCGGATAAGTATTGAACCAAGTTGTAAAATCTCAGAGAGTTATACTTATATGAAACCTGGTCCAAAATGAGCTCTAAGGCAGATCTTAAACAAGGTTAATCAGGTCAGATTTGAGAGTCAAAGCATTAGTCAAACTGTTAGACTTTTGATTCAAAACAAGCAATTACACCAAAGTGATCAGTTTGACATGTTCTTGTAACATTTACCAAATTATTTAAGTGACAAAACATGATCCATAACCTCTATATTATCAGTTTTGATTAATTTAAGAATCTGCCCAGTTTGACTTTTAGATTACTAACTTTGACTTATCAAATAGACTAGAATTCGCGGAAATCAGAAAGCATGATCCTAATGGATTATAACCAACTTGATTACCATCATAAAACAAGATTCAATTGGACTTTTTGCTGATCAATTCATGATCAAATCAGAAAGTCAAACAGAAGTCAAAATATAGTGTTCTTGGCCAAATTAAACTATGAACAAGAATCAAAACATGATTGGAATACTTACAATTACTGAATGAAAGATCAAGAACACCAGAAAGATCCAAGATGGTTGTGCAAATCGGATTGGAACATGTTTGAGTGTTTGAAGGTTGCAAAAATTTATAAAAATGAAGGATATGTGGTGTTCTATAGGATTCTTGGAACGAATCGAATCACAACAGGTGTCGGGTGGTTTAAACATACTATGGGCAGCCTCTAGTATCGATCTTGTGGTATTAGAAACCAGTTTGGTCATGAAAACAGCAACGAACAGGCTGTTAATAGCTGTTTTCCACTTCTGATGAACTCATGCGGCCCGCCTGAGAATACCCAGGCCTGTACGCGGGCCGCCTGCAGGTTTATAACAGCAAGCACAGTTCCAGAATTGGCAGAAATGGTCCCTGTGATCTTTAAGGTCATTCAAGGCACGTTTAAGGCCCGTTAACCTCAATTTAAGGCTCCATCATGAAGTTTAAACATAGGGGACATGAAACATGTTCAAAAACATGTCGGATGTCGGTTCGTTTGGCCGTACGGTCATGTTGTTTGTCTATTTACGACGAAACATGAACGGACGCTAAAAACGAACCAAACGACGCGACGAAAGGAATTTTATCAAGGCGATCACTAAAATAAAATATTTTAGTGCTTACATAAATTTTTGGGTGTCCGGAGATATTCAGATTGTGAGATATGCGCGAAAATGCAAACTTGTGCACTTTTTGACACTTTTAGTCCCTGGTGGACTTGAAAGTTTATTTTTGCGCACCAAACACCTCTAAGCCTATATCTAAACTATAGAAATGATAATTAGGGCATGTTTAACTTATGGAAAATTTCCGGAAGGTCCGTTACCGTACGAATCGACATACTTTTGCAGTTTGACGCAAATAGTCCTTAAATTGCGCAAAGTAGCGCGAATTGCCGATTAATGTTATACAAGCCTTCCATGGCCCATATTTATCCTTCCCAAGCATATACTTAAATATTAATACGCTCTCGTTCGCTTAGATGGTCACCGAAAGGCATAGATTCAAAAGTTGACGCTTTAGGTCCCTCTATTGCGCAAACTTGCGCATTTCATCATTTAATAGTATTGAAGCCTCATCTAATCCATATTAGACATTCTTGAAGTATTATTAAATATCACGATGCTTCGGATTCGCTAAAAGGTCATTCAGAGGTATTAATTAAACATATTGACACTTTTAGCCCCTCTAACTTGCAAAGTTGCGCGTAACTTTACTTATAGGCATAAAAACCTTAGATGGCCATTATTTGGCATTCCCGAGAGTATAATTAAATATTATTAAGCTCCCGGTTTGTTAGAAGGTCACTCAGAGGTAAGAATTAACATGTTGACGCTTTTAACCCTTTATTGCGCAAACTTTCAATTAATTTTGCAAACGGCTACACTTAATCCTCAAGTGGCACATTTGTGAATATAAACATCGTAAGAAACTTATTTTAGGCATGTTAACACTTCCAGTCCTTTCATAATCAAAGTTTTTCGATTTTTCAAAAAATTAGTTCCTCAAATTTACTATTTGACTTCATTAGGGTTTATTACACGTGTCAATACATCATTGGACGTGATTTTACGAGGTGTTACATCGGCGGTGGTGGGTTTGATGTTCTTCATCTTCAAACAAAACCCCCAAATCAAACGATGACGGCGATGGTTTGATCTGATGTTCTTGGCGGTGGTGGAACGAAGAAGGCGGTGGTGGTGGTTTCGCGGCAGGAGACATGGGGCTAGGGTTTGCGGTGGGTTCTTGGTTGTGGTGGTGGCAGGTGGACGGTGGAGGAGTGGTGGCGGATGATTGTTATGGTGGTGGTGAAGGTGGTGGTGGTTGTAGAGAGAGAGAGAGAGCAGAGAGAGAGAGAGAGAACTCTTGTGTGTGTGTTGTGTGTGTGTGAAGTTGTTTTTGAAGAAAAAAAAACAAACCCTCTTATCCTTGCAGACTGCAGACATTTGGGCCACATCTTCTCTTGCAGATGCCTGCAGATGTGGTCCGCAGACTACAGACATTTTACATCTGAAAAAACAAACAGCACCTATGTGTAGAGTTTTAACTAGAAAGTGAAAATAGTCTATCTCACGTCACTGCCACAGAGATAGTTGGACTTTAACTAATTAAAGCCTTAACATAAAACAAAGCATATAAGTGGGTTTGTCATAGATGAGGGATCGTCGCAAGGGTGAGATTTGTCGCATGGGAATATCGGTGGTCATTTATGAAGAAAGAGATGAAGTGGTAGGTTTGAATCAGACAATTTAGGGGTTTAACTAAAAACTGAAAAAAATTATGTCACGTCACTGTCACATAGATACTTGGGCTTTAACTAATGAAATCCTTAAAAGTATGTAGTGGCTTAACTAAACCAAATTAAATAAAGAAAAAAATAAAAAAAAAGGTGGCTGACGTGGCTTGTTGTGATTGGCTAAAAAAGGATGTGTGTATTTGGGCGTTACTAGCTTAACAAGGAAGGGGTTAAATCCCTTCGTGGCGCCCATCTTGATTGGTTTGGTGGGCATTAACATGTCTATGTGTGTAATATTTATTTTATCTTTTGCTTTTCTAAGATGAGGGTAATTTAGTTTTTTTTACTTGACAGAAGTTTAGAAGTTTTAATGTACGTCCACTACATGGATTATAGGTATAAGTTTTAGCAACCTATTAAACCATGTTGCCAAGATGGTTGTTTAAACAATCAAATCAAACAAACAAATAAAGACATGGATATGTGGGGGGACAACTTGTGACTTCTTTTGTATATTAAAATCAAACAAAGGTACAAAAGATTATGCAACATTAATCCTTATTAGTTATCACCTAACAAAAATTAAAACCAAACTCTAAACATAATAATCAAAATAGACTCTGTTGATGCAACAAATACAAGACCAACGGTGGTAGCTGGACTGGCTAGGCAAAATGGTTGAAGGGTTCAACCTTGCCTAACGCGGGTCGTGGGGTCCCCCCACGTTTGCGAGACGTGGAAGGAGGTTTACTAGTTTAATGTTGTTCCTTGCTATGGATCCTCTTCTGAATTGTACTCAGATTCGGAAGTGGCAGCAAAGGGAATGTGTGTGTTGGATGTGAAAGGGAATGACTTGTGTGAAACAAGCATTCGATGTGAATGACCAGGGATTAGAGAATCAGAGCTGGTCAGGAGATGTTTTCTGAAGTAAATGAAGTGTCAATTTATAAGAGAAGACATCTCCCGAAGTGGAATGTATTAGACTAGTAACCTTGCTTGCAGTGGAGGGTTTCCCTTTTCGGGGGTTGAAGGCTTTTGACCCCCGGATAATAGTGTGCATTGTGCAGACCTGCTTTGCTTTTGCGGCTGCGGGTTGGTGAAGCGATCTCCAGATGTGACCGGCCACTGTTTCCGCATTGCTTTTCCCAACTCACAGCTTTTCAACCGTTGAACCGTTTAACCTTTTGAGCCTTTACATATTTAATCATTTTATTTAGTCTTGAGCTACCCCCGTCATCAGCCCCCCAAGTCAGAGGTTTTTGGGTGATGAGCTCAAGGACTTCTGACTTTTATGTGCGTTTTTTGTTTGCCTAAAGGTTTCAAGGGTTCGTTGTTTGAAGGCTTGAAAGGTTGTTGCAGAAGTTACTGTTTTGCCATTATTACCCCTATTGTGGGTTTAGATTTATTTTATATTTCCAAAACTTATCCATTTGTTTCATAATTCTTTCCAAGTTTCTGCCATTTCTCTCCTTCTCTAAGGTTAGTTCCGGTTTCCTTTTCATCTTGCATTCTTCATTTTCCGTTTTCAAAAATGGGTGCTCGTAAGGACTTAGCAAAATCTTTTTCCCGGTTAACACAAGAGGAGGTAGATTTATTTTGTATGGAATATGGTATTGATAGGAAGTTTAACCCCACTGCCCCTGCTTGTGATGTTCCTGTTGATAAACCATCTGCTGGTTCGATTGCCCTTTATTGTAGTCATTTTGAGTTCTCGAACCTTCGTTATCCCTTTTCGTTTTTTGTTTTGAACTTGTTGGAGTATTATCGGGTCTCTTTTAGGCAAGTTCATCCAAAGGGGATGGCTAGGGTTTTGCATTTTGAGGTTTTATGTCGTGCTCTTGGGTATGATCCTTCTCTTTTACTATTTCGCCGGTTTTTTCGCTTGGCTAAGAATGGCGATTGGTTTACTTTCGAAATATCCAAAGTTGAGACCTGCCTTATTTCGTCGATGGTTACTACGCTTGGGGCTTGGAAGGATCGCTTTTTCTGGGTTTCCGATGTTATTCTCCCATTTAAAATGGCGTGGAGGAAACAGGATGCCGTCCTTAATGATCCGGAACCTTCCGAGTCTGACTTGAATGATGTTTTTCTCAATGCCATCCGGGAGTGCCCTTCTAGGGTTCGTCCCTTTCCTGAGCATTTACTAGTTCTTTTAGGGGTTAGTAAAATTTGGGGGAATGTTGATCGGGATCCGGTTCTTATGAGGAGTGGCATGGGTATGCATTTTCCTTTTTTGCCCTCTTTATGCTTTTCTTAACTTATGACTTATATGCTGTTGTTTTTTGCAGTCATGTCTGCTTTGGATTTTATTAAGAGCGACGATACTTCTGATGTTGTTTTTGGGGATGCTCCGTCTGTTCCTGGTGAGAATGTTGTGGTTAGAACTGTTGATCAAAGGTTTGAGGGCTCCGGTTATGTTAGTGCTGCTACTGCCAAGGGTTTTTCTAAGTCTAATGCTCCTAAGTCTTCAACCCGCCGATCTTCTCGTCGGTTGTTGAAAGCTGGTCCTCAATCCACTTCTGCTGAACCAGTGGACTTGAGTGATGATATTGAAGTTTCGGAAGATCAAGGTGTTGAAGCAGGTGCTGAGAAGGATAAAGAATTGGTTGTCCATGGTAAAAAGGTTTCAGGCAAGAAGGTTGTTGCCACTCCTGTTCAGGAGTCTTTGAGCAGGGACGTTGAAGGGTTGGATCCAGAGGGGATTTATGTGCCTACTTGGTCGGTGAAGAATGATGACAGCTTCAAAGATGCTGCTGTCTGTGAGGATGCTCTGAGTCATATTGCTCCTCCTTCAGTGCACAAGACCATTGCCGGGATGGATGATGACTTGATGTTGTCCCGCATGATTTTGAGTACTTGCAACCTTGCTGCCATGCTTCCTCAAGGCATTGCCCGTTTTCGGCAAAGAATGCAGGAATATGAAGAATTCTCCAAGAAGAAGGATAAAATGAAATCCTCCATGGCTGGGATGAAAAAGGAGATAGCTGGTTTTGCCGAGAAGGAAGCGGCGTGGGACAAGAAGGTTAGTGACTTGAAGAGGATGCATGAGATTGAGATGGGTGATTTGAAAAAGAGTTTTGAAGCTAACTTGTTGAAGTTGAAGGCTGACCGGGAGACTTTGGCTGTGCAACAGAAGGCGTTTGCTAAAGAGAAGGATGGGTTGAAGGCATTGGTTGCTCAGGCTACTGGGGATAACCAATGGCTCATTGAGCAGGGTTTCCATCAAGTGGTTACCTATCTGCTGCACTCCAAAGAGTTTAACTCTGCCCTTGGTGATGTTTATACTAAGCTACTCAATTTGGGAAAACACCAAGGTCTTATTGCAGGTTATAAGCTCCATGAATCCGGTCATCCTTTGGAGAAGTCACCTTTGTTTCGGCCCGAGGCTTCTGATGTTTTTAAAGTCTCCGTTGAGCAAATGGAGAAACTGACCTATCCTTACATCCATCAAGTTTTTGGTTGTTTTGGTAAGCCTCTTGCTGTGTTGCAGGATTTGAAGCCGGAAGGCTTAAATGAGAAGGTCTGTGCTGAAATCCTGGGGTCTCTTTCAAGGAAGAGGTCTTATTCGGGTGATAGTGACGATACCCTTTCAGGTCAGCCGGATGTTCCTAAGGATGCAAGCTTGGAGGCTTCAGCGGTTGGTGGTGATGGAGGTGTGAAGACTAAAAAGTTGAAGAAAACAAAGAAGGCCAAGGGCGAAGGTTCTGGAGTTTCCAAATCTGTTGATGCTTGATTCGTAGCTTTCTTAGCACTGAAAACATTTTATGTTTTGTAATGTTAACTTGAACAATATTAGGTTATTAGGAACCCTTAAGGTTCCTGTTGGTTGTGTTTTAAGGCCTTTGTGGCCGCTGGAACAGTAGTTTAAGCTTGCAAGTTATTAGGACTTGCTCTAACTTATGTTTGAAAGTCTTTTTGGGGCTTTCTTTTATATGATGTTATGTTTTGACTATTTTCCTTGTATTATGGTTTTATGCTTGTGCCTTTTTGGACAAGGCAGTTCATTTGGCTTTTAACCATCCAAGCCGTTTGGCTTTCTGTTAATAGGTTGAAGCCTTTAAGGTTTCGAGATATTGCCCGGGTGGCTTGAAGCCTTGAGGGCTTCTTAGTTTTATGTTATGACTTGGTTTGTATCTTTGTGATTCTTGTCTGAGTGATTTTGTTATTTTAGATTTGCCTTGTTCTTTTGTAACTTTATCTTTGTCGGGTTTGTGCTGCCCTTATGTTTTTTATACCTAAAAGGGTTCAGTGCTGCAGACACTTAGCCTTGGCATTTTTAACAAGAAGAGATGGCACCTATCCTTTTAATTATTTCTTTTGGTTTTTTAGTCTTTTTTGTAGACTATATTTCTAAGGCTTAGGGAACATTTGGTGTAGGCTGCTCATACCCGTCTATGAGACAATTTTATTTTTTCTTAACAAGTCTCATGGAGTTGTATTGATTTAGGAACTCACCCCTTACATAGGCTCATTCAACCCTTGAACCTATTGAGCGATGTGGCCTGGGAGCTCATCCCCTTACATGGCCCTTGCCATGGAGTTTTTTGCTAGGTTCTCAACCTGATTTTGGGATAGAAAGACAAGTTTGATAAAAACAACTTCATTCATTGAAGCAATACTTGCTTTTTACAAAAGGTATTCATAATCCTGCTTGAAATACATTTTTGATACAAACCAGACTTTCCCGTTTAAATATTGAACCTTTTAAGGGTTTTGCCGTTCCAATGCCTTGGAAGCTTTTTGCCTTCTGAATCAGCCAGCTTGTAAGATCCGCCTTTGTGTGCTTCAAGGATGGTGTATGGGCCTTCCCATTTTGGGCCAAGCTTTCCTTGGTTTTCTTTTTTGCTGGCTTCATTGTTTCTGAGGACCAGGTCCCCATGCTTGAAACGTTCGTTCTTGACTTTTTTGTTGTAGTAAGCTTCCATCTGTTGTTTGTATTTGGCCTCTTGAATTGCGGCTTGATCTCTTGCTTCCTCTAGGAGTTGTAAATTCAACATGGTCTCTTTTTGGTTTGTTTCGGGATCCATGTTGACGATTCTTTGGGTTACAACTCCTATCTCGGCAGGGATCACAGCTTCGGATCCAAATACCAAGCTGTACGGTGTTTTCTTATGGCTTGTTTTTTCGGTTGTTCTAATTGCCCATAGGACACTAGGCAATTCTTCAAGCCAATTGCTTTCATATCTTCCCAATCTTGTCTTGATGCCTTCTACTATGCTTCTATTTGTTCTTTCAACCTGACCGTTTGATTGCGGATAAGCCACTGAGCTAAAAACCTGATTGATTTTGTATTCCTTGCACCAAATGCTGAAAGGCTTCTCAGCAAATTGTCTTCCGTTGTCGGTGACAAGTACTCCCGGCAATCCATAACGGCAAATGATGTTCTCCCAGACAAAGTCGATGACTTGCTTTCCTGTGATCTTAGCAAGTGGTTTGACCTCGGGCCACTTAGTGAAGTAATCTACTGCCACCAATAAGAATTTCACTCCCCCTTTGCTTGGGGGAAATGGACCAACAATGTCCATTCCCCATTTATGGAATGGCCATGCCGAGGTTATCGGAACTAAATCATGCTTGGGACTTTTTGGGATCGGTGCGTGGATCTGGCAAGCATCACATTTCTTCAACTCTTCGGCTGTATCGCGATGCATTGAAGGCCAAAAATATCCGAGGTTCATGAGTTTTGCAACTACCGACCTAGCTCCAAAGTGAGCTCCGCATACGACTTCATGAATTTCCTTGATCAAATATTTACTTTGCTCGGGACCAACGCATCTTAGCAAGGGAGCAAGGTAACCCTTTTTGTAAAGGGTTTCTCCTTGTAGTATGTATTGCCTTGCCTTGATTTCAACCCTTTTGGCTTCCACTTGATCATTGGGTAATTCACCATTTTTGAGGAACTTTCTTATGGGAGTCATCCAATTTGGTTCTTCTTCGGTAACCACGTCTTGAACCTCCAATTCATTAATGGATGGGGCCTTCAACACTTCTACCAGTACCTTCTTGGTGAGGTGGGCAAAAGTGAGGGATGCATGCTTACTTAGGGCATCGGCCTTTTTGTTTTGAGATCTTGGGATCTGTCTGATGTTGCACGCTTGGAAGGTACTCGTCAGTTCCTTTGATTTTTCTCTGTATTTTTTCATGTTGGGCTCTTTAGCTATGTAGCTGTCATTCACTTGGCTTGAGACCAGCAACGAATCCGTGAACACTTCAAGCTTTTCAACCTTCATTTCTTTGGCCAGCCTTAAGTCGGCTATTAGTGCTTCGTATTCAGCCTCGTTATTGGTGGTCTGAAAATCAAAACGGAGAGCATATGTGAATTCCAAACCTTCTGGGTTGATTAAAATTAACCCGGCCCCTGACCCTTCAACGCTTGAAGCCCCATCAGTAAAAAGCTTCCAGGCTTCAGGGTTGGAAGGTTCAGTGGTGGTAGTGTTTACTTCAGTGGTTGTTTGGTTTTGAACTTCCACAATGAAGTCGGCCAAGACTTGGGCCTTGATAGCTTTTCTTGGGACATAGGTGATGTTATGTTCACCCAGTTCTATGGCCCATTTGGCTAATCGCCCCGAGTTTTCAGGTTTTTCAAGCACACTCTTAATAGGTTGGTCGGTGACCACTTGTATGGGGTGTGCTTGGAAATACCTTCGAAGCCTTCTAGCTGTTTGAACTAAGGCTAAGGCAAGTTTTTCAAGGGGAGGGTATTTCGTTTCAGCTAATTTTAAAGTTTTGCTGAAAAAATAAACGGGTACCTGGGCCTTGTCTCGCTCAATGGTGAGGACTGCACTGATGGCCTCGTCCGTGATTGAAAGGTACACCGATATTAACTCCCCAGTTTTTGGTGCCGCAATGTCTGGTAGGGAAGCTAGATGTTGCTTCATTTGGTTGAAAGCTTCTTCAGCTTCTTCAGTCCATTTGAAATCCTTCTTATCTGAGCAGTTCTTGAGCGTTTTGTAGAAGGGCAGAGATCTTTCGGCTAACTTTGAGGTAAAACGCTTCAAGGCTGCCAGCTTCCCGTTCAAGCTTTCAACCTCCTTTTTGATCTTTGGTGGCTTGGTTTCAAGGACGGCTTTCACTTTGTTGGGGTTGGCTTTGATGCTTTGTTTTCCAACAATGTGGCCCAAGAATTTTCCTTCCTCGAATCCAAATGAACACTTTTCCGGATTAAGCTTCATGTTAACCTTTCTGAGGTTCTTGAAAGTTTCTTGAATATCATCGAGCATTTGATATTCCGTCTTGCTTTTGATAACCAAGTCATCGACATATGCCTCCATGTTTTTGCCAATTTGGCTTTCGAAGGCTTTGTCAACGAGCCGTTGATAGGTTGCTCCTGCATTTTTGAGGCCGAAAGGCATCTTTTGATAGCAAAAGATCCCTTTGTCCGTGTGAAATGCTGTCTTTTCCTCATCCTCTTTTTTCATGAGAATTTGGTGATAGCCTTTGTATGCATCAAGAAAGCATTTGAACGAGTAGCCTGTGAGGGAGTCAACTTTGAGATCAATTTCTGGTAGTGGATAGCAGTCCTTAGGACAAGCTTTGTTAAGATCCTTAAAGTCTATGCACATCCTCCAAGAGTTGTCTGGTTTCTTGACCATAACCGGGTTTGCAACCCATGACTGGTACTTGACTTCTCGGAGAATACCGGCTGACACAAGCTTTTCAACCTCTTGGCAGGCTGCCAGACTTCTCTCAGGTGCCAAGCTTCTTTCCTTCTGGACCACAGGCTTGACCTCCGGTGGTATTCTCAACTCATGCTCGGCAATGTCCCGGGGGATCCCGGTCATATCTTCAGGACACCAAGCGAATACATCGCTGTAGTGTGTTAGCAATTTTTC
Source organism: Helianthus tuberosus (assembly GCA_030545235.1). Classification (NCBI taxonomy): domain Eukaryota; kingdom Viridiplantae; phylum Streptophyta; class Magnoliopsida; order Asterales; family Asteraceae; genus Helianthus; species Helianthus tuberosus. The sequence goes on from CM060430.1 coordinate 195,440,623, forward strand.
AAGGTATGAGAGGGTCTCTTGAGAAAGGTCTGGGTTGACCCTTATTCTTTGTTCAGGGTATTTAGGGTTTATGACCAACCTTTGCCTGTCTTCTTCACTGTTTGAACTTTCACCTTCAACCATGTAGGCTTCCTGAGAGAGTTAAAGGGTTGCTATGCCCCTTTCGGTGGGAAATTTGACTGTGCCATGGCCAACAGACACGGCCATGTAAAATGCACACTGTCCTGGTCTTCCGATGATCACATCATAGCTTGAGGGGATGTTGATAACCACAAAGGTGAGTGGTTGGGTTCTTTCTTTTAAACCTTCACTGAAACGAACATTGAGTGTCAGTTGCCCTAAAGGCTTAAGGGGTATGTCAGCGATACCTTTTATAGAGGTTCCAGAGGGTTGAAGCCTTGAACGTTCTTCATTGCTCAATTGGTTGAAGAATTTTTCGAACATGATTTCAGTGGCTACCCCCGTGTCTATGTATGCCTTGCATGTTTGCAACGTTCCCACGGTAGCTTCTACCACTAGAGGGCTAGAGAGAGGGTCATTCTCCGTAGGGGGGAAACAGACACACTGAAGCTCCCAAGCTTCCAACCTCTGCCTCTTGTGAGGAACCTTTCCATCGAAATCTACCATATTGACTTCCTTACCCTTTCCTTCAGCCATTTTGTCCCGGACTCCCTTTACCAAATGAGCGAGTTCTCCGGACTTAACAGCTTCTTCTATTCTTTTCTTGAGTTGGAACCAATCATTGGTGTGATGACCTTTTTCTTCATGAAACTCGCAGTATTGGGTGGAGTTCTCGTTTTTCCTGCTTTTGGGGAGAGGTCTAGGAGGCCGAAAGTTTTGTTTAATTTCTTCTGTTGCAAGGATTTCTTGAGGGGTCTTTGTGAGAGGTGTGAAACTTATGCCTTTTTCCCTGCTTGAAAGGTTCCGACCTTCAGACCTTCGAGGGTCTGAACCCTTTGACCGCCGGTCATAGGAGTTGAAGTTCCCTCTTTTTCTGGCTGGACTGTTGCTTCTCCAGCCGGACCCTCTTTTTCTTTGCTCCTTAATGTCTACTGCCTCCTCTCCCCGGATGTGGGCTTCAGCCCTTTCAAGAGCTTCTTCTAAGGTCTTGGGTAGAGATTTGTTGAAATCCCTTGTAAGGTACTTAGAGGTGAT